>CM044435.1:43520931-43536771 GCA_024363595.1 Xenopus borealis | reverse complement strand
CAGTAGCAAATTCCACGGACACACGGATCTGGACGCAGAGACACTTGCATTTTATTATATTTATATGAATGGTATTTCTAATAATGCACTTATTGTCTTTTTACTTCAATGACCCCTTGTTTGTTACTACTAATTTATTGTTTTGATGTACAGTGCTTTGTCCTCAAGGAGCGCTATTCAAATGAAAAATTTACATACACACATTAGGTTTTCGGCTTCTGTAGCAACCCCAGGCAACCAAAGCTCCTTAGCAGGTATGATCTGCATCTCCAAAGATGCCCCAGTAGCTCCCCATCTTCTTTTCTGCTGATTCACTGCACATGCTCTGTGCTGTCGGTTACTAAGCATAGGGACCGACTCAAAATAAATGTCACAGTATAAGGCTGATTAGTAATTAATAGGGATAATTACTACATGGCAGAACAGAAACCAGTTCAACTAACATCAGAATTTAATAATCAGCCCTCATCAGCTTATATTACCAACCTCATTTTCTGCTTGATAATTTGTGACAACCCCTAAGCTTAGCTTTTCAACAGCTGCTCAGAGCCCACTGAGCGTGTAAGTGTCACAGATATTTTCCAATATGGTGACAACCTTTGACAAGTTCTGGATCTTTGCTGCTATTGAGAAGCTGAAACTTTAGGCTGGTGCAATAAGCCCAGTATATAAAATATGGCATTTTTAGCCCTATTCATTTTTAGGGTTTAGTTCTCCTTTAAGGTAAGTACAATTTGCTAGGTGAAAAAATGTTCACAATACACCAGGTAGTTTTTACCCACAATGGATGCAAAATGGTATGAGCCACATCTGTATTTGAAAATAATGGCATCCCCTAGTTAAAAAGACTTTCATTCTCCTTTAAAAAAAAAAGTAACCTTGTAGTATGGTATCAGTTTAGTATTCTCAAAGAGTGTAAACAGACAAGGTTTTTATTGGAAGATCTTCTATTATCAGTTAAAGCATAAACCAGTTAAAGCCACCTTTATTTAAATAAGAAATTATTACTATTTTCAGAAGGCTTCACTATGCATGTTATTGCTTGTGAAGGGCTTTTTGGCTCCTTTCAGTCCTTCTCACCCTAACCAGGTTCGGTTTCCCTTTTTGCAGCTGAAAGCACATAATTAAAAATGCGACGTATAAAAGACAAGACAGACAGGTGGAATAGTTATGTTTATCCTTCAAGAAAGCACAAAAGCAAAATGGATAAAAAAAAAAATGCAAAGCCAAAAAGGGTTTATTTACATGTTAATGTTATTTACTTTAATCCAGTATTTGTAAAGAAATGTTTATCTATGGAATTAAAGCCCGGTGTTGTATCATTATGGCTTTCATAATGTTTAAAGGACAAGGAAAGGCAAAAAAATTTTAATTCCATTTTTACTTTCTTTAATGAAAAAGAAACCTATCTCCAATATACTTTAATTAAAAAAAAGTCTAAGATTTTTAAATTAAACGTTACTGTATTCAGTGAAATTCTCCCTTCATTTACTTCTGTGGATAGGAATTGTCAGAAGGTCCCTCAGGGAAACAATCATACTTATAAACAGCAGGGGGAGGAGCCCCTGCCTTAATTCCCAGCCATGCAGAACTCAAGCAGCTTTGTTTCTATGTTTTGATCATTTATGATGATCCCTGAGCAGCCAAGATCACACAGAGCATGTGCACAGTCTTGGTCTTGCAAAGATGTTTAACAAAGTTACAAAATGACAGCCCACTGTGGCCAACTTTGAAAGCATAAATCATTTGTTTGATTCGGCTTGTGGTGCAGTAAGTTCATGTTTATGTTTAGTATACAAAATACAGCATTTCTAGCCTTATTCTATTTTAAACATTCCTTGCCCTTTAATTCTATTAATGCTTGTGAAATGTAGCTTTTCTAGATGGCTTATATACAGTACATAAGGCTTACCTTACTTACCAGTTGACCCACCCTGGAAGCCATCCATCTGCCCAGGTGATTTCCTATTCTGATCTCCTGGCATGTGAATTAGTAAGTATGTCTTATGCTGTGTGACCTGACATTATGCTGCTGAAGGCCTTGCTTGGTGGCCACAGATGTATATGTCTATACGCAACATTTTCAGAAAGTGATGTCAATGTGTACTCAGAGGTGTTGCAACAGGGTTTTGGTCCCTGGATGGTGTCCCTGAGCAACCATAATATCTGCTGCGCCACAGACTGTTTATGAGCTGGAACCTTAGCAATCTGTTCCTGTACTCTTTAATCATATCTCATTTCATTGAGACTCACCAGTCTTGGCTTATTTTGCCATAGAGTTCAACTGTTGTTGGAAAGTCCCCTATGTGCAGGTATTAAGCTTGTCTTCCATGCACTGAGCATCTTGACCATTCATAACATAGGATGGTGTTTATTTAAGTAAACCACAAATACTTATTTGCATTCTAAATAATCTTTTTATTACTCACAAATATATATATATATGTATATATATGTATTGAAATGTAGTAGATATATTTAACTTTTGTAGAAACAGGACTCTATAGTTTCACAGGATAACTCCTTATTCATTCACATGGTTCAGAAAAGTGGAATGCCTGTAATGCAAACAATATATTCTTTAATTTAATACATATAATTGTTGAATAGCATTAAGAGTGATACCTTATACTGCAGGCATTGTGAAAAACACGGAAAATATTTAGAAATGATGCATATACATTGTAAATCTATACATAATGAAAAATAAACAGGATTTTGTGACAAACATATGAGTTTAGTGGATGGAGTTTTAAAAAAAGAATTTAATATATATATATATATATTTCAAACAAAAGGCAGAAGATAGAGTATAGGGAGTCTGGGCCAATGCAAGAAGGCAGTGGTTGTCATGTGATTGGGGAAAAAAACTATTGGAATCGTTAGTTTGATATCACACGGCACAGTATTAATTTCAAAGAAGTGATAACCACAGTTTTAATGGAATGGTTTTGTGGGAGCCAAATGAAAAAAAAAAAAATACTGTATTTGCTGTGTCTACATTTCTGCCCCTTAAAGGATCAGGAACATAATTTTTTTTTCAAAACAAAATCGTTAGTATACTACGAAAAAAAAACACCAACACATATTAAACTTTAAAAGTCGTTACTAAGAACCTACCGAAAACTCCACTTGCGCTCCTCTTCAGAAAAGGCGACGATCCATTGTGCGGCTCTCATTTTCTCCTCTCTAGAAGGCAGGGAGGAGAAATCGAGCGCCGCACCATGGATCACCTTTTCTGAAGAGGAGTGCAAGTGGAGTTTCGGTTATTTTTTAATAAAGACTTTGCAAATTTAAAGATTAATATGTGTTGGTGTTTTTTTTTTCCGTATTATACTAACAACTTTTTTTTAAAATGTATGTTACTGGTCCTTTAATTAGGATTATTTAATTAATTATTTCTGACCCATAAAACTGATTCGGTTTAATTAAACATTTGTATGAGTGAGAGGTCACCACGCAGTATTTGCATAGCACTGAGAAAACAACTGTGCTTTTTTTTACAAGAATATAAAAATGAAAACATTTTCTGTAACAGGAGAGGTTAAAAAACACCACAAGCTCACCTTGTTTTTAGCATATAACCCTCTAAGGTAAAATCTAAGCAACTAATAAAAACTCTGTTTCGGAGTCTGGCTAATATAATGCTTAAACTGTCAGGAAAACATCTCTGATCTGGAATTGTATTTCTTTTCCATCTACGGATTAACAACCCCATATCTTTGGCAATGAAAGAATAATTCAATACTATTTTCCCACCCATCAATCGTTTTTTTGTCCGGTTGTTGAAATGCTGTAGAAATGAAGGGATTTCAATAATATTTATCCACTACTTTGACTACCTGAAGTGTTATAAATAGGCATTGGCAACACTGACAGTCGTAAACATTAGCAATTCTTTCCGAGTGGCACATAGGTGGGAAATAGGGAAGATCTTGTCAGGTTTAGCCTTTGCAGACAGAGGCCAACTTCTATCTATTCATATATATTGTAGCTATAAGTTGTCCAAATGAAAGTCTTCTACTGTTAAACTATGCATCTTAAAATGTCACCCATCTACACTTTCACTCTAAGCATGCATTGGACATTGTCAATGCCTTCATCGTTTCCAGAACTGCCAGTGCCAATACTTCTCTCCCCAAATTTAAGGTTCTTAGACTGTCACAATCTCCCACAGATGCTGGCCATTAAAATTACTTTTATTTTTGTATTAAAAGGAATTATTGTTTTGCCTTATATTGTTAATACTTAGTATATTGTTGATTTAACATCATGTTTATACCATACTTCTCTTACTCTTCGCTCCCACTACCCGGAAAACAGGGGCCATTCTTTACTCTCTCTTTTATTTTATTTCCTCCTCAATAGGCTCCATTTGGTTAGTAAAGGACAAGGAAAGGCAAAAGCTATCCCCAATATACTTTAATTAAAAAAATGTGTAAAGTTTTTATAATAAACCTTACTGTATTCAGTGAAATTCTCCCTTCATTTACTGCTGTAGATAGGAATTGCCAGACGGTCCCTAACTGCTGGGCAGTGAAACAATCATACTTATGAAGAGCAGGGGGAGCCTTAATTCCCAGCCTTTCGGAACTTCAGCAGCTTTGTTTCCCTGTAAAGCAGTCGGCGATTGTGTAGAGATTTGTATTGGATTTTATTTTTGCCTTTACATCCCCTTTACTGTTTCCAACTCCAGCTGCAGGGACAAAGATCATGGAGCCAGATTTAAATAGATAAACTGGGATTCTATTTGGAGGATTATTTTGCTGCAGCCCCTGGAGAAAGTTTGTATTAAACAATACAAAAATGATAAAATCCACATTAGATTACATGACAACACAGGACCCAGTGCAGTCTGTATATTCTGATTATTAATCAGTCTTGCTGTATCGGCTTCTGGCAGATATTATTACATTTGTGCTGTTTTGATCATTTATGAAGATCCCTAACCTTAGCCCAGATCACACTGAGCATGTGCACAGTCTTGGTCTTACAAAGATGTATAACAAAGTTACAAGATGGCAGCCCCCGTGCCCAACTGAAAGCATAAATCGTTTGTTTGATTAGGCTTGTGGTGCAGTAATTCATGTTTAAAATACAGCATTTCTAGCCTTATTCTATTTTAGACTTTCCTTGTACTTTAAGCTATTGTCATTAACTGCAGTCTATTCTGTAAAAGTTTAAAAAAGGCAAAAAAAAAACATTGAAAAGAAATGTCACCCACTCATCATGAAGTGGCGCCACATGTAAACAATTTATGATGGTGTTAAAAGGAGTTCTGGGAAATGGTCACTGATAGCAATGGAATGCTTAACAAATGAAGAATAATGCAGAAAGCAACACATGACTTAATGGCTTATACAAATTCTGCTCTTGTTTATAAGAAAGTAATGTACAGTACAATCCATTTCAAACTGTCATAAACACAGTATTTACTAGAAATAGAGAAATTTCAGTATCAGTGATCTATTATACCAGAGCTACTTTTCTAATAAATCAGTAGACGTGTCTTTGCATTAATTGTGTCACTCAGGGGATCTATAATACTGAATACTGTTGGTTATAACTGAGCCAAATGCCAGATCATGCTGAATTAATGTCAAGAAAGGGGGAGGGTCAGGTGCGTGCCTATAAACAGAGGCACGGTAAGGTTGCGGACAGATAGTGGAAGGAAGATCCCAACCTGAACCTGCCCGCGACACAATGGGGTGCAGAAGTTGGTCCAAACCCGCCTGGCCTGTGTGTTTCAGGTTGTCCCGCACATCACTAGTCTGGTTAGTGACCATTTATATACTCAGATTTTTTCAGGCAGTTTGGCCAATTAGAAAGGTGAACATACACGTGTATGGTCTGCTGTATCCATCAATTTGGGCCGTGGAGGGGGGGTTCTAATATGTGGCATATTGTACAGATCATGTATGGTCACTTTTACTGCAAGAAAAGGATAACTGGCATAAAAACAATAATCAGATACCCAATAAAGCAAATGTATTGATTATATTGCAAGATAAATTATTCACAAAATACATAGGTATATAACACACAATATAGAACTACAGGAAACTTAGAGGAAAAAAAAAATGTCCAAAAATGACATAGGGCACAGAAAGACAACTGTTTATACCCAATATCACAAGCCATACAACGATTTCTTTCACACGGTTCACTAAAATGGTCCTCAGCTTTAATTAAGTTATCGGTTTATATTAGTTCTTCGGAATTTCTGCAGGGAACGTTTCCCATTCTCTGAAAAATATAAATAAAAGGGTTTACACATACAAGGCCGGGATCCTCTGTATCCCCTGGCACCAGTTAGATGTCAAGGGATTCTGCTCAGTAACAGCTGAAGAGTCACAGACTGAAAATCCCTGATGGAGCTCCGTGACAAATGCACGGCATGCACAATTCATATTTGTTCTGTTGTGTGTTACTGTCACACTCTAGCACTTTGGTTCTTCTATAAAGGGTTATGTACAGTAACCTCAACAACTATATCCTCGATAATGCCTAGATTTCAATGAAATTTTCCATTTATCAATCTGTGCCTGTGAATTTTATAGAATGCTATTTGTGGGTGATTATATGTTTTAAGTTGACCATAAAGATACTATCGCCATTGCAAGACATTCACCTTGTTATTAAGACACTTCATTGATACTTTAGCCTGGCAGAGGGGAGTCAAAAAAATTCTGTGCAGATTGATTTCATTGGAACCTTTCCATGCCTCACCAAGGGTAACATGTAGACTCTTTAAATAAATAAATATTATAATAAATTTTCTTTGGTTTTGGTTTACACAATTTATATATATATATATATATATATATAGGCTGGGGTTGCCTTCCATAAGCAGCCACGAAATAAGTTGGCGCTATAGAAATACATGTTAATAAGGATTAATTATATCTTAGTTTATATTAAGTACAAACTACTGTTTTATTATTACAGAGAATTTTTTTTTTTTTTTTTGTGAAAATGTGATTATTTGGATAAAATGGAGTCTATGGGAGATCGTTTTTCTGTAATTCGGAACTTTCTGGATAATGGGTTTCCGGATAACGGATCCCATACCTGTACAACAATACTGTAATTACCTGAGCGTGCACACTCCCATTATAATCAATGCTTCTAAATCATCCAGTGATAGAAATGGCATGAACTTTGTAGCCTTGTAAAGAATTTTTGAAATATTCAGTGCAAATATGATTTTTAAATTTAGAAACAGGGCTGCCTAAATTGTGGTCTTCAAATCACAGCTAAAAAAATTTTTAGGACCATGTGGTGAACTTCCCTGTTATAAGCCACACATCACTCATTTACACATTTACTAGTCGGTAAAGTCTGTGGACAACACAATGCTTTAAATGAGAGATTCTGCATCTCGGGCCTCCGTCTGCTTCTAAACTACAGGCCACAGGATTTCTATTTTCTGGTGGGGAATGCTGGGAATTGTAGTACAGAAGCATACGGATAGCTATGGGCCACCTATCCCTGTTTTGATAGTATACGGCTGTTTTGGTTTTTTGTTTTTTTTTTACAATGTATCTTGCTTTATGGGTGATAACTTCAGGTTTGGATGGGCAAGAATTTGATAGACTTGCTGGATCTGGGGGATTCCTTCAGGGTATCCATGCTATTGGTTGGACTTCTTGTCTGGATCCTGGTGAATGAAGTTTGCCGGCGGGTGCTGCTGTCAGAATCCTCTTTGGTGAGCGTTTGCTTGATTTTTTGAAAGCAGGGTAAGCTGTGTATGAAATCTTGCAGGAGATGCCCGCTGAAGAACATGTATATCCAAGGGTTGCAGCAACTGTTCAGAGAGGCCAAGAGCGCTGTCACAGTGAACACAATGTTTTCGGAATCTAGAGAAGATCAAAGACATCACGTCATCTGAAATATTTTCTGTTGAAATTGAATCAGCCCTTATGTGGTTTCAAATTATTCAGTACAACTTGTTATTCACATGCCATATTTAGTACAATGGATTGAGGCAAGGGTAATTTAAGAGTAATGTTCAGTGTACAGCAATCCAGGAGTAGATGCCATTTAACCCCCCCCCCCCCGCGTACCTCTCACAGGCAAAAACTGCCTGGTGATGTTGGGATTTATAGTTTAATAGCAGCTGATGGGCTTTGTGTGGGACAAATCTATTGTAAACAAAAGAAATTACAGTCTAAATACACAATATTGGTGACATCATGATTTGCTCAAATGACATTTTGTTTAGTTGTTTTCCTAGTTTGAGCTAGAGTCCTGCATGGGTACATTTTTTGTAACCTGTACTTGACCCATAACCGCAACTGGGACCCACATTCTTACCCGCTTGGACCCGCAAGTACCTTCTCCACAACCCAATCCGCAACCCGCTGACCATCAAGAATCAGGAAGTGCTGTCACTCTAAACTGAAGTGACATCGTCGGAAGTAGGCGTGATCAGAAAAAGCCAACCTGCACCCGGAACTTCTACCCACAACCTGCAGGGTACCGTACCGCAAGTTTTTGCAGGTAACCCGCGGGTACCTGACACGCTGCAGGACTCTAGTATGAGCTCTTACCAGTACCTTATATTGAAAGGAGCCTCTGTCTTCATTTGTGTTGACAGTAGGATGAAATTATTTATGAAATGATATAGAAGGGCCGTTAAACATATCACTGTACATTATCACTGCAATCGGTAAAAAAATAAAAAAACAAACAAAAGGAATTAGTAACAATGTTAATTGCTCAATTCGTGTATTTTAATTTGCCTAATTTTGTCTAATTTGTCTGGGTATGTATAGCATGTCAATTAAAATTGTGTAAAGGGTGGTATGTATGCACATTCATTTGTGGCCACAATGTTAGAGTGCAGGCACAAACCCAGTATACTGGATACACATGAAATGATTCTTTTCAGGGCAATCAGAGTGGCTGGACTGTAGCAACACTGTATCTGTATCTGACACACAGATGCATAGTATGGCTGTTTGTGGCCCTGCAACATCTACTCCCCTTTCATTGAATAAGACCCTTATTTGTAGCAGCGTCAGTGTAGGAAAGCAATTCACATAGAATGTGTATACATTAATATACAATGTATACTAATGTAATTATACATGTGTATAAATGCTAACAGTGACATGAATCTCTACTGTCATGTTATGCACGGATATGTAATTTTTGCTCTGCCGTTTGTGCACTTCACACTGATGCACATCCCAGTCTGCCAGGGAAAATTATAGGTTGTGATTGCTTAGACGAATGCATGTACAGTACATTAAAATCTAGTCTATTTCTGAATTGAGGACGCCTGGGAATGGTAAGTAAAAATGTGACTGTTTTTTTTTCCCTTAAAAGGAACATTGTTCTGGAGCAAAACATAGCACTTTGATTGGAAACGTGTCTCCTAGTTCACCTCTAAATTAGTATGTATAGAATGGGCAAGTGATTGGCAACTTTTTTATTTGTTATAGTTTCTTCCAACTCTTAAATGAGGAGGGGGGGGGGCGTCACTGAACGTGGCAGCCACAAAACTACTGTTCTGTGAGGCTACAGTTTTATTGTTACACTGTATGACTTAGCTTTATATTCAAGCCACACTTCATATTCCCAAGTAACTGTTTGGTTGCTAGGATATTATATTCTGGATAGGGTTATCCAGAATGCTCAGGACCTGGGTTTTTTTTTCCGTATAACGGATCTTTATATAATTTGGATATTTATACCTGAAGTCTACTAGAAAACCATGTAAACATTAAATAAACCCAAAAGGCTGATTTTGCCTCCCATAAGGATTAATTATATCTTGATTTGGATCAAGTGCAAGGTATTGTTTTATTATTACAGAGAAAAGCGAAATCATTTTCAAAAATTTGGATTATTTGGATAAACTGGAGTCTATGGGAGATTGTCTTCCTGTAAGTCTGAGCTTTCTGGATAACGGGTTTCCAGATAACAGATCCCATACCAGTATTAAATTAGAATTTCTTCACCGATTCAAAAATATGTGTTCTCATTATCCTGCTATACTGACCCCATTCTCCTGGGTTATTCTGTGCCTGGTGCACACTGACCTGCTATTCTTATGAAGTGGTTGGCCCAGTCCTTTCTTATTTATGTACTTGAGAAATTCAAAAAAGAGGCTTCAAGCCATCTCCCTCCCTCCATGACAATTACAAAATTACACCCCCGTGACAAAATGACTGCAATTGTTTTCTTGTAAAGAAAAGAATGAAATCTCAGTTCATCCAACTAGTACATTGCCTGGAACTGGTCTCTGCCAAAAAATATTGTTGTTTGTGCTGTCATAATGAGATGATGCAGCTTTGCTATCATTATACAGGTTTTTTTAGGATGAGGGGCAGCAACTTAATTCATAAGGGAACATGCACAGCCAATTGGGTTGCATGTTTTTACATAGTAAAATCAGTTGCTGCCCATCAGAGTTGCCAGGTTGGCTGTTTTCCGGCCAAATTGGGCTACTAATGTAAAGCCCGGGAGGGATTTAAAAGTACAAACTAGCCAAGGTAGGGATTTGGGCTACTTTTTGGGCCTTTGGCTGCTTTGAACTTTTTGCCAAGCCTGCGTCTCCCACTGCATGTTGGGTAATGTAGTTTTTAACAATTTGCCAACTGACACGTTTAATGTAAGACTACAATATCCAGCATGCAATGGGACTGACTTGTGTAGAAGTTGGGAGTTACCAGACTTTGGGCTCTGTAACCCAGTCTCCTGTCCTTTTTCTTGCATTTTCCTCAGTTTCAGAATATTTTGGGGCAAACATCTGCTGGTCACCAAAATATCTAGAGGTTGAGCTGTTTTACCAATATTTATTGAAATTGTATATGTATTAGGTCCTTATGTGGCCCCTGAACCTCCTGGGCTCCCCTCTGTAGTTACTCCCCTCCTGACCAGTGAATCTGTTACATTTTATTTCATGGATCAAATTCGCATTTATTGTTTTACACTTTTTTCACCCCCATATGTAATTAAAGGCACAGTAACCCATAGCAACCAATAAGATGCTTGCTTTTAAACAGGTGACCAGTAAATGCTACCTGCTGATTGGTTGTTATGGGTTATTGCCCCTGGCAAACTTAGTGCCTTTTATTACATTACCCTAGTGTGCTATGTTTGGGCTACTTTTGAAGTTCCTCTTGGCTAGTTTTGGGCTGGCTTTGACAAATTAGACCTGGCAGCAACCTTGTTGGCCATATCAATAGCAGGCTTGCATAACTATTAAAGGGGTGATTCACCTTTAAAGGGATACTCATGGAAAAACATGTTCTTTTCAAAACACATCAGTTATAGTGCTGCTCCAGCAGACTTCTGCACTGAACTCCTATTCTCAAAAGAACAAACAGATGTTTTTTTTTTATATTCAGTTTTGAAATTTGACATATGACTAGACATACTGTCAGTTTTCCAGCTGCCCCGAGTCATGTGACTTGTGAAAGCACTTCAAACGCGGCGACTAGGCGATTTTAAAAGTGGCTCAAAATTTTGAGTGGCTTTTAAAATCGCGTTGCCGCAACTGCTACCAAGCTATTCAGGGAGATTCGTCACAGCGATTAGTCGCCAGGCGACAGATCTCCCCGAAATATCCGCGTGTGGCCTTACCCTAAGGGTTAGACCACATGGGAAGATTCAGGGGGATTAGTCGCCTGGCTACTAAACGCTGCTTCTTTGGGGCGACTAATCTCCCTGAATTGCTTGCATGTGTCTCGCGCCCACTAAACTGTAAGTCGCCTGCGCCTATTTCACATGCCATGCTGCGTTTTTCTAAGTCGCTCGAAATTGCCACATGAGGCAATTTTCAGCGATTTAGTGCCGTGTGTGAAATAGGCGCAGGCGACTTACAGTTTACCGGGCGAGAGACATGGGCAATTCAGGGAGATTAGTGGACCCAAGGAAGTGGCGATTAGTCCCCAGGTGACTAATCTCCCTGAAATCATCCTGTGTGGTCTAACCCTTAATGTAACTGAATGTGATGCAGTGGGACATGGGTTTTACTATTGAGTGCTGTTCTTAGATCTACCAGGCAGCTGTTATCTTGTGTTAGGGAGCTGTTATCTGGTTACCTTCCCATTGTTCTGTTGTTAGGCTGCTGGGGGGAAAGGGATGGGTGAAATCACTCCAACTTGCAGTACAGCAGTAAAGAGTAACTGAAGTTTAACAATTTGTCACATGACTGGAGGCAGGGGGTCTCCGCCAATGAGGGGAGTTGAGACTGTCGCCTCAGGCGGCAGCACCCCTCTAAGTTCCAGGGGTGGCAAAAATGCAGCTCCTGGTACTTTAAGGGCTGAATTTCTGTTTTTCAAACCGGAATTTCGGCTAATCTAGCCCTGCACTAGCGTCCTGGTCCTCTCCGCCGCCCTCGATGACCCCCCCCTCGCAAAAAAGTGAGCGCTCGGAGGCTGCAGCATGAGCCAACTGCTTCAGGATTGCCCCTAACTGGAGGCAGCTGGGAAATTGACAATATGTCTAGCCCCATGTCAGATTTCAAAATGAAATATAAAAAAAATCTGTTTGTTCTTTTGAGAAATGGATTTCAGTGCAGAATTCTGCTGGAGTAGCACTATTAACTGATGCATTTTCCCATGACAGTATCCCTTTGAGGTGACTTTTGGTGTGTTATAGAATGCCCCTTTTCTAAGCAACTTTTCCATTAGTTTTCATTATTTATTTTCAATAGGTTTATAATTGTTTGCCTTTTTCTGCAGCTTTCAAATGGGTGACCCCTTGTAAGAAAGTAAATGTTCTTTAAGGCTATGCATGCTATTGCTCATTTTTATTACTCGTCTTTCCTCGCCTATTCATATTCCAGTGTCTTATTCAGATTGATGCCTGGTTGCCAGGGTAATTTGGAGCATGGCAACCAGCCTGCTGAAAATGCCAACCAGGGAGCTGCTGAATAAAAATGCTAAATACCTCAAAAACCACAAATAATAGAAAATGAAAACCGGATTGTCTGTGAATATCACCCTCTACTACGTCATACTAAAAGTTATCTGAAAGGGACCTTTTTGTCTTGCCCTTTGCTCATGAACTCACCGGCCCATTTGAGGTTCCGGTCCCACACGGACCACATCTGCACGGTGAAGAAAGGCGCCCAGCAGAGGATGTAGGCAGTCACTATGACAGAAGTCATTTTCACAGTCCTCATTTTAGCTCGGGAAATGGTCTTCACGCTACTCACTGAGGTGGACAACAGCCCGCGACTCGTCCTCCCCTCAGTCTCCTCCCGCTTGGTCTTGCCCTGGATGTTCCTCCAGATGTTGTAGCAGATAAAGCCGTAGCAGGTGATGAGGATGACGACGGGCAGCAGGAAGATGCCGGCTGTGTTCCAGGTGATATAAGCCCTTGCACCCCACGGCTCGATGAAGTTGGCCCAGCAGTCGTACACGTCGCTGCCCTCCTTGACTGGCCCGAGCGAGAAGATGAAGTACTGCGGGGTGCTGAGGAGGAAGCTGAGGAGCCAGGCGCTGACGATCATCACGTAGGACCTCTTGGTGGGCTGCTGCAGGGTCTTCAGCGGGTGGCAGATAGCAATGTAGCGGTCGGCAGTCATCACCACGAGCATGTAGGCTGAGGCGAACATCCCGAACACCTGCAGGTGCTTCACAATTCGGCACAGGAAATCCGGACCCCAGAACCGGTATGTCACGTCCCAACACAGCTGGGGCAGCACCTGAAAGAACGCCACCACCAGATCGGCCAGGCTCAGGTGTTTGATAAATAGGTGCATCCGGGACATTTTCTTTTTCGACTTGTACAGCGCCAGCAGCACGCTACAGTTGCCCAGCACCGCCGCCACGAAGATCACGGCTAGGATGGCCACCTCGAGCTTGGCCAGAGCCTCGTTGCGAGCGTACGGGTCCCCCGTCTGGTTCCCTTGGAATATACTGTTGCTGCTGCTGCTGTTAAACTGAGTAGAGTTGTCCCCCATTGGGTCTGCCAAGTTAGCGTCCTCGGACAAATGAATGACCAGATCCATAGCGCTCCAGCAACTTCTACTCTATTGCCACTTCCACTCTCTAGACACTTGATATATATATATATATGGAACAAGATCCGCCGCCACGTACCAATGCGCTGCCTTGCTTCAGGGGCAAATGCGCCCGGCGCGGAGGAGTCAGAGATGTACTTGTGAGCTCGGGAGCTGACACTCTTATGTGCTCGGAGGCTGACACTCTTATGTGCTCGGAGGCTGACTCTCTTATGTGCTCGGAGGCTGACACTCTTATGTGAGTCACTGGCTGCTGGCGTCATGCCCACTTGTTGCTCTTGTTTCTGCTCCACATGGGGCTGTATCCTCATACATTATCCATTCCCCTCACTCCCAATACCCCAGCGCACACAAAATAAACAGCAGGAAAAAAGGGGGCATGTGTATGGACAGCGCTGTTTGTGCAGCCGGGAATGTGGCATGACATAAGCGCAAAGCTGTGCAGGCAGGAGCTAACTGGACTCTTCTCTTGCTTCACTCATACCATCAGCTGCCCATTCCCCCTCATTGCTGTTACATGGACACTGATCCCTAGATCTCAACTCTTACAGATTCAATGCCAGTGTTCGCACTGAAGACATTTTCTGTGTATCCTTATGACTTTCATTCATTACAATGCTGAAAACCAACCTTTGGTTGAAGAGCAACATAGTAACATAATAAGTTAGGTTGAAAAAACACAGGTCCATCAAGTTCATGTTTTTTAACCTGCTAGTTGATCCAGAGAAAGGCAAAAACCCAGGGACAAATTGGGGGGCCCGGGGCCCCCTCTCCGGACCCCCTGGCCCCCCTTCTTCATGGAGTAACACGGCGTGTGCGTGCTCTGGAACACATAGTGCATACTGCAATGCACGGGGCCACAGGGCGCCGCAATTGTTTAAAAATGTTTTGGGGGGCAGAGGATCGGGAGAGGGGGTCAGGCCAGGTGGGGGCCCATCCGTTTTTTTCCCGGTGTCCTGCCGGGCCAGTCCGACCCAGAAAAGACCCCACTTGAAGCCTCTCCAATTTGCCTCAGAGGGGGAAACTTCCTTCCTGACTCCAAAATGGCAATTGGACTAGTCCCTGGATCAACTTGTACTATGAGCTATTTTCCATAATTCTGTATTCCCTCACTTTCTAAAAAGCCATCCAACCCCTTCTTAAAGCTATCTTATGTATCAGCCAGTACAACCGATTCAGGGAGATAATTCCACATCGTCACAGCTCTTGCTGTAAAAAACCCCTTCTGAATATTTAGGCGGAACCTCTTTTCTTCTAACCGGAATGGGTGACCTCGTGTCAGTTGGAAAGACCTACTGATGAATAAAGCATTAGAGAGATTATTATATGATCCCCTTATATATTTATACATAGTTATCATAGTTAAGTGTCTCTTCTCCCGCGTGAACATCCCCAGTCTTTCCTCATAGCTAAGACCATATTTGCCCCTGATGCTGCTGATATTGGTATTGCTTGCTACAGCCAAGCTTATTATCTAAAAGCAGGGCCAGGGGGTAAGCAGAGTACTCACGTGTCTAGGGAGCAAAGCTGAGGGGTGCCAGACACATACCTGCTCTGTCGCCTACCCCATGTCCGACCCCTTCACTTTCCATCTTCCCATCAATAGGCACTTCTGTGCATGCGAGCCAGCGTCAGCCGCACATACGCCAGCGTCACCTTATGCACGCTGGCGTCAACTCACGCATGCGCACACAGCCGGCTCTGTGGCCAGCCAGGTTGCCTAGGGCACCTGACTGTTGTGGCCCAGCTCAGTCTACAAGGACTCCTAGGTTCTTTTCCATAATGGATTTGCCTAATGCAGTCCCATTAACCCTTTCACTGCCAGCCATTTTGTCCAAAACGGAACATCTACTGCC
>CM044435.1:43369619-43520098 GCA_024363595.1 Xenopus borealis | reverse complement strand
TTATCTTTATATGGTTGTCTGGCAGCACATTGACACATGGGTGGCACATTAGTGTTCTTGCAGTATCCCGGAATATGTTCATGTAGATGTTAGGGGTTCTTCCTAAAGCTGATTCATTTTCTCCCTTAAGGGGAATGCAAATTAAATTTCTGCATCATGTTACTGGAAAAAATTATTTCAGTGGGCAAACAAAATTTACATTTCCCAGTGTGGGAAGGGGGAGCAAAAGTACTTTAATTGCTTCATGTGCATGGTGTGGGTGTGTAGGGGAGCTGTTCTGTGCACTTCACTGCACTTTACTTTGTGACATTGCATGGATATGGATGTCATTAAGCTTTACTGCTCTGCACCCACAGTGATAGGAACAAACACTGAATCCAGTAAAACGTTATAATCATGCTTTTTTTCCTGTTTGTTGTTCTGGTACAGACACATAATGGCTCAATAGGCCTAATGTTTTATGGGGTGGTGTGTAGTTGATGCACAGGAAAATGGCCATGAAGCGATGTGGCAAACTGGCGTATTTTGTTTCACCAAAGAAACAAAACTGCAGAAAATCTGCCTTTAAGTTGATTTAGCTCTGCAATTTCATATATTGCCCTACCTTGTTAGAGAAGCTCCTTATTATTATGGTAGAAAATATTTCATATGCATGATCCCCATCCATGTAAAGTGGGATGGAGGAAATTATTCATTTTAAAGGGATAGCTAACTTTTATTGTGTTAAAGAATGGCTAATTCTAAGCAACTTTTAAATTGGTCTTCATTTTTTAAAATTGTTTTTGAATTAGCTGTCCTCTGCTTCTGCCTCTTTTTAGCTTTCAAATGGGGGTCACTGACTCTAAAAACAAGTGCTCTGTAAAGGCCCCCATACATGGGCAGATAAAAGCTGCTGACAGACCGAGTTGGCAGCTTATTGGCCTGTGTGTGGGGCCCTCCAATTGGCTTAGCTGATGGATATCTTGGAGAAAGTAGGCCCGATCTCGATCAGGCAGGTTTAAAAATCCCGTCAGATCGTGGCCGCATCTGTCTGTTGATCTGACCACCCGTTTGGACTGCATTGTGATCCAATCATTGGGCCCTAGGGCCCACGATTGGATCAGCTCATTTGGTGACATCACCGAACTAGTGTATCACCCTGTGTATGGCCAGCTTTAGTCTACAGATTTATTATTATAACTTTTTTTTATTACTCCTCTTTTCGGCCCTCTCCTATTAATATTCTAGGCTCTTATTCAAATCAGTGCATGGTTGCTAGGGTCATTTGGACCCTAGCTACCAGATTGCTGAGATTGCAAACTGGAGAGCCACTGAATACAAAGGTGAATAACTAAAAAGTGTAAAAATCACGCTCTCTACATTAATATAAAGATTGTGGGCTTATCAAAGGCATGAACACTCAATTTAAATGGCTAAATGGGTATCTTTGTCGTTATACATGGGCTCATATGGGTTTTGGAGATGCAGTGACATTAGAGACCAGCAATGAGTGATCAGTACCTGTAGGACTTTGAATGGAGTCAGAGAGTTACTGATGCTGCATTGTTAATCAATATGAAATAATATATTTAAGGCCATGTTGTACATTAGGTTTTGGGCTTCTGTAACAGCCCAAGGCATCCACAGCCCTTTAGCAGTAAATATCTGTGTCTCCAAAGATGCCCCAGTAGCTCCCCATCTTCTTTTCTGCTGATTCACTGATTCACATGCTCTGTGCTGCTGTCACTTACTGAGCTTAGGGACCCACTCACAATACAGGACACATAGAATAGAAATTTCACAATATAAAGCTGATTAGTCATTAATACAGATAATTACTACATGGCAGCACAGACACCAGTGCAACTAGCATGATAATCTAATAATCATTTAGCATCATCTTATTTTACAAGCCAACCTGATTTTTCTGCTTGATAATTTGCAATGACCCCTAAGCTTGGCATCTCAACAGCTGCTCAGAACCCACTTATCATGTGAGTGTCACAGACCGTTTCCAAGATGGTGACCCCCCTGTGACATGTTTGAAGTCCTGGATCATTGCTGCTTTTGACATGCGGAAACTTTAGGCTGGTGCAGTATATAAAACATGGCTTTTTTTAGCCTTATTCAATTTTTAGGGTTTAGTTCTCCTTTTAGGCACAGGGTAACATCACCCCATAAAGACCATAACAATAATTAGGAGGTTTAAAAGAAAGAATTTGCTTTCTTGTCCCAGTTGGCCTTGTTGTCATCTTTCATCATGTATGAGACTTACTTTATTCCCTGTCAGAGCTGATCCTGTTACATCTCCCCCTGGATATTTATATGCATCAGCACAAACCAAATACAGTCCTGCTAAATTAACTCTTTCACACCCTATGCGTGTCAATGTCACATGGCAGGGTCCAGCTCTGGCCAGGATGGCATACCCTTCTGTCTATTCTGGTAAATCAGCTTCTGCTAAATATGTGCACGTCTTTTTATAGAGTCCCTTGATCTTGAACATATGAAGGTAAATATATGGCTTTGTGGATACACAATAACTGCTTTGCAAAGACAGCATGACTCTATAATTGTTGCTCATTCATATCAGATATAGAAAATTATTAAACCTTGTGTTAGTCGCAGTTTAATTGGAATATACCATAAAGAAAACATGATTCAAAGCAACTATCCAATAGCCATTATTTAAATGTTTTTAAAGTGACATGCAAATGCAGTTGAACCAGTATTTTTCCTGTGCTCTTGTTCTGACCGCTACATTGTTTCAGGAGTCAGATGTAAAAGTGCAAAGAATATCAATAAGGCTGAAACATTTCAACAGCACTTACATCTACAAACTGCATTTACTAGATGCATTATATTTTCTATGATCACAGGGATGATTACTGGATATCTATGTAAAATGCACATTCTTCTCTTACAGTTTCTCATGCTTAAAGTGGTACTTTTCCATGTGAATGGAAAAGTGATTTTCTCTCCTCTTGATTGTGGAATTTCCTTTTCCAAGACAATCTGATCTACTTGAAAAACATAGATCAGTTTGTTTGCCACATTGAAAGACACATCCTTCTGGGTAAAATGACTGTGCTGTTATCCCAGCATTCCATAGTTCAAATCAGTGTCTACTTTCTCTTTAATCAATTTCCACTGCATAGGGCATCTGCTATTTCAAGCTTCTTTGCATTTTTCCTGGGATTAAAGGGGTTTTTCACCAACACTTTTTTTTATTCAGTTCAGTTGTTTTCAAATTGTTCACCAGAAATAAAGCCTTTTTTGTTTATTTTCTTTTTTTTACCATTTTTCCAAAATTTGAGTTTAAAATGTAATGTTCCTTTCTCTGGTGTTTTAGTCTGGCAGCTCAGTGATCCAGGTTACAATTTGCTACATTTAGTAGTTCTCTGCAGTATCTGTGGAATATTAGCAACTACTGTATCAATTCTAACAGCTGCCTTTTAATGAAATTCAGGGATTCTGCTCAGATTTTTGTTGTACGGGTTCCCATGATTTCTAATGGAGGCCCTAGTGCTAAACATTTTCACAACAACATTCTGTAGCATACTTCTCAAAGAAACTAATTACACCACACTTCTGCACACACAGACACACACACTGACAAGTCAGTATATGATTTAGGGTCCCAGGAATAGATGGTGTCCCCCAAGTCCAGCAGATCTTTAGGCTCTACTCTGCCCAATGGAAAGAAACTTCTTCAGAAAAAAGATTGCTGTGTTTCTCCAAAAACAAGTTTTTTGAGGAACACAGCATCTTTTTTTCTGAAGAAGTTTCACACACACTGGCCTACACTTAAAGGAAGAGTTCTGTGTAAAAATAAAAACTTGATAAATAGATAGGCTGTGCAAAATAACAAGTGTTTCAAATATAGTTAGTCAGGCAAAAATGTAATGTATAAAGGCTGGAGTGACTGGATGTCTAACATAATAGCCAGAACACTACTTCCTGCTTTTCAGCTCTCTTGTTGGTTTCCACTGATTGGTTACCCTGGTGACCAGGCAGTAACCAATCCGTGACTTGAGAGCGGACCACATGGATCATAACTGTTGCTTTTGAATCTGAGCTGAATGCTGAGGATCAATTGCAAACTCACTGAACAGTTATGTCCCATTCGGCCCCCCTTCAAGTTGCTGACTCATCAAAAGTTAGAAAGCTGCAAAGCAGGAAGTTGTGTTCTGTTATGTTAGACATCCAGTCACTCTAGCCTTTATACATTACATTTATGGCTAACTAACTATATTAGAAACATTTTTTATTTTCCACAGCCTATTTACCTAGTTATTATTTTTATACTGAACTGTTCCTTTAACTCCAGTGTGTGCCTCCTTCGTACCAATCAGGAGGTTATGAAAGGAATTGAACAAATATCCAATGCACTGATGCCCATCGTCCTAGCTGGAGGTGGCATGGACTCATGGACTGTACACCCCCATGTTGGGTATGCTGCTACATTTTGCATTTGATCAACTTCAGTTTTAAACAGTTCCATTGCCTTTGCCTGGTTAAAATTCATAGCTGCACTGCTCCCATTTGTAAGTTCAATTTGCTGTGCCTGTAAAAGGATTCAGCCCCGAGAATTATCCCTACTGACACTGCTTCAGTCATTTCCGTGTGATACAATTTGATGAGATTACCATATCATTTTTAGTTGCCAATATTACACTGTAATCAAAGTTCAGAAGGGCAGATGTGACACTGTGTAGGTGTTCAGAGCTGGGAAAAACAATGTATAAATTGATCAGCCGTTTGTTGCTTCAGTCGTGCTGCTGGCTCAAGAGGACTCAGAAATAGGTTTATTGTGCATTGGTGCTTTAAGACTATATCTGTTTGGTGGCTGGACTACATTTACCATCATGCCTTTTCTATTGATAATATACAGAATAATGCTGGGAATTGTAGTACAGCCTTACCTTCCTGCTATCCCACTTTTTGTGAGATGGGCCTGATTTTGACTCCTTTTACCACAGTCACAGTTTACTTGTCATCTGCCCCCTCCAGACTGCTTGTCTTACGAGATGAGACTGTTATGCCACTCCCTATATTATATAAAGCACACCACAGCAGTCTGGTGACAAGCAGCCTGGGGAGCAATGATGTTAATGTCTCTGCAGGGTTTAAGGAGGCTGTCATTGTGACTGTCCTACAGAACTTGGGGGCCACAGTGTGTCATGAAATGCATGGGGGGTCATAAAATACTCGGGGCCGGCCTGTGCCATGAATTGCAGGGCATTGTAATATTTCATGAAATACGGCTGCCATAGTCATGTCTGTCATAAGATATTGGTACATCTAGTGCATTTTTACTCCTGATGTTGCCATTGAAACCATGAAGAAGTGGAGCTGTTTTGCTAATTGTTAATGTTGTTTGGGGTGAGCCCAAAAATGTCAGTGTTATGCACTACACTGTTAAGGTACAGTAACATTTGGGTTGATCAGTACTGCTCAGGGAGATTTTTGTCTCCTTTAACTCTATGTGGGTGATTTTTGGGGTTTAACTATATGTGTAAAGACAACATATCTGCCCAGTGTTACATAGGTTGCATAGATGATAAAACTATTATTGTCACTTTGTTCACACTCACAGACCTCAGTTTTTTCTATTAAGATCTCAAAAGCCATTAAATATCAAAATTAAGGTTATGAACCCTCTTCTTTCACATAAAAGCCACATGTATTGTTTACTTCTGTGCAGAAACCAGGAGTTTCACTGCATGTGTTTTTAAAACCTTTTAATCATCCATCACAAGTTCAAGCTGTTTTGGAGTCCTGTGGAGCACTGTGGAAAGTATGTACTTGCAGTATATTTATGTGATTGAATATCACATCCTACAGCCTTAAATTCAGTAGTTTTATATTTCGATAATGCAGCTAGATAATAATGCTGCCAACTTTTTACTCTACTGTAAAATAAACCTTCAGATAAAATCACAGGGATTGATCCGAGTGGGTCTCAGCTGATGCTTTTTGATCGATCTGTTCTGCAAAAAAAAAAATACATCTTTGTTCTGATCTTCAGCGTGTTATTTGATGATCTGCATGTGTATGTAATTATGGAGCCTACTGTGATGCGTTGCACTGCAGGAGAGAAAAGCATCGCAATGAATAGCTGTTGGAAAAAAACAGCTTTAATGAAAACCAGCAACAATGTCAGCTGTTAGCAGTCCTTTTCTGGAGACGTTTAGCTTATAAAGGGGAACTATTGTGAAAATGAATATTTAGTATAAACTTCATCATATTGAATTAAGAAACTTTCTAAATACAAACAATTAAAAATTCTGTACCATTTCTTAAATAATCAAATTTATCTCCACTTTTTCTCTCTCAGCATCTGTTTCTCCTCATTCTGTCTTCATTCAGGAGGTGGTGTCAGATGAATGATCCAATATATCTTATAGGGAGGCTCCTTTTGCCTTGAAGATGTATTAGAGCTCACTGTATTTAAAAAAAATCACCAGAAATCCTGCCTCACTACATGCATGCTACATTTGTGCAAAAGGCAGTAATTTTGTTAGTACTGGAATAAGTTATTTGAGTGAGCTCCAATTCATCTGCTAGGCTGAGAGAGGAATAGTGCATATAAACTTGATTATTTCAGAAAAAAATTAATTTTTAAATTTTAAATAATTTTTAATTGATCGCATTTAGAAATATTCTTACTTCAGTATGATGAAGCTTATATTACATTTTAATGTTTGCAATAGATCCCCTTTACGTTAGAATACCATCACCTTTAAGTTACAATACTATCACAAACCGTGTGATGTGGTTTTTAGTGGAGCATCCTTTGCAGGTCCCGATTGAGAATTAAAATAGGCCCTGGCATTTCAGGTACACAGAGGCCCAATCAGCCCACACAAAGGCCCAAACAGACCCCCCCACCAGCCCACTAAATACTGACTATGAATTGCTCCTTATAGAAGCCCCTCTGGCATTTGCCAGAACCCACAGATTGCCAGTCCGGGCCTGATCCTGTGTATGCCATCTGTAGTTGGACAGTAAAAGGGTTATTATGCACAGTTCAGGGAATCATTTTTATATGCGATGAATACACTGCATTGGAAATCAGTGTGAACTGACTAATGTGTCATTTATTTTTGGAACGTACTTCTGTAAAAAACGGTCCACACACACTTCTATAGCAGTCGGGGAGTGAACCCCTTTTATTTCATGCCACCTCAATCAACGTTTCGGGGGGTAGTACCTCCCTTCTTCAGGATACAAGTTCAAATACAAAAGTGCACAATGCTACATATATACCCCTCAGCCCCTCCCATCACATCTTGATCCCACTTCATTAGTAAACATGATTCAATCATTCAATTAGTACAATGTAGTCCAATAAATACATATGTGGGATAACCATATTTTACTCACTGCCCGGAGTTGTGCTTATTAAATCTCAAAATTGGTGTATCAAAAATGGTGTATCAAAAGTTTCTCATCTGTGGAGGAGAGAAGATTCAATAAATAGTGTTTCTAAAAAATGTTAAATATCTAAAAAAAAATTTCATTTAACCCTTTAGGGGAAAGCGTTTTTAATCGCTTTCCCCTAAAGGGTTAAATGAAAATTTTAGTCTGATTTGTTTTTTGTGAAAGGTATATTATTGGAGGTTTTAGATATTTAACATTTTTTAGAAACACTATTTATTGAATCTTCTCTCCTCCACAGATGAGAAACTTTTGATACACCATTTTTGATACACCAATTTTGAGATTTAATAAGCACAACTCCGGGCAGTGAGTAAAATATGGTTATCCCACATATGTATTTATTGGACTACATTGTACTAATTGAATGATTGAATCATGTTTACTAATGAAGTGGGATCAAGATGTGATGGGAGGGGCTGAGGGGTATATATGTAGCACTGTGCACTTTTGTATTTGAACTTGTATCCTGAAGAAGGGAGGTACTACCCCCCGAAACGTTGATTGAGGTGGCATGAAATAAAAGGGGTTCACTCCCCGACTGCTATAGAAGTGTGTGCGGACCGTTTTTTACAGAAGTACGTTGCTAAGGAACCCGGCAGGGTTAACAGTGGACCAGCACCATATTGCAGTACTGTGGAAGGGAGGTGTGCGGTAAGGATTTCACAATTTATTTTGGAAAACATTTCTACTTTTAGGAACCCTTTTTAGGAAAGTCATTGGGGAAAGTGCATAGCTGGTAAATTAACCATCCCAATAAATTCAGAAATGACAGATGTTTTTTTGCAAAAAAAAAAGTCAAAAGGACAAACATTTGCCAGCTAGAGTGTTTCGTCTAAATTCTTGGAAAATGTCCTAAAGACGCTATGTTTAAAAAACATCTTGTATTTTAGTGTTCATACCGTTTCCTCTGCAGTTGTCTGCCTCCGGGCAATGTATATTTATATATGCCTGCAAAATGCCGCACACAAAGTGCTAGCACCAATACAGTATACCTTGCATGTATGCCATACTACCCAAATATTTTTGTTTCTGGTATCTGGTGGAAAAATTTCCACATAACGTGCTTTAATAAAGGAGCTGTTAAGACACTGCCTGTTTTATTACTGAAGAATTTCTGGTCTCAGGGTTTTTATCTAGAGCTCTACCTGAGGTCCTTATTTTTTGGAATATGTCATTGAGCCAAAGGGTTTCTGTTGCTTGAATGCTTGCTATTCAAGGAAAGGATAACATTTTCCTCCACTGAAAAAAATATTATTACCGTCTCCAGACACAAATGTTCTGATTCCCAACATATTTTTTCTAGCTAATACTGGTAGAAATGTCTAACAATATTGGAACAATTTTATGAAGCAAGGAATGCTTATGTATCTCGATAGTAAGCAGTTTCCCTTTAAACCACAGCTTCTGAAATAGTAGAGAATTGTTACATTTCTGCCCTTTCTCTCAGCTGGTCCCTCCCTAGAAGTGCCTGGTGAAAAGGTTGTTGCTGAACTTCAACTTAAATGGATACTGTCATGGGAATTTTTTTTTTGTGTAAAATGAATCAGTTAATAGTGCTGCTCCAGCAGAATTGTGCACTGAAATCCATTTTTTAAAAGAGCAAACATATTTTTTTATATTTAATTTTGAAATCTGGCATGGGGCTAGACTTAGGGGCAGATTTACTATGGGTCGAATTCGAGGGTCAAAAAACCCTCGAATTCGACCATGGGAATAGCTGGGAATAGTGTGGGAAGTAAAATCCTTCGAATATCGATTTTACCGCAATTCAATTGGTCGAACGATCGAATAGAAAATATTCGATCGATAAAATCGATCAATTAGAACGATTTTAACCATTTGATCGAATATTTTTCTTCAATCAAAAATAATAAAACCCAATTTTGATCTGGCGAACTAGGCAGTCGAATAAAAATTTAAAGTGGAAGTAATTCGACTGTCGAATATTCGAATAGATTTATATTCGAATCATTCGATTCGATCGAATTTTCAAAATTCACTGGTCGAAGTGGTCTTCAAAAAAATTCGAAAATTCTAATCTTTTTGAAAATTTGATCGAACTTCGAATCCTTCATGTGAATTTAGTAAATCTGCACCATATTGTCAGTTTCCTATCTGCCCCAAGTCATGTGACTTGTGCTGTGGCAAACTTCAGTCACTCTTTACTGCTGTACTGCAAGTTGGAGTGAAATCATCCCCCCTCCCCCTGCAGCCTAACAATATTGGAATGGCAAGGTAACGAGATAGCACCTCTGTAACACAAGATAACAGGTAGATCTAAGAACAGCACTCAATAGTAAAAGCCAGGTCCCACTGCTTCACATTCAGTTACATTGAGTAGGAGAAATAACAGCCTGCCAGAAAGCAGTTCCATTCTAAAGTGCTGGCTCTTTCTGAAACCACATGACCAGGCAAAATGACCTGAGATGACTGTGTACACAGCAATATTACAACTAAAAAACTACACTTGCTGGTTCAGGAATTACATTTTATATTGTTGAGGGAATTATTTGCAGTGTAAACAGTGCTGTAACAATAGAAGGAAAGGGCACCAGCGGTTGTACATAAAGTTACTGCCTTTGCAGGCTTAAGGCAGCCATATATGCACTAAAAATATCATATTAAGCAAATATTCGTAGAGGAAGAAAAGAGATGGTTAGAAAAAAAATCCCAGAAAAGCATGGAAAGAAAAAGGAAATATTTAGATTTATCTTGAAAATTATATTAAAAAACATGGTGCTGGATGATTTAAAAAAAATCTTTCATCCTGTCTGACTTTCTCTAGTGTAAAGGCCCCCAACCCCCAAAGTATTGTTGTATAACTATACCTACGTATTCTTTGTCTTCCTCATGTTATATGACCTCTTTATGAGACTACATTTCTGTGCTATAATATATGTATTTGTATTACCAAGAAACACTTATGTATTATGTATGTATTACTGCTTTCATGTTGTGTGTCTACTATTGTGCTGACTGCTGCTGCTGATTATTAACCTGGTATTTCTTTGGCTTTCCATTTGATCCAAAGGAGGCTGCAGATAAGGGAATGGGACATTAGACATCAGACACACAAATATGTAAGACAATACATACATTCTCTCCAATTATCTGTATATTTACACCAGGATATTAAATCATCAGATTGCAATTTGTGCAGTGGGCTAAGGGATCAAAAACTGAATTTGACCAGCTGTAGTAGATAAGCATGATTAATGCTTTGCCCTAGTTAAACAAAGAGAAGATAGTTTCACGTACATGCATACATACATATAGTTTTTTAGTTTGAAAAAAGGTCTTCAGTTTTTCTTTCAATGGTTGGCGTCAGAAAAAAGAGATATACAATTCATTAGTGACTGGTCAGTCTACTCACAATTCTTTTTATAACTATAAAAAAAAATATGTTGCATAGTATATAGTAGGATTCAGGTAGGACTCAATACTGTTTTGACTACTTAATTCATGCAATAACTCATTATTATATAGTTCATCAATAAAAAAACTTGGTTATTATTATTCATGAGGCTAAAGTGCAGTGTGCCAGAATTCTGCAGCTTATGTATGCCTCCGTAAATCTATAAAGCCATAGTTCAGCAACAGTCATGTAATATGCACTAGCATATTTCTGATAGGATTGCAGTTTAACTAGTCCCTTAACCATCAATCTGCCCCTGTGAGTTAAAGGCAACAATTTTGTTTCGGATCTGTCACATTAATGTACATTCATTAGGGAGAACATTCCATAACGTTTATCAGTTTGTTTGTCTAGACAACTTGTCTTCATAACTGATGTCTTCTCCTACCCAAACTGGTTTGGTTGCCCTTCTATTGATTAATTTACAGAATGTATCTTAGCTTGAGTTTAAAAAAGATATTCAAGATGAGATCTAATGTTTTGCTACAAAATACCCTTTTGGTAATGGAACCACTAAAATCTCTGTGACATTTTTAACAACTCATCCCCAAAAACTCTTTAAAGGAAATATTTGTTTATTTTGCTCTACTGGAATATAACAACCCTAATATCAATACAGACAGATTATAGCAAACTTTTATTGCCAACCTATCCCTTTAAAACAGGACACACATTAGAGGCCATTTACTTTGACCCCGGAGGCAAGTGCAACAACACTTAGGGGCCCACTGCATCTAGAGCCAGATAGGGGACAAGCACCGTTAAGTCAGAAGTTGGAATGGACAATTAACACTTAATTTAGATGCATGCTACAATGTTGCATAGAAACTAGTTTTGCCCACAGCCTGAGACTATTACTGCTGTTCTTTTTAAATACATAGGTCCTGCATTCTGCTTAAACAAAAACTGCTGTGTCTGCTGAGTACCATATTAGATTAAATTTTTCCACTTAACCACAGTTCTTCAACTGAATAATACAGTACTTCCTGGCATCTGATAATTTGAAGCCTTAAATTGAAGTCAGAAGTGAATTCAGAGGTGAATGCTACTAGGAGAAGCTCATGCCCGCAAAAGACATATACTGTATTTTCAAAATCAGGGATTCTTATTTATGAGGTTATGATAATAAAATTACTAAGCCACCATACCATATCAACATAAACCCCATACGGTGGTTCAAACAACTTTGGACCATCATTGGTCTCTCAGGATTCTCCTATTTTGCTGCTTTGATAAGGTAGATATTTTGGCTCACATTTTAAATGCATAAACCCACCATTCTTCATGCAGATTTACTCTGCTAAAATAAAAAAGGGTTCTGAGACCACTCCATTGCGAAGTATGATAAAAGTAAAGTTTAACATAAGTTTGACTGACCTGTACTGAATTGATTTCTTAGGTATAGATGCAGGCAATACACATATTTTCAGTTATTCTTGTGGATCACTGCAGTAGTTATGCTTGTTATTGTTATACTAAAACAACTGCAGAAGCCAATCCAATGGGACAACTTTTCTGTTGTTATACTAAGGGTTAAAACAAAACTACACTGAACTTCTCTCTCCCTGTTAGACTTCTACCCTAAAGCTGATTTATTAAGGGCTCAGGAATATCAATAAGCAACACCAATTAGTATGGAAATTCCTCATTTGGCCTCTCCTATCCACAGTTTCTTCACATGAAATGAATACTCTTCCTTCAAATGTAGCCATAAAGAATGTGTATATTACTTTTCTGAATTATGATGTCCAAAAGGAAAATTTAGACATCTAGATGTTAAATACAATACTCTTAAAATGATCATGAATAATTATGTTGGAGAGACTTTTCACTTGAATATACAAGTGTTGCAGGTTTTCTGTTTCATCCAACACAACTGCAGATTATAGCATTAGACATGAGAGCTGAAAGATTAGAACATTTGTGGTATGGCGTGATTTGGAGAGACAATAAATCATTTTATATCCTTCCTTCACGCTTATATCTATGGCAGAAAAATTAAACAAACGTGTGCATTGGAACTAAGTTAACAAAGAAGGTAGTTCTGATCAAAGAGCATATTCAAGTTAGAGTGTTAAATGATAAAGCAAATCTGACACATTGTCAGATAGGAGTGAATAAATTCAGGTGGATTTCTAGAAACCTTACCACACAATATATGGATATATATAAAGTAGTATTTATCAATGTGTAAATAGGAAAGTAAAGGTTTCCATCAACCACTCAAAAAATATTATGCAACATAGGCATAGGAGCTCATAGTATATAATATATTTTGTTATTATTTGTTGATAGTTACAGTATATTACAATGAATGTTATGTTACTTTCTTCCAATCTGGTAGGGGAGGAGTAGCAAATAGAACTTGGTGACTGCATCATCTACTGTCTGTAAAGTTGTTTAAAGGACTAATGCTGCATGCATCCAGTAATGATATGTACCCGTTTTTCCTAAACAGATACTGAACATGTCCTCACTATTCCAGAATATCTTGAAACCTCTAGTTGGATACTTAGGGGCCTATTTATCATGCTGTGCAAAAAGTGGAGTGAAGCATTACCACTGAAGCTGCACAGAGCAACTTATTAGCAATTAGATTTCAACAGCTAGAAAACAAAAACAAAGATCTGATTGCTTGCTATAAGCAAGATCACCAGTAGACCTCTTAATATGGTTCCTAGTAAACCGTGGGTAGTAATTTCCTTTTCCAGCATAAGAGTAATATGGCGTAAAGGCACATGTTTACTCCAAAAGTGCCTCTTGCAGGCTATCAGTGCACATGGGACTATCAATTAGCGTATCACAGCCCTTATTTGGCACCCCAAAGAATGTTTTCTTGTTTGTGTGGCTCTCCAACAGTTTTCACATTTGAATGTGACTCATGGATTAAAAAGGTTGTGGACCCCTGCTCTATGATGACAGTACTGGCAGTATACAGTAGCAGCTTAGGGACACAGACAGTAAGATTTCTGATCCAGAAACAAGGGACTGCTGTGAGACCATACAGACTATATTGGGGATTGGCAATAAGGCAGGGCTAACCCTGGAGAGAACAGATCACAGAGTGTGAGTCCAACTGATGAATTATTACTGACTGACATAATATCTATCTTCTTATGTTTCAATAAAGATCATTTTTTGTGGAGAGAGCCCTGTCACATTGCATCACTTAAAAATCCTGCTGGTTGACCTATACCCAAGGTGCTAAATCTCCTTTCCAGTGGTATAACAAGAATTCACCTTTGTGAGAAGAGCCACAGGTAAACAACTTGCCGTGAGTTGTCCCTAGCCAATGGAGTGCCCTAAGTACATTGGCAGCATCACACACTTTAATAGGCAAGGGTGCGCTACACAACAATCTCAGACGTTAGCTGACATTATTTTATCAAGTAAACAAATGCGGACATTACTATCATCAGCAGTGTTCAACAGATTTATGAAAGATACATTTTTGTTATTGTTTGCCCCTTCCCTTTTGCTATAGGCTGTGGGCAGAGCATGACCAAAACTGGATTAGGGCCTTTCAGTATTTATACATAAGCACTCATGGCCTTGCGCCTTGGGTGCCTGAATAAAAAAATTTTTAAAAATTCTAGAAGCAGTCTATTCTGGTCCAGAGCCTAGGATCGACCAATATACAGCCCTGACATATGGATATGGTTCTGAAACATCCACTTTTACCCCCACACCTAAGAAACCCTCTCTTATTAGGAAACTACAACCTCTACTCTATATGAATATTACATGTGAATATAAATTGACAAAGAATGAATATCTACCTTTGCTGCCCTAGCTCTAACTAAGTGCTCTTTATTCATAGGTATAAAAATAATTCTTAGGAACTCAACTTATTGGTGGGCAGACAATGTATAAGCAACAATGGAGAAGCCCATCCATAGGTAGGTTGGCCAGGAAACATGGCAATTAAAGGGTTATATTTTGCACCTCTACACAATGCATTCAGTTAAATAACACGTGTAAAATGCAGTTCTTTTAGCACATCATTAAGCAACATTTCACATTAAACTAATAACAGGTAATAGAAATAAATGTATTCTGTACCTTTTTATGAAATAACAATTTTCCTGAAGAAGTGGAATAACGGAATCAAATAATACATTAATTTTGTGCATTAGAGGGGAAGCTCTACTGCAAGAAAGTAGAGAAATTAGCTGAAAATAGTGCTGCCTCACAAAGGAAACAATTCTTTTCTACCACTTATTAGCAAATGTATGTTTGTAAAAGTAAGTCATTTCCTTGCTTTTTGTGCTTTTATCATGTTTTTACTTTTAAAAGCTAACTCTAATGCATCATCCCTCAATAGTTTTGATTTAAACAATGGCTCTGGTTTGATACAAACAGACAGAAAACAATTTTTAGAGTTCCTCAAAAACTGCAACCTGGCATTCTATAAAACTTTCTTCCCTTGGCAATAAAAATATTTTCACATTAAGCATTTTCTCAGTTGGCAGAAAATCAACAGTGTAAAATTCCATGGGACCAGTTGTCCCAGAACTAACCAAAGTATTTCCTCAGTTGCTTGGAACTCTTTAAGGGTGATAGAATACTGAAGGTTTTATCGCCTGTGGTAAATCTATTGAGGGCATCAATATGTACATATTTTCTTTCCACTGGCAGTAATGTAAATCACTGGTGGGTATACATGACTTCCCATTTCCAAAGCGGCCCAAAGTTTCCTTGCGAGGAAACTTTAGTTTCTTCACCACATGTCTTTCTTCTCGCAATGTAAAATGTTCCATGTGCCAGGGCCCTTAAAGGTAAATAAAACTGCCCCACCCCTTTCTAATAAGTTTCTGCAAAGGAGGGGAACTGGGCAGAAAATTGGCAAATGAGGGTTAATGTTGCTAAATCTTAAATATGAGTTGTATACTAAATGGTAGTGTGCTGAGAAGAATTTTGATTATGGTGGATAACAAACTTTGTAACACTAGGCAGTGTCAATCGGTGGCTAATTAAGCAAATGTTTTGACTAAAAAAGGAAGTTCACCTTTTAGTTTTTTTTAAATAATCAAGTCTAACAGAAATCCTGTCACTCTACGTGTTAGACTTTGTTTGTGTCTGAGATGGCTATTTTTGTTAATTCTAATACATCTGCTAGGAATGGGAGCCATCCTAAAAAGATGTATTATAACTAACAGTTAATCAGAATCTGACCTGACCTGATTTTCTGATAATGACTTTAAGGGGCAAATTTACTATTATTCCCGAAAATTTGCTTGACCAAATTCGTAATTCGATAAGCATTCAACCATCTAATGCTTATCAAATTGTTTTAGGCTATCATTTTGCTCGCTATAAGATTTCTCTATGAATTAGTACGATTGGATACCGATCGTTCGATTTCATGAAAAAATTGTGAAATTCCCTTCGATATTCAATGATAGAAAAGGCCAAATTTGCATATCTGATTTCACGAAAAATTCGTACAATCGGTATTCGATCGAATTCAATCGGACTTTAATCATTTCATGTGAATTTCGGAAATCGGCCCCTTAGAGTAGCTTGGAAGATTTCTTGAACAAGTACGATATCCAAGGCTATTGTAGTCTTTAGGTCTACAGGTATTTAGTATAGACGTTAGTATATGTTTGTTAGATACTGTATATGAATGAATAATAGGTCTCTAGAAGTATAATTGCACTAGGGTTTATTTGGAGGAGCGGAACTTGATGGTATTTGATCTTTTTCAACCCAAATTGACTATGAAACTGTTACTTACAGAGACTAGAAGTATCCAGCTGGCCACATAATTGTTTCCATTAATTCATGTGTAACAATGGACTGTGCTCACAATGTATCTACTCATATAAACCTTTCTACATATATTAAACTATAATTTTATGATCTTTTTATTTATATGAATAACTAACCCCTTGTACATACTAAGCTAGCAGACAGCTTAGAAAAACCTCCAATATTATCAGGTCAGCTTGATGATGTACTGCATGCAGTGTCACTAGGGATATGAGTGAAATTCTAGCAAGATTCCAAAATGTTTTATTTTTTTGTGTAGCGTTATCAGAGATTCAATGTTAACACATTGAATAAATTTTAATTTGCTACCAAAGATGCACATTTTGTCTTCATAAATATACATTGCATTATTGCTCTACAGTTGCCATCACGTACTACCCATATTATCGTCTAAGTTTTCTTGTGCATGCATAGAATCTGATTTTACAAATCTTTCATTTTACGCTGTATACCGGGCTTATTGAGAAGGGCACAGTATATGCTGTACTGTGATGTACATTTCAATTAAATATTATATTTGATCAGTTTAACTATGAAACCTGCTACAGATAATTATTATTTTGAGATTATCTCTATGACAGAGACCTGGCAAATATAATTTTGCAGCCTATTAGTGTGAATAATATGGAAACTAGGACTGAATTCATATATTTTGATCTCCACACAAAGGAAAACTGTTAGATATAATATTACCGCATGTACTGGAAAATGAAAGAAATCCAGTTTCTTCCATGCTGAAATAGATACTATCACGGGAAAATAAATGCTTCATTCCCATGAACCTTAAATTCTTCTGAAGAGTTAATTTGCATATTGTAGCATTTTTAATACCATTCATTTATTTTTCTGTTTTCTTATAATATAGTGCCCCTGCTCTTCCAATAAAAAAGACAAAAAAACTATCTTCTTCGGGTTTAGTTCTTGGAAATATGTCAAAATTGGAAAAATGTTTCCAAGAAATACAGGAGAAGGAGTCTAGTTCCTTGTATGTTTCTGGAAATGTTGCAATTATTGAGGGAATACAGTTCTGGCCATTCCCATTGAATTGTCTGCAATTGGTCTGCTAAATTCCACTGATTAATCTAGACCCATGTTATATGCCTGCTTCCTCTGTCTACATTCTCAACCTGAAGAATACATCATTAAGCACAGGAGAAATATATTGCCAAACACAGAACAATGAAAAATAATTTCAATTTAAACAGACTGAGGCCACAGAGTAAAGAATATAAATGTGGGTATGCAGCTAGCCCAGCCTATACAGGAAGTGAGACTTCAAGCTTTTTATCACTGTAAGTGCCCCAAGCTATGGTAACAAAGACTTTCCACTCTTACAGGTCATGACCAAGTGCTTTGATGTGAACCTCCACCCCTATATTGGCTTTGATTCACCTTTTATATGTCTTGTCAAATGGTTACTTTTTAATGTTCAGATGACAACACCTTGAGGATTCTATTTTGTTTATTTGATTTATGGCCACAGTTGCATCAGTATCTACTCAGTTACATTTCTCTGCTCTGTTTTTATGCTTCAGTATTCATTAGATTTCCAAACACCTCACTGCATACCAATCTGACTTGAACAGTCTGATATATTGCACCATTCAGATCCCATTAGCACAAACTAATAGCCCATGGACTGTTAGAAGTTTGGTCAAAGTTGTAGAATGCAACAACACATTTGGGTTGGTTTCTCATACACTGTTGATTACTAGCTGCAAGTGTGATTTCAGCCTTGGTACTGTATCTCATAGGTGAATGCCAATAATTATACTAAGACATATGTCTGCATGAAAAAGCATTCACACAGTGGGGCTGGATGGAATTTGTATATAGACAGCCAAACACCACCAATTAAACTTTCTCGGGGGTTTGAGCCCAGTTGACTGTGCTCGAGTGGGAATCTTGCAAAACTAATACCATAGGTTTCTTTTTATTTCAGTAGATAACTACTCTGAACTTCATGTATGTACCACCTTTTTTGTATTTGGAAGTGAAGTTGGGACTAATGCTTCAGTTGAGTAAATGGATCCCCAGTAAATCATCCCCCAGCCAATGTAGACAGGCGCCAAATTCTACTGTCCTGTTGCAAAGTGAATAACATCGGAAGGCCATGATCTTTTTGAGCTGTGACATCATGCACACAAAATGTAAACTCAGTGCACATTACAACTTCTGTCTGTACATACTGTACATGGCTTTATGAAGAGTTTTTTTTTACCCTGCTCATTTTAAAGAAGAACTAAACCACATTCCTTAAGACTAAGTCCCATCAACTAGCCCCCCACTTCCCCCCCTCATAACCCACTACTTAATAAAGTGTCACTGAACCTCTGCATGCAGAGTAACGCAGAAGGCACCATCTTTGGTACTTCATCTTCCCTTTGACTATCTAAGGAGCTTTCTGGCACATATGCAGTAGGTGCGAACACCAAACTGACTCCAACTGTGCATGTGCCTTATTGTTGACAGTCCTTCATCAAATACATCCGAATATACCAAAGATGGTGCACTTGAGCCCTGCTGCGCTCCGCTGTATGAAGAGGTCTGTGTAATTTCATCAACACTTTTTTTAAGTAGTGGGCTATGTGGGGAGGAAGCAGGGAAGGGGGCTAATGGGGTTAGTGGATGGAACTTTCCCTTTGGGAGGGGGTTTATTTCTCTTTTAAATTGCATGTTTTATTTCTCACAGATCATATTTCACTTACATTAAAAGTTTGTTCATGTGATCCTTGAACAATTGAGATTTATTCAAGACAAAATATTTTGACCAATTTTATATAAGCACATTTTGAATTTTATAATTGGCTTTTTCACCATTAAAAGGACGGAGTTAGAGAAAACCTTTTTAGCCTACTTTGCAGCCAGAGCGCAAAAAGTACAGTGCAGACTGAATAGCACAATTTCCCCCATGGGATATTATGAATTGCAATAAACCCTCTATGAGTCTATGTTTTTTTTTCTAATGTTAGAGCATTTTACCCTTTTGAGAGAACTAATGATGACAACAGCCCTTATGAGTAAACTGAGAATAAAACATATTGATTCCATCTGATTAGAGAAATGCGTCATTTTGCCTTGCAATCATGACATTTTGGTCTGTCCTTCGGTGTCAGTTAAAAATCTAGACAAACTTTTGTCAAGCTGTAATAGGCAAGATTATTTTACCTCTGGTTCTGCCATTACAGAATCTAATGACAAATGACTGCGAAGAAGATTTAAATGCAGTCTCTTTTTTATCACTTGAGTGCATTTGTACAGAAGGAACATTGTACAAGTAATCACCAAAGTACATCATTTCCTACTTGTGTATGCTGGTCACTAGAAGAAGAACCATTTATTTATCTTGTATAATTCTTATTCAATGATTATGCTCAGTTTAATTAACTGTTATTGTTATAATCTAAGATTTGTGGTGTTAAATGGCACAAAGCTCTATAAATGTTTATAGTCTGAGAAAAACACTGTTACCATATACTACAGCCCAGCAAAATAAATCATGTGCACTTTGACCTCACCCAGTTTCCAAGCCTTCACTCGTAGAAAAAAAAAACACAAAAATGTAATTACAAGTAATTACTGTATTGATGCTCCGCTTAGGAGCATTCGAAATCCATAAATATTCAGCTTGAAATAATACCATTGAGTTCATTGTAGGGTACTATCAATATTCAACCAAATAATGATTGCAATATGTTGACAGTATCGTTCTTACAGAAATACTAGCAACAGATAAGAGAAATTTAGAAAAGATGACCCAGAAGATTCAGAAAACATGTAGAGCTGGAATCCCTGGCCAGTTTCTGAGTTTTATGATGACTTTATGTATGTTTCATGATGACACGGAAGAAGTTAATTCTGCAAGTACATAACTAGACTGGCAGTGAGTGAGTTAAGTTCTATTCAACTACAGGTATGGCATCCATTATATGGAAACCCATTATCCAAAAAGTTCTGAATTACAGGAAAGTAATTTACTCCATTATAACTGAATAACTCACATTTTTAAAAAGTATTTCTTTTTTTTCTGTCATAATGAAACGGTACCTTGAACTTCATCCCAACTAAGATACAATTCATCCTTATTGGAGGCAAAACAATCCTATTGGTTTTATTTAATATTTAAATTATTTTTAATTATACCTAAGGTATGAAGACCCAAATTGAAGAAAGAGGCCTTATTTAGAAAACCCCAGGTCCCTGAACAATCTATATAACAGGTCCCTGTATTGGAATCATTTACTTTTTATAGACTTGTCTGGGCCCACTTTCTTCAAGGTATTATCCAGAAAGACATTATGCAGAAGATCCTGAAAACAGGGACACAATTTTCTATATAGTCTTACTTAACTAAATAGATCTTATTATTTGACTGATTTTCTTCAATTGCATATTCATGATAGTCGCAAAAAAAATCATACTGGATTTTTTAAAGTTCATTTTAGAATTGCCTTAATTATTGGTCTAAATTGGTTATGGAACACAAAACAGGTATAGGGGCAAATTCACTAAAGTGCTAAAATGGGCTAGCGACAGCTTCGCTGGTGTTCGCCGCACTTTGCCAGGCGAATTTTTGCCAGCGCTACGCAAATTCACTAAAGGTGGCGAATGGTAGTGAAATAGCCATACCGTTACTTTGTCAGGCAATGCGCATTTACGATAGCGATGCCTAATTTGAATACGGTGCAAACTTAAGCGTATAATAGAGGTGTATGTTACAGCCACATTACATCATTTTAAAACATTTGGATTATTTCATTATAATGGAGTCTATGGGAGACAACCATTCCGTAATTTTGACCTTTCTGCATAATGGGCTTCCGGATAAGGGATGCCATACCTGTATTCGATAAAAATGGAGTCTATGGCAAATGGCCTTCCTGCATAACAGGCTTCCCGATAACAGATTCCATATATCCAAACAAGGACAGATGAATTTGATTGCTAGAAATTAATTAATTACATTTATAAGTACAAAAAGTCTGTTGGATTAGCTGAGCGTGTGAGTAAACCTCATCCCTTTTACTAACTGATACAGAAATCTTTTCCTATGAGTCAGCTTGATCTGTGATTAAAGTAATATACAGGAAATTGGTCACCTTTGCAGTTTTAAAAATGTCAAAAACAATTGTCGAAACAAAAAAACTGCCAAATTAAACCCAATTTAAATTTTAAAATAACGTATTACCTGTTCATGAAAATGTTGTTTTGAAAGGTTCAAATTCAGATATTCATAAGACAACCTTTATTTATTAGTTCAGCAATCAGTCAATATTGTAGTAGCATGTTTCTAGTAATTTGTATTCCATATAGACTGATGCTGGGAGGAACAGAATTCTTACATAACCAACAGCCTTGCATTGAAAAAAAGGGAGAGAAGCAGAGAGTAATGGAGGTGCTGACATATAATGGCATATCCTAGACACTATGTAAATGGAACAATGAAAAGTGACAAGAAGTGTTTTGGAAGAAATCAGCTATTAAATAAGAAGCCTGCAATGTGACTATATGAGGGTACTAAGATACAAGACAGATGTATGATTCTGGCAGCAGAGCAGAAAAGTATGGATTTGCTAAGAAGGATTATGAGCTAGAGCTCAATCTTGAAAAGAATAAAAAAAGATCACAACACCTAAAGGCTGATTTAATAGTCTTCCAGTTCTCTTAAATATACTGTTTTAATGTCACAATATTAAAATATATCATAATTTTTTTTCCCGTGAACATGCTTTTCTCCTCAACCACTAGAATGTATATGAAACATCCTAAATTGGAGAACAAAAAATTCACTTAAAAAAAAAAAAAAAAACAACAATCTTGAATCATAAAATAGCTTTCCCACTGAGATGTTTCCTTTTGATACATCTAAAAAAAAATGAATGTTCAGAAAACCCAAATTCAAAAATGTTCAATGTGTTTTGCAGTGATTTAGTGAATAGTTGAAAAATATGTATTTGAATTTGAATACATTTGTCCCTCTGGGTGTTATTTGTTTAAAGCACTAATGAAAAATAAAAACTAGGAAAATGTGAGTTTATTTTACTATAAAATCCAATTTTTTAGTGGAAAAAAAAACTCTCAGACCTGCTTGTATAAGTCAATGGGAGAGGTCCCTATCCTATTTGGAAGCCTTTGATGCCTGTGCTTTAATTAGCCTGAAAATTCAACTATTTCAGACTTTTCAGGGAAAAAGTTAGAAAAAATCGAGGATCCGGATTTTACTGAACGTTGCCTGTTGCACAAGACTTGACTTCGCCACCTCAGACCAGGCGAAGTCCAATATAGTAGATAGGAGTTTCTTTAAAAAAAGTCCCAAAAAACGCTGGCGTCTTTTACTTTTTTAAGGGTGATAGACTGAAAACGATTGTAAAATTTCCTAATATATGGCAACCCAACTATATAGGGGGACCATGTGTAGGGCAATAGAAAAACTTTATTTTATTTATTAAAGGTTTCCTGGGCTTGTGTAGTGTAATGTAACATCCATTATACATTAACTTGGCACCGTATGCAAATTATGCATCACTAGCGTAACTTCACTTTGCCTGACAAAGTAACGGTATCACAACTTCGCTACCGTTCATCTCCCTAAGCACAACTTTGCATTTTAGTGAATTCACATAACACTGGCGAAACTACGCCTGGTGAAGTGCTGCGAAGCTGTCGCTGGCTCAACTACACATCTTAGTGAATTTGCCCCTTCGTCTCTTACCTCATGGTTCATTATCTCTGTAGATTTATTTATAATAATGTATCATATTGTCATACAAGCATTCCCCCCTGCATGTACTTTTCTGTATTGTAAACATGCACAGTGATGTCTATGCTAGTTACGCTGTATAAAGTTATTCATACATACTTTAGGTTTTGCCTATGACGTTTGCATTCAAGGGGGATTTTAGTTAGAGAAGACCACTCTGGTCCTCAAAACAACTCCAGATCTTAAAAGCAAAGTAGAAACTGTAGAAATGATAGAATAAGAACAGAATGCAAGTTACAAAAGCCTAAGTGACAAAAAGCCTAAGTTAATGTGCCATGGCAGAAGTACAGGATAAAATGTTCCTTTCCCAGTGGAAATGATAGGGTGACATTGTAGATCAAGTTGAATAAAATGAGGATATTTGCATTCTATCATGAACATAAATCATATTTAATTTGTACAAATGAAATGTAAATGTGGCTATTAAATATAAATAATTATATGAAAAGACAGAAATCTGCATATTGCTGGCAAAAATAGAACACTGAGTAATGCTTGTTGAATTATAAATGAATTATTGCAGACATGTGTACATCATGTGTTATTAAATTTGCTTCTATACTTTGATTCATAATTAGAAATAATATGTATTAGAAATATTAGGGTTATATTTTCACTGTAATTAATGTTAAAAAAGAACAAAAACTAGGAAATAGCATCATTTTTTATGTATGGAGCCTAATGAATTTCAATAGACATAACATTGAAAAATTCTGGATATATTTTATGGATATGGGTATGAAACCAAGAGGACCAAAGTTGTGATTACTCATCTATATTGTAAATTAAATTAAAGAAAGGCTAAAGAAAGCCTGGCTTTTAATTCAGACAAGAAGGTAGCAATGGGGCTACCTTACAGGAATGTCTGTAAAAGACCATGAGAGAGTGAAGGAATTGAACTGCATGTAATTCAAAATAAACAAGGGAAAGCTGTGCTCACCACTCATTTTTAAAAACATGAAATGGGGGTGCAATGAGGCTGTGACCACAAAATTCACATAGACAAATACAAGAGGTCCTCTGCACTCAGACCATAATCAGTATAATATATTGATAATGGGTTGAGTGCAGAGAACCTCTTGTATTTGTCTATGTAACTCAAAATTATATATGTATGTAACTCAATATATATATATATATATATATATATATAATTAATGGAGGCAAAACAAACCTATTGGGTTTAATTAATAGTAAGATAATTTTTTAGTAGACTTAAGATATGGAGATATCCAAATTATGGAAAGATCCATTATCAGGAAAACACCAGGTTCTGAGCATTTGGGATAACAGGTTCCATAATTGTTGCAAAAGAACAAACAATCCCATCACTTATCAAAACTGACTACTTATTTTCATGATCAGAAACTTTCCTAGCCCTTATTTCTTTCCTACTTATCATATGTTCTCTTTGGATTTTCAAAGCAAATAACTTGTTATAGGTTAGTGGATGAGAATAAAAATGGCATTATTACTAAATGACCCCTAATGTTCAGGTGGTAAATATGGGGCAGACTTATTAAAGGGTGAAGTGGCCATCGCTAGCGAAAATTCACCTGAAATCCAATTTGCGATCACCAATTTACTAACAGACGTAGAGAACAATTCACTAGCAAAAGAGTACATCGCTAACGAAGTTTTGCACTCTTTCACCACACAGATTTTCACTTTTCAAGTGAATGATCATTACTCCACAAATTTGCACCTGATGAAATGGAGTGTAGTCTGGAAAAGCCTTCACAGGTGAAGATTCACCCTTTAGTGAATTTGCCCTTATGTGTTTCTTTCTAAACCTTATTTGGCTCTATTTTAAACTGTGTTTTTTCTCTGCGTCATGTATTTCTGCACTGTTGCATGAAGTATTATTATTTCCTATTTAAAGAACATCTCAAACAGTTGTTTTCCACGAATTTGTACTTCATTGCATTAGATATACATGCCTTTTAATGTCTCCCCTGAGATGAAAACTAGTTATACTGCTCCCCTTTCCAGCTAAATGTTCACGAGAATTTGACATTTGGCAATGACTAATTTCGTCTTTAAATCTGAGTAACATTCCATGAAACAGATGTCATTTTATACCAGAGAATCTGTAGGAGGCAAAAGAAATGTACTCTTTTAGTGCTGCTTCCCTTTTGATCTTGCCATACCTTGTGTTGCTATAAACATCACACAGCACACAGCATACAGAACAGTAGACCCTAAAGAGCCAGACAGTTTGGTATTAAAGGGGTGGTTCAGCTTTAAGCTAAGTTTTAGGGGCCGATTTACTAAATTCACGTGAAGGATTTGAAGTTCGATAGAATTCGATCGAATTTCGAACGTAGGATTTCTTCGTTTGGTCGAATATGTGAATTTTGGCATATTCGATCATCGAATAGGGTATGATCGCATGATCGAATAAATTCGACCAGCGAAGGATTTTAACCAACGCTTATGTGTGTGCCTGCACCCGTGCCCCCCCCTCAGGACCTCTCCCATGCATAGGGGAACTGATCGTGCGTCCGGTATTCTACCCGTCCCCCCAGGATCGCAAGCAAGAGAAGCAGGGTCAGACTGGGACATTGGGAAAAACCCTGCTGGCCCAGATCCACACCCAATGGTTCCTCTTCTTGCCACAACCATTTCAAAGAAGGGCCTGATGCCTGAAGAACACCATGCGTGCACATGCGACACAAGCTCGTGTGCATGTGCAGCGTGGTGCAGCAGGGTGCACAGCATATCGATCATTTTCAAGTCCTGCTTATGCTCCCTCACTCAGGCTCTGAGAGTAGAACGCAATGTAAGTTCCCACTGACGAACTTCAGTGTAAAAAAACTGGAGGAGTGACCCCCCCCAAAAGACTAATCAATAGGTAACAAATGACTTTTGGAAAATTGCATTTGAGTGATTTGGCTAGTAAGTTAGGTTGAAAAAAAGACACACGTCCATCAAGTACAATAAAGTATTAGTGATATTATATGATCCTTTTGTATATTTATACTGTACATGTAGTTATCATAGCACTCCTTAAGTGCCTCTTCTCCAGCGTGAACATCCCCAATTTGGCCAGTCTCATAGCTAAGATTTTCCATACCTTTTACCAACTTAGAGAGATAGCTGTAAGATGCCATATATACCATTAATTAGACCTGTGGGGTGTTTTTTTGGCCTCTGTGTAACAGAAATGGCAGGGCCTATTTTGATTCTCAGTCTGGACCTACTGTAGTTCTTTGATTTTTCCCTCAGTACAGTCTGTGCATGTTCCGATTGATGAAAAGACACCTTGTCCCTTAGCTCCAGTGGTTGGCTGGGGAAAGAGGGGGGGGGATATGCACCCTGAAGCTGCCTTTATAGAAAATAAAATAGTATATTAGTTGCCATTTTTAGCACTTTTTTACAGAATGGATTTTGTTTTCTGTTCTGTTAATCTTTCTTATCGCTTTAGCTCATCGGGTAAGATTTCTTAATGTTTTAGGCTCTTATTCGAGGACAAAATGGAATTGTAAAGTTCAGTATCCCAAACCCAGAACTAACACTAAGGCTCCGGTCTAAGCCTGCTCTTCTGCCAATTGCAGCTGCCTTTGGCTTTGGGTGGAGTGCTCCGCTACTCACGATGCCACCCGGTCTTAATGCTGGAGAACACTGGATAGAGCTCTGGGCGAGCACTGGGACCAAACGTGTACTGATAGGACAGAGGAGCAGTAGCAAAAAAAAAGGAACAGGCCGGGTCAAACACAGTGCCAAGGTAGTTGTCAGTAGCAAAGTCAGGGTCACAGGCCAAGGTCTTACACAGGATAGATCAAAAGCAGTACCAAATCAGAATTCAGAAGAAACAATTGTCACAATTGTACAAAATCGGGAGTAAGAAATAACATATCTAAATCTTATCAAGGTGACCATCAAGATATTTCAAATATACCTCTATTTTTCTGGGAATATGAGCATCTTTGTTGGTTTGCTTAAACTGGTATCTTTCTTGTTGCATTGAATGACTTGTTAGTATTCTATTGAGGTAGTGACTCCTGAGGGGTTCCACTGTATTTGGTTCTTGTAGATTTTCTGCACTCATAAATAGTTGTTCTGCTTCCTGGACATGTTTGGTGCCTCTTATTAATTCTGTTTCGTACCATGTGGTATGGTGAAGGATTTGTTGAATACCAATTGCATTTACATATAACTTTAAACAACAGAATGAGCTAGTTATGATGATTGGGCATTATAGAAACAAGTAAAAACATGTAATGAGGTATGACAGTGATGGACTGTGAATGTTCAAAGAAGGAAATCAAATTTATTCTTTGATTACTAGAAGTAATGACATAAAATTCAACAGTATAGGACTTAGTTGAATCTTAACACAAGGGATCTTAGCAGCAGAGTTTAAAGGGGAACTATCATGAAAGCAAAATTAATGCTTCAAAATTACCACATTTATAAACTTGTAGAATAGTAGATTATGTACAGTGGGTGGGTAAGGTCTGGTACTTATGAATTATAATATTTAATTGGCAAAACAAGTTTTTAAAACTCATCTTAGACCCTCTGGTGCAGATGTTAATATTGAAAGGTCTCCATTTTTTGGTCCATAGCAATCTTCTGGAAATAACATTTACCAAAATCTACTAGAATGTTCTTATTTCTATCATAATGCAGCAGAAAAGATAAATACTCTGAGGGGGGAATGTAATTAAAGTCGCAAAGAACAAAACATTGCGCACCAATAAGATTAAAAATTCACATCTCGCAATGTAATATTGTTCCTTAAACGGTTATTGCATTGCGAATCGTTATTGCGCATTGCAAATTGTAATTGCGCACTCTTAAGAAGTGCTTGAAGGTGTCATAATCTTTTGGAACAAACATAGCGACTTTTTCATTAAGAGGTTTTATTAAATTGACACCGCATTAACACAAACTATAAAATTTGCAAACGGCCTTCCACTGGCAGTTTTCCGTTTCGCGCAAAGGCTTAACTTTTCACATTGCGAATAGTTTTTGCTTTAAAGACTTTTATTACATTCCCCTAAAAATGTGCAAAAGCTAATTCTATCAATTATTAATGTTGACGACACGCATGTTTATTCTTGATTATGACAGAGAACTAAGGGACACATAGGGGCCAGTGATGGGCGAATTTGCGGCGAATTCACGCAATTCGCCGCTGGTGAATAAATTTGCGAAACGCCAGCAACAATTCAGAAAAAAAAAGAGTCGCGCGCCGTCTTTGACGCGACGCGTCAAAAACGAGCCGCGACTTGTTTCGCCAATTCGCAAATTTCGCTGGAAATTCCCGAATTTTTCGGCAAAGCGAAACTGGGTAGATTCGCCCATCACTAATAGGGGCACATTTACCACAGAAAATGTCCCCAACTTTAATTCCTAAGGGATTTTTAGAAGTATATTTACCTATGGGTAAAAGAGAGAGATTATAATTTAATAAATACACTTTTAAAAATCCCGTAGGAAACTACAGAAAGGGGTTGAGTTTTTCAGTGGTAAACTCTAATCTCACAATTCATAAATCTGCCCCATACTGTAACAGAGGCAATTTAAGAAGAGGCTGAAGCCATTGATGGAGCACTTTGGAACACAGGGATCTGCACAGCCTCACCATGTGTTGCTATATAGAGAGTTATTAATACTGATAAACTATCAGTTTCCCTTTAAATTGTCATAGATAGTAGAGCAAATACTGATAAACTATCAGTTTCCCTTTAAATTGTCGTAGATAGTAGAGCAAAGTTAAGTTTTATATGTAATGGTTGTGTAAGCACTTATGTGTTGTTTTTTTGCCCATCTGGTTAATATTTACTTACTGAAGTAGATGTTCAATGCCTATATCTTTTTCAGGATCAATTTATGTTAGTCCACACACCTTTTGAGTTAAAGGGGATATCCCTGGCAAAATTAAATAAACTTTTGTTGAACAGCTAGTAAAACAGAACAGTGCCGTCACATGAAGAAGGAACAATGGTTAAAGCAATTTCCACTTTCTCTCTACTGATACAGGTTTTTAATGTAAAATTGTTTTTGCTAGTTACCTGTATGTTGTCTCCAAGTTTACATTTCTTTGTGTGATTTTATTAAGTTTTTATTTCAGATAAATACACTTCTTGGATTTAGCCTTTTAGGTTCAAGGGACCTGGAAATAGCACAAATCTGAAAATACACCATGTAAAACCCGTCGAGGTCATGTAGGAGTCAATGGCAGAGGTCCCTTCAATCATTTGAAGATGTTTATAGCCTTTAAGATATTCAAGTTTTTTCAGAGGGTTTTTCCTGAAAACTCAGTTTTGTCAATTTGAGTTTTTCTTTGCCAAAATATCGATTAATTTAAGTTTTTGTGTTTTTGCAATTTGTTTCGAGTTTTTCCATAATTTAATAAGAAGCCATTCAAGTACATTCAAGGTATAAAAAACATTCAACCCTACTTTTGTATTTGTAGATTTTATGATTTGTACAGTTGATGAATTACTAAAAAAATGTGGATTAAGTAACTACATGAAAAAAAATTTTGTGCTAAAAAGTACAGTTTGGAGAAACAAACTGTGAATATAAATGGGTTATAGGTTATTAATGGAAGAGATTGGTGTACATAAAAGAATTGTTCCATGGCCTGGTGCTGTGTGAAACATATACCCTTATAACTAGCTGTATGCACACAGCACAGTTTATTTTTCACTCAGCATATAAATGGCAAATAATGTTTATGATTTTATTCATTTTTTAAGAGCTTTTGCCATAAGATTAGCTAAATTATAGGGGACTTTTTAAATGGCGTCATTAATGGACTGGCAGTTAAAAGTGAAGTTTTATTGCTGAAGAACATATCATGAAGCACTAACTACATTAACACTCAGCAGATTGTGTTTAGTGTGGCTACATCTGTTCTTGATAAAAATTCCGGGTGGTTGTTGGATGTAGCTGGAATTCAGTCACAAAGTCTCAAGCTTTATAATGTAATCAGTACAGTAGCTAAGTAGCTTTAACTTTTGCTTAGATCAGTGATCCCAAACCAGTGGCTCGTGAGCAACATGTTGCACTCAGACCTCTTGGATGTTGCTATCAGCAGCCTCAAAGCAGGTGCTTGTTTTTGATTTCCAGGCTTAAGGCAAGCTACAGTTGCATAAAAACTGATGTGTACTGCAAAACAGAGCCTCCTGTAGGCTGCGTCTCCACACAGAGACTACCAATAGCCAATCACAGTCCATAGTTAGTACCCCCGGGAACATTTAGCATCATTATTTTGCTCTATATCTTTCTTTTACATTTGACTGTGGCTCATGGGTAACAAAATTTGGGGACCCCTTAGATAATGACACACTTTGAGGCTTGTTTACTAGCATTCTAATTTTTTCACGAAACATATTTTTTTTATCTAATTGTAAGTTTTTTTTTTTCCATTCATACTTTTTGTGGGTTATTTACTAAACTCTGGTTGGGATTTTTGGGGCAAAGCACACATTTCTTAAAGATTTAAGATTTATTAAAGCCCACTGCAGTAAAAACTCAGAATCAGAAAACCCGCCATATCAGAACTGTCAACGGAAGAGGTCCCTGACCTTTTTTGAAAATTCTGTGTTCTACACTGGAAAATCCAATCATTTATGGCTTTTCAGGCAAAAATCTGAAAAATCAAGCAATTGAGGAAAAAAAACCCAAACATTTTGTATGTAATTTGCTCAATTTTGTTGAGTTTTTACCCAAACTGATCAAATAGAGCTTTTTTAAATAATAAATAAGGTAAAATCAGGTATGGGAGTTTGGTTGTGTTTCTTTTACTCTAAAAATTAGATTGATTTTAATAAATATCCTTCTAAATATTTAGATCTTTTAATAACTTTCATGGCAATTGTGATATTAGAGAAATAGAGTTTAATCGTGGTTTCAAAAAGCTCTAATACCACTAAAATTTTACCTTTAGTAAATGGACCTCCCAGGGTTTCTACACTGGCATATTTCATCCATCTGAGAATTGCCCAATACCCCCTCACTGTGCCTTGTTTTATTCATATGAATTGAAAGTGATAATGAGCTGATTTCTCCACAAAAACGCATTCAGAGTTTTAATGAAATGGGTATATTTTAGGGCTAGCAAAAAATCTCAGTTTTTGTAGTTAAAATGTGTCTCACACATGCACAGAAACGATCAATCAGGAGAATTCCTCAGACTGAAATCCAGTATTGTTTCTACACTTTTATTATTCAATTATAATAAAAATACCCTATAGGCTAAAGCTTATACCCTCCCTCTGGGCTGTAAAGTACAGCAAACTATTGATCAGGTCCCATCCAAAGACTAGTTTCACCTTATTGGGGCACATTAGTGTAGTGGTTTTCTGGTCTGCATATGTACATCCAGAGAAATGAAACCACAGTTTAAAAATATTGAAAGAAAAATTAGTTGATCCCCAACAAGCAGACCCCAAGCTTAAAAATGTATGATGGAAGCTTATAATGCTGAACGAAAAATATTGGTAGAACAAAACTGAAGCAAAAAAAGGAATTTTCATTAAGTACAGGAAATGATTTTCCCGAGGACAGTTAAATAACGACAAGGTCAGGGAGGAAAGTGAATGTCACTGTATGATGTTTATGTTAGTTTAAAATAATAATTAAGGCTTTATGGTAGGATTGGATGGCTTGGATCAACAAGTACAAGAACACATAATGGTAAGGATGAAGCAATATACAGTTTTCATATATCTGTTTTTAAAATGTGAGTTAGCTTTTTTAAAAAGCTAACTACAATGCTTGTAAATGTCTATTCCATGATATACTCAATTGATTATTATTGTTTGTTAAGTAATAATAATAATAATAATAAAAATTCAATTAAATATCCTGCATGTACTTATTTAAAAATAATGTGTTTGGTTGTTTTTGTAAAGAAAGATATATTTTGTAAACACAAAAAAGCAATGACAAAAATATAAAGGATAGCAACCAAGACTAGAAAATGTTTTAGGCATGTTTAAGTTTTGTTCCACATTCAAAATTGCTAAATCTTATTTGCCCTCTTCTATAAGTCCAAGCTCTATGTTGTTTGACCCTGTACTTTAATAAGGCCATCCTATATAAGGTATTGGGTAATTTGGGACAATAGTCCCCAATTTAGTTTTATTACAGGTATGGGATCCATTATTTGGAAACTCTTAATCCAGAGTCTCATATAGACCACATTTTATCCAAATATTCCAATTTTTTTAAAATGATTTGCCTTTTCTCTGTAATAATAAAACAGTAGCTTGTACCTGATCCAAACTAAGATATAATTAATTCTTATTGGAATTGGTTATTGGTTATTTAATGTTTAAATGATTGTCTAGCAGACTTAAAGTAGGAAGAGCCATATAACTGAAAGATCTGTTATTCAGAAAACCCCAGGTCCCACGCATTCTGTATAAGAGGTCCCATACCTGTACTATAATACAATACAAATATCATTGTTGAACATAGCAGTTTTGACAAGAGTGTTGGGTTTTACTGGAGCCCCTCTCCTAATTCAGAGAAAGAATGGATTGTACTGTAAATGGAGAAACTTATGTTATTGTATCAGGGCTCATTCTGCATGTTCCAGCATTAGTCTAAGATACAATATCTCCGATGTGCTAGTTCTTATTTTATTTTTAAACAGAATTGAGTAAATATTGGTTTGTGTCAAGTGTACAGTTTTAATGAGAGATGTTGAGATATGTTTGATATGTATGTACCTATTTCCATGTTAAAACCCCCTATCATGATTACATCAGCAGGCAGTCATACATTTTTTCCTTGGGAATTTAATAGAAATCATTACTCCCATGTATTTAAACACCTGCTTTAAACATTCTGATCCCTGCTGAGATTATGTTTTAGGGGCACATTTACTAAGGTTCGAATTTCAAGGGTTAATTAACCCTCAAATTCGACCCTCGAACTAAAACCCCTTGAATTCGAATGGTTTTACCGCAATTCGAATAATCAAACGATCAAATATAAAAAATTTGATTGATCGATAAATGGATTTTAACCATTCAATTGAATTTTTTATATTCAATCAAATAAACTTGGGAAAATCCTATGGGAGCTTCCCATAGGGTTATATGGCAATTCGGTAGGTTTAATCTGCCGAATTGTTATATTTAAGGGCCAGTAATTCGACAATTGTATTAGAATTTTCGAATTTGGCCAATTCAAATCGAATTTTGGCCTATTTGATAGTTGAATAAGCCCAAAATAAATTAAAATTTAGAATTTTTTTAACTTTGAATTTGATTTGAATTTTCAATTTGAATCAATTGGAACCTTAGTAAATGTGCTCCTTAATGTCCTTATATGAACATTTATTGAATTCTCAGGATGCGCTCAGTAATCCATAAAACCTTCATGGAGCAGATATTCAAGCTCATGCATGCCTGTAAATGCAGTTGCTTTCCCCACACTTTCCATGCAGTCCTTGGAAGCAAGAGGAAGCTGCATCCCTTCATATACTGGTTGATTCATATTCATGAATGACTTCATTGAATTAAGACATGGCATAGATATACTCTTGCCTCAAGTTACAGACATATCTGATTCTTACTGACTCCCCTAATACAACACCTCAGAATAAAACAAGGGAAACAACTAGACTGATTACTTGGTTGAAAAATGGATTTACTAAGAAAAAGTAATGGCCCTTGCTGTGGAGATAAAGGCAAAGTTCACGATATTGTTGTTTGACACCACTTGTATAGGTTTTTAGGGTTTTATTTTTTAAGGGGGCAGAAAATTGAAACTCCATTTCAACCCATGATAATATGCACTAAAATCCTATACAAATAAACTCAGGAAATAACCTCTGTGAAGAGTGGTAAACTATATGCCTCACTGAATCCCCCAGTACCAAAGGGTCTTCAGAAGATTGTACAGTGCTCTAGTAGTGATTTCAGAGAAGCTTGGCAGATAACTGAACATGATGACACAAGAATGTACAAATCTGCCAAGATGTAACAAGATTTAGGCCTATTTTCCACAGTTTTCTACTAGAGAATTCTGCAGTTCATCAAATGGAACATTGTCTATCAGACTGTCCAAAAAACCTTGTAGATTATAAATATATTTTAATTAGAACAACAAAGAAAAATGTTTGTGTTAAAACAGCATGCTCTGTGCTCTGTAGTATCTAGATCTCTATGAAACATTTCAATTACTTTTGGGTCAACAGCGCAAGGTTCTCCCAATACAATACAACATTATAAAAACCTTTCTGCACCTTCCAATATTGCTACATAAAGCTTGCCCTCTGCCTTCGGTCAAACTGCTTATCCGCTGTGGGAGATAAATCATTACCATTCTTCCATCCAAGAGGTTTCAGTTTTTCTGTTACCACTGTCAAAAGCCAAATAATTACTTCTGGTGAAATGACATTATAGAATCAATGGTGTTTATATTGCATGCACATTTTGATTCCACTTTTAAAGGGGAGACATAAGTGTGTAAAGCTGCTACACAGTATTCATATTTCAAACAGAATCTAATTTTCAAATAATAGATTGAATTGGATTAAAATCAGATCTTTGAACCACTGCTACTGCCACTTCCATTTTATATATATCGGGTATCTATATAGCTTGTATGGGATGGTGGCACAGAAATCAAATATTACTTGGAAAGAGCAATGTGAAAGTATATCTGGCATGTTTTCAAATAGCATGACAGTGACCCAGTTGGAAGTATGCCAGTATATTTTAATACTAAACAATGGAAGACCAAGATAAAGTTTTCTGGCCAAAGTTCCAACAATATGTATGCAACAAATTAAAATATCTACATTTCAAGATACACCATAATTTCAATGAATTGTAAAGGTTGTATCATCATGCTGTGGGGCTGCTTTTAATCAACATACTTTTTATTCAATTATAAGGAATAATGCATAGTATAAAGTATTGAGAAATATTGCATAAGAAATGTTTGATCTGCTAAAAACCTTATGCTTGAGGAAAGTTCATGTTTTTGCACGCATACAGTAAAGGTGGTAAGACTGAGGTTCCTTTCACTTACAAGGGAGCCTCACTTTGGTTTAATAATTTGAGTGCATGATAAAGATTGCTGTGCAATTCACTGCACCCAGAAGATTTATTGATGGAAGTGTAACCCTCTTGTGTTGTGTTAAATTTCACATTTGCAGCCTTTGGGGTGCCTGTGATTAAGTGCTGGGTAAGCATGAAAAGCATTAGGCTCTTTTGTGAGGACTAATGGATTTTAACTTGTATAAATACATTTATTTTTTAACTATAAATGCATAAGTATATATTTTTATGCTTTTATCACATTTGCAGCAACTGATTCCCACCTAAAAATGACAGGTTAATTCTTACACCCTCTTTCAAATCAGCAATATACAAACAAAGAGATTCTCTAACCAAAAAAATATTGTTGCTGATAAACTGATCTTCAGAAAACAGCAATGAAATTTATCCCATAGGGAGGCAAAGCGCAAGGGAAGAAACCAACATAAGCTATTGTCCTAGGGTGAAAGCCAGACGTAAACAAAAGTGATTAGTGTCAAATTTGGCTCCATTTGTGAGAACCTGAACGAAAGAAAACAATAAACTGCAGCATAACAATATTTTGTTTTGAGAAAATAAGAACATTTTCAGTTGGCTAATTACTGAATTCTGAGCTTTTAATTGCAGATTGTTTTTCTTGTGATTTTGGCTATATTTAACAGTGATGAGTCCCAGGGCAAATCAGATTTTGTGGGGGCTTCCAGATATGGCAGTTGTATCTTAACAACATATAAAGATCCACAGGGTAAGCAACATTATTTGAATGTGTTACTGAAAAAACACAATACGTCACTAAACAGTTAAAAACTGTATTATTTGCTTCAATATGTGGAAACAGAGATATTTGTTTTCTAAAGCAAATCACAAGAAATACAAAAATAATATATATATAAATAGATTGCCTTGTACTATATCTATTATATCTATAATATAAATTATAACTCAATAAAATCAGGCAACTTATTGAAGAACCAAATTCATTGGTTTTCATTGAACTAGGAATTGCCTATTTATAAAAGGTTTTTTTTAAGTTTGAGTGATAGTGAAATAGTTCTTCATGTCATGAGAACTTTATAATATAGGTATGGGACATGTTATGCAGCATGCTCTGGACCTGGGGTTTTCCAGGTAATTGGTCTTTCTATAATTTGGATCCCCATAGCTTAAATCAATTAGAATGTAGTTTACACACACTAGCCTAACATGATTGTTTTGCCTTCAATAACGATTGTCCATCTTAGATTTGTGTATAGTCCCATGAAAATAAAATATCATAGACAGTAATAATGAAATACCAAATATCCAGCTGTAAGTTGATGTTTAAGTCAGCTTTGTTGTCAATATTATCGCATCCATAGGAAGAGCATATTTGTAGGTTTGGAGAAAGGCTTGGTTTCGTTATAAATGGAATAGATGTGAAAGTTCTGTTTAAATATAAAATCCAATTTGGATTGTTGAAACTGCAAGTCATTTCAAGTTAATTAAGGTAAACTTGCAAATGATACTCCAGACGTTTAATGACCGCTCTTGAACATGCAGACCTTACATAAATGGCTGTGCATCTAGCTTTCTCAATATATTTGGTATCCAAAGTAGGACAATGTAGCCTTTGTAACAGTAATGAAAATAGATGTATTTTTGTTAATTAATATTTCCTGACTGTGGATGCTTTTATTCCACTTTTTGTTCTAATTAGTAGAGCTCTTATTCCTGCATTTCATGTTCATTTCCTTTCCTGGCCTTTCAGCACATTGATGCATGCCTGGTCAGAGAGTATGACACATCCACTGTTTATTTAATATATTTCAAGCTTATCTATAAATCTGGAGGTTGCTCTCAAATGAAACAGTATATTATTTGATCAATACCAACAAGAGACAAGTAAGCGTAATTGAAATACAGTATGTTTTGTTTATTTTTGAACATAAAACTGGGTACATGTTCTGCAATAACGTATTTATATTTGTATTGTTCTGATAATACAGGGTGAAAAATTTTAAACTGACTACTGTTATTATTAACATGTATTTCTGTAGTGCCAACATATTTTGTAGCGCTGTACTGTTAAAAGAACACAGTGCTATTTGTTGTAGGTTCAGATAAGAAGTCAGGGTATGCGATTTACTTTGTAGTGTGCCATTTACATGTACAAGTTATTTGCAAATTTCATTAGATCTTTGACTCTAGCTCACTTGGAAATGATATATGCTATGAAAAAAAGAATGCATTTAAAATAATTTCGTCTCATTGTTTTTCTGAAAAAAAAAAAAAATGTTTTGTTGAATATATGGATATTGGATATTGAAGTAATTAGATGGCTATATAAGCTTATATTTTGGCTTTGAGTCTTTCTCATTCCAACTCTTGTATCCACTCAGAGCTGCCATACATTATATAATATATATATATATATATATATATATATATATAAACCGTCGAAGAACCAGCACTCACGTCTTGTAGGTATAACGAGTGCCTGGGTGCAAAGACAAAAAAGTAAAATGTAGACTGGAACAGCAACAGAGTCTCGCACTCACAGGACTTAAAAAAAACAAAACAGTTTATTGAGTCACAAAACACTGACATTTCGGTCAGCAATCTGACCTTTCTGAAAGTGAAAAGGTCAGATTGCTGACGGAAACAGTGTTTTGTGACACAATAAACTATTTTGTTATTTTGTAAATCCTGTGAGTGCAAGACTCTGTTCCAGTCTATATATATATATATATATATATATATATCAAAAACAGGGGGGTTGTGGGAGCACTCTAAAGGCTTTAAAGTATATATAAGTAGTATAGATGCTAATGCATATACACCCAAAACAGGGGTTATTTTGTTACAAAGTTATGATCATAAAATTGATAAGCCACCATACCACGTCAAGGTAAACCCCGAATGGCGGTCCCTAACTTGTTTTATTTATTACGTGCATTCTAGCATTACCTGTATTCAATGTCAGTTGAACACTGTTTTTTCACTGAAGGCACTTGACGTGGTATGGTGGCTTATCAATTTTATGATCATAAATTTGTAACAAAATAACCCCTGTTTTGGGTGTATATGCATTAGCATCTATAATACTTATATGAACTTTAAAGCCTTTAGAGTGCTCCCACAACCCCCCTGTTTTGGTATTATATATATATAAGATTGCAATTGGGTTATAGATTTTTTATTTGTGTAGTTAAAGATATTTTCTATGTTAGGGTATTGACCAGTGCAGTTGACCAAGCTGTACAATTTTGTGCATGTGTTTCTCAAACAAAAAAAAAAAAAAATCAAAAATGTGCTGTGCAAATGTAAGTGAAGTAGGTAAAGTGCAATTTCAAGCACAATTACCATGTTTTTTACCCACAATGCAAAATTTACCCCCATGATTTTAGCCAAATTGTGCTTGTTGGCAATGTGCTTGATGAATTTGTGGGTGATGCATTAAAACAGTAATTTCACATGGACACAAATTTGACTTAATTGTGTTTATAATTATCCTATATTCTGTTGTTATGGCTCCTGTACTAGGTCAGAAAAAGACATAGTACTTGTTAAATGATAGAGTTTAATTAACAAACATTACCAAAATCTAAATTGCATCCATCGTGTGGGAAATAAATTAACTCACTATATATTTTGAACTTAGAATCAAATGAATTATATAAAATTTGCATTATGGTAGTATGAGGAGCATGAAGAGCAAAATTATTTTTGAATATATTTCTGGCTACATATGTTGAAATAAAACATTTCTAATTGGAATATTCAAATGTGTTTTTCCTTTCCTAAACCCATATCATTAATTAACTATGCCTAATTAGATTACCTTTACGTTAAATGATTGTGACTCAGTTGCTTTTCATTTCACTTTTGCTTCTAACCCGTGTATTGGTGTCAGAGAACAATTTAAGAGACTGGCAATAAGCAAACAGGGAAAGTGAGAATAATTAGTAAACTGAGATGGCTCCATTTCACACCTAAAATTACATGTTAATTAGTTTGGGGATATATAATTTTTTTCCCTTACCCGCACATTATTATATTATTCAAGGTTGAAACATGGCACTTTTTATCAATTGGTTGAAAAAAAAATTTTGAGCATGAATAAATATTTTACATTTTTCCTAGGACAATCTCAATTAGCACAGAAAAATAATCTAGGTTCACAAATACTGCCTTTAAATATTTGAGACCAAATGATGCACCTTTCCAAATGCTGCTCTCATTCCATCACATTCCATGAATGTATTTTCAAAGATGGTCATTTGTAGAGCACCTATTCAAAATTTCCAGTTTCCATACATATTTTCTATTTTTCCACTTCTTTGGCACACCTACTATTAAAGACCAATTGATGCTATCTTTCAATCTTAACTTTAAACAAGAATTTTCATGTAGTCCTACATAATACACCACTGTATTAGCAAAAAACTCAAATCAAGAAGTTTCATGTAGTCCTAAATAATGTATCACTTTAAAAGAAAACACTAAAATTAAGAAGTGTCATGTAGTCCTACATAATACACCACTTTATTAGCAAAAACTCAAATCAAGAAGTTTCATGTAGTCCTAAACTGGCGAATAGTCGAACGAATGAAAATATATTTATTCAATCTATTCGATGCGACCGAATATTCTATATTCGATAGTCGAAAATACTTAATTTGCATATTGGAATAGTCGCACAATCGAATTGAGACTATTCAAGTGAATATCCGAATCCTTTACACGAATTTAGTAAATCTGCCCCTAAAATCAAGACTGAATGTAATTAGAAATTTTTAACTTCCCATGAAATTATATTTATATAGATCTGTATATTGCATTTAAATTTAAATTTAATTATATAGAATTGCAACATTAACAGGCTATATCTATTGGATAGAGTCTTTCTATGTACAAATCTAAATATTGTTTTTGTTTTTAATCCTAACCTTCTTTATATATATTATATTACACATGTATTCTTTTTTAAATCACTGAGGTGATGATTGCAACTATTTTCACAACAGTAACTATTTTTACAAAGGTACCTTTTTTATAAATGTAACTATTTTTACAAACGTATTTATAGTTCCAATGCCAGTTTTATTCACTTGCTGTATTGAATGGGGTGTAATACCTAAATGTTACTTTGTGGGTTAATGTTTCCATGGGAGGTGGTTAACGTGTGTGTGGGCGATTCCCTAATCACCTATTTATGGGTGGGGGTTGGTGTGTCATCTCTTGCTTCTGAGGAAGTGGCGAGACGCCACGAAACGCGTTAAGCATGGGATTGTTGCACTCAAGATTGTTACTTTTTTAATATGATTCAATAAACACGGAATTCAACTTCAACTATACCGATGGAGTGCTCCGCTGATCATTTCTATTGCAATTCTCCCTAAAATCAAGACGTTTCATGTAGTCCTACATACAGTAATACATCACTTTATTAGCAAAAACTCAAATCAAGAAGTTTCATGTAGTCCTAAATAATACATCACTTTAATAGCAAACACTAAAATCATTTTATTAGCAAAAACTCAAATGACAAAACTCAAAAACAACTTTGATAGTTAAGCCAACGTTTGAGTAAGCTTTAATTTAAATCATATTGGTATGTAACTGGAAAAGTAAAACAAGAACAGGCTGTCAAGGACAATGCGAGAAGCAATTATTTGCTTTAGGGCTATGGAACACCAGATGTTCTGATAGTTCTGAACCTGTAAATACTGACTGACTATGTGGTTCCTAACTAAGGGGGCGATTTACTAAATTCGTGTGAAGGATTTGAAATTTGATAAAATTTTATCGAGTTTTCGAATATGCAAATTTGGCCACTTTGATCATCAAATATGCAAAATTCGATCGTATTGAATAGATCGAATGATCGAATATTCGATCATTCGACCATTTGATGATCAAACTACTTCTGGACTGCCAGATTGAACCTACCGAATTGCAGTAGAAGCCTATGGGAACCCCCCATAGGCTTCTTTTGTAAGTTTTATGTTCGAATAGCAATTGTACGATCGAACGCTTCGATCGTTCGATCAGTACGATTTTTTTGAATAATCAAACTTTTTTAATGATTTTTTTGTAAAATCGTTCGATCGTACAGTTTTGTTGAATTTTCATTTGAAAATCGTAGAAAGGTCGAATTCGAGGGCAAATAGCCCTCGAAACGGCCCTTAGTAAATCTGACCCTAATTGTTGCTTACCTTTTTTAATCCCAGTGCTAATTGTTTAAAAATTAACATTTTATAGGAATATATTTAATATACCAGATGTATATTTTCAGTATCCACCTCAGAGAAAACACTGCTATGTATTCTCTTTCGGGGTAGAAACGGTAAATATTTTGCTTTGAGTGAGATTTAAAGGGCAAGTCACCCCCAAAATAAAAATGTGCCTAATGAAAATAATCATAATTCTAAGCAACTTTCCAATAAACATTTATTAAACATTTTCAGTGCCTTTAAAGTCATTTGTAAAAACAATTTCTGTTGAAATAAGCATTTGCTTACCTCCTTGTTGTTACTTTTTAAACAATGCTGCAAAAGTCTTAGTTCCCCAGTAAAGACAGGTCTGTTAATCAGCTGCCTTGTCTTACATTGTACCAACAGTCTGAGTGACCAGGACACAGAATAGAAAGGCTGAAAAGAGACTACTGTGTGCACACCCTGGCCTCCAACATTAACCTTGGTGCTATGGTTATTTGGGAGATGGCACTTCCCAGTGTTCCATATTTAGCAATGAATTTCCAGCACACAAAGGGAAAAGAAAGCAGCAGGCTGCTTTCAATATCAATACATATTCAAATAACTTAAAAAACATAGAAACGTTGAAATAAATGTATATTGCATAGTTGCTTAGCAGAATGTTTTTTTTTTTTATTAGAGAAATATTTTTTGGCTTGACATTCCCTGAAATATATACCTAGATACACACACCATTGAGTTTCTAGATGGGAAATAAAAATGCTAGGGATGCACCAAATACAGGATTCGGTTTGGGATTTCTCCTTTTTCAGCAGGATTTGGATTCGGCAGACTCCTGCCTGGCCGAACCGAATAGGAATTTGCATATGCAAATTAGGGACAGAGAGGGAAATCATGTGACTTTTTGTCACAAAACAAGGAAGTGAAAAATGTTTTCCCCTTTCCACCCATAATTTGCATAGGCAAATTATAATTCAGATTAGGTTTGGTATTCAGCCAAATCTTTTGTGAAGGATTCAAATCCAAAATAGTGGATTCGGTGCATCCCTAAAAAATGTAAATGGCAACTTGATTGAAAATATATAAAAGTGTATTTTTACAGGATTGCTTCATTGCCAGAATTGTACTTGGCTGGAAAAATAACAGCTGTGTGATGTGGAAATCCTTTCTCAGAGAAAATCCTTCTGATGTCTACTGGAAAGCGTACATTATTCTGAGTGAATAATTTTTTTCAAATTTACAGATGAATGGGTTAAAATGGACTGGAATTCCAAACCAACAAAATTTATAGATTCTATTAAATGATTTTTAAATACAAGAAGTAATGTCGAGGTTAGTTTCGTTAACATATTTATAGAATTTATTGTACTTCAGGGACAGTTTCTCCAACCATGAAGAATTTTGGATGATCTTACTTGTAACAAAATAACAAAAGTCATAGGTAAAGTATGTTTTCTATTATCATGTAAGCACTATTGGATTGCTCCATGAGATCTCAGCGAAAATTGTTGGGCAACATTATTCAAAGCAGGGATGTGAATGGGTTGATGCTTTCTCGAGGGATCCATTTGGTGTTGCAATATGAGGCTTTTTCATTTTAAGCAAAAACTTGTGACCCAGACAAGATACATTTTTCTTGCTGAAGTATACGTGTACACAATCAGAGCAATTTCTTGTAAAAGTGTAATTTTGAATGCAAGCCGCACAGTTTTTTATACCTAGAAGGCAGCATTTTCCCTGCATAAAGTGGTGTTACTATAGTGGAAGCAGACCCTTGTGTAGGCCCCCAAGTCGTAGAAACGTTAGTACGCACTCCTCAGCCATCTCCCACCTAAAAGTGATCTGGCAGTGTGAACGGATTGGAAAGCAAGAATGTGAGGAGGGAGGGTTCCTGTTGTAGATGTGTGCTGGATACCTTTGAGGTATGAAATTGTAGCCAGTTAGGTATGGATTGCTAAGTAATTGTTACAAAAGGAAATATGAAAGAAAACAATCCTTCTTTACTGCTTTGTAACAAAAATAAGAAATTTGCAATTTTTAATTAAAAGAATAGGTTGAATGTATTCTCATACAAAGTTCTATTTGTTTTGTTCTGAGAAAAGGTGTATATACAGGTGAAGCCACTTGGATTTGTGAGTTAAATGCGTCATGACTCAGGGCTAATTGAAAAAACTGTGTTATCTAAAGTTATCTTAACTCATTTAATGCATTTAACCTTTTCATTAGCATACCAAAGCACCATTGTTCACAATGATGAACACTTTAATTAGATGGGATGGTGTGACACAATTTTCTGTGTTAAATGAGACATGTGCGAAGTCTGAGTTTAGTTATTTTGTGTTAAACACACAATCCAAAGTGGCTTCATCTGTAGGTTTGCATTTTGGAGCAAGCTAGTTTTATGGCCAGTCAAGTATTTGTTGCAGGCATTTTAAAAACTCAACAGTCAATCATATATCATCTTCCCCTCCTCTATGCCTCAAGCACTGTCACTGCTCACCTCGCATTCCCTCTCCCTCCTCATCACATATAATTGTGTAGCCTATGCATGGGCATAGGCATCAGGTTCCCCATTCTACATTCTGGTGTATAGATTAGATTTTGGGATTATGCAAAGCTTGCTTTTATAACACTGCCCACAAAACACTACTTCTACCTTCTTGATTATTACAATGGTAAAGACTGAAGGAAACAAGATTTTAATCATTTATGTAGTTTATGTAAAGTTTATTTTCAGAAATCTTCATCCTACAAGACCCAAAACTGGGCTGGGTGCTGACCATTAATATTACCTCCCATTGTAGAGAGCACTCATGGCAAATGAATTTGTGTAACCAATTAATGAATCTTTATTATTCAATAGTCATATCAACACATTTGGTTCCTTAGGGGATTGTCATCAGCATGTATATATTTATGTTTAGTTGTGTTTCTTGTATGATGACAATTTTCCATTTTCTGAGTTCTTGTTCACTTCAGACTTTGCCTAATCCTATGATTCCTTTCTTTGATGGCTGTTTGTGCATTCTCCCCCTGTACACTCATCCATCTGCCCCTCACCCAATATTTGTTATTTCTTAGATTGCTTCATATTTATCTGCTGCTTTGTGCACATTGTTCCAGCTATATTGTTTCCTTCTAGTTTGTCAATGCTGCTACATTTAACTGTTCACTTTTGATGTCTTGAGGGTGAGCAAATCAGTGAGCTGAATGTACATGAACTGTAGCTTTGATGATCTCGTTGTCACTTCCTTGACCTTTAAAAATCACAGATTTCAGTCTCCCACACAGACTGTATGCTTGATAAGGCAGGAACTCACTGAGCCTGAACTATTCTGTATTCTATGCTGCTTAGAAGGATCAGTGTTAAACAGGGATGGAAAAATTTTTTTTTTTCTTATACAACAAACCATCCTTCACTGATGCTACTATATCATTTAGAGAACGGATAATTAATGCCGCAGCACAGCATTGCAAAGCAGTAAATGAATATATATATATATCTGTGTGTGTGTGTGGTATCTCATATCTTAAAACCCAATATCTAAAATGCTCTGAATTAGAAATAAGCCATCTTTCATACAGTCCATTTTAAGCCAAAAATGCTGTTTAAAAAAAAAAAAAAAAGTGATACCTTGTACTTGATCCTAACTAAGCTGTGCGCATGGCAATACTTTTTTTTGGCAGACTTAAGATATTGTGAAATTCACTGGAAAAAAACCCCCTTAGGGTACTGCCCATTTATGTGTATTTACAATTTTAGACTTCTTCATGGGCGATTATAAACTATAATAAACTGATAATAAACTATGATTATTTTCTACTTAAATAAAGGTTGCTATTTACATTATTGCCTGTATAGTTCACAGTCAGAATCATTTCAGTCGTGATCGCAGTAGATGGTCCCAAGTTTATGTCAAGAAAAGGTATAAAGAAAATGATGGATAAATAATTTGGAAAACAAATACTAACACTACACTGTGTTAGAATATTATTGCTTTGAAAGTGTGTGACTATGAATTTGTTGTAATTTCCAAGATCTAGCCCTAAAGCCTGTCATTACTGTGCCAAGTTTAGTGTATAGAATAAAGTGTTCAAAATGAAACACACGTCCCGGTTATTACAATATTCATAAGCTTTGTAGAGGTAAAAAAAATGAAACACACTCATAGCATACTGATTAAATTCCAAGGAAGCTGATGGTGCCATGAAAGATAAACTAGAGCTTTCTTCAAGGCATAGCAGGTTCCTATTTTTCTCAAATGTAAAATGTGAAAATAATATCAATCACTTTCCATAAGCACTGCTCATACTACTTTGTTTTCTTCATATTTAGTCACTGTACTACTGATTAAAGCCCCAAAACAAAAAATGAACCTTTATGAAATAGCCTACTCATTCAACCCCCCCCCCCACCCTTAGACCCTATACATTTCTCTTCTACTCCTTTTCATGACGTTCTTCAATTGGTTTCTATCATTTATTTGCTACCGGTTTTCCAAAAAAGTATGTAATGTTCTTGCCTCTAGGTTTTAGGATGGCAGCTCAGTAATCTCCTGCTGAACTGCTGCAATTTTTTACATTAGCTGCCTTTAATGAAAGCAGGGATTCTGTTCAGCAGGGCCAAAGATAAGACGCATAAAAACAAATGTATCAATTTAGAACAGTTTAGAGTGCTAGGAACCCCCTAAGCTGCTTCAGAAAGACATAAAGTGAAAAATTAAACTTTAAACTACAAAATTTGAAAACAGTAACAAATAGAAAATAGGAAGTTATTGAAAAAGTATATATTTCTGGTGAACTATGTGAAACCAAGTGAACTGAAAACCCATCTTGATTCTGCATTCTGCATTAGCTTAATCCTTTACCTTCCTTTCCTTCACTATTCTAGATGGCGGATTTTCGGATTCTGACATTTTGCTGCATCGGGCTTAAAGGGATCCTGTCATGGGAAAAATTTTTTTAAAAATGCATCAGTTAATAGTGCTGTTCCAGAAGAATTCTGCGCTGGAATCCATTTCTCAAAAGAGCAAAAAGATTTTTTAATGTTTCATTTTGAAATCTGACATGGGGCTAGACATTTTGTCAGTTTCCCAGCTGCCCCTGGTCATGTGACTTGTGCTCTGATAAACTTCAATCACTCTTTACAGCTGTACTGCAAGTTGGAGTGATTTCACCCATCCCTTTCCCCCCAGCAGCCTAACAAAAGAACAATGAGAAGGTAACCAGATAACAGCTCTTTAACACAAGATAACTGATGCCTGATATATCTAAGACCAGCACTCAATAGTAAAACCCATGTCCCACTGTGTACTATTCAGTTACATTGAGAAGGAAAAACAACAGCCTGCCAGAAAGAAGTTCCCTCCTGAAGTGCTGGCACAAGTCACATGACCAGGGGCAGCTGGGAAACTGACAAAATTGCTAGCCCCATGTCAGATTTCAAAACTGAGTATTAAAAAATCTGTTTGCTCTTTTGAGAAATGAATTTCAGCGCAGAAGTCTACTGGAGCAGCACTATTAACTGATGCATTTTAAAAACATGTTTTCCCGTGACAGTTTCCCTTTAAATAAATCTCAAACAATTTGAGTTTAAGAAAAAAGAGTTTTGCCCCAAAAAGCCTGACTGGAGTCTAGTAAATAACCCCTTAATTTGACAGGTCATTTCCTCTCAGAGCCTTAGCATTTTCACACCACCCTTAGCCACTGGGTTCCTGCATACTAGGGAAACAACACCCTATGCAAATTTGACAAATACCAAGTATGTCTTCTTTTTCATAGTTATATAGTTAATTTGGACTGGAAAAAAACAATAGTCCATCAAGCTCAACTTCACAAAATGACCAGTTTATATTAGGCACTTAAAATAACATTACAGAAAGATTGTCTTAAACTATGTCCAATCCTTAGCACTTTTCTGCTACTTTTAATAATTGATTTTATTTTTTATATTACTGCTTCACACAGCCCTCAATGACTTCACTAGTTTTTAACACAAAGGGCATTATTTGGCCCATTAAGTTGAGACATGTTGGAGCCTATGAATGTTTATGAAAGTCTATTCTTAAATTAATCTTGTAATAGTTTGACATGAAACAATAACTGAATCATAATAACCCTGTAGAACTCACAACTTTGCAAAACAATTGTCACTGCTATTGTAAATCTGCCCCATCCATGGTTATTATACTTTTCCAAACACATTCAGTGAATGAAGATCTAAAGTTATTCTATTTCTCAAATTTTCTTGCAGTACAGAAAATAGATGACAGTATTCAATCAGGGAAGCAGAAAATTCTGAAGCATCACTTATTATTATTATTATTATTATTATTATTATTATATATGTTTTTCTCCACCAATAAGGGACATAAGTACAGGGCCAACATCGAAACTCTAGGTACCCTGTACAAGCTATTTGTTTGCCCTCCCATGAATTGGAAATTCTTCAAATTCCAACCAACCATCGCTATTGGTATTGTGTTGTTTGTAAATTCAGTGTCATACGAAATGATTGTAGAAAAACTTCACAGCAAAAGACTAACATATAAGCCTAAGAGTATGTCATAACACATTGGTTTAATGTATGTCAGAATGATCCTTAATAGGAAGCAGCTACCTGTAAAGAGCTACCTTCCTGAGAGGTCATTTGGTCTTTGTTGAAACACTGTAAAATTGCTTTACCAAAAACAAAAGCAAAAAATATATTGGCAAGCCTATTGATAAGACTCTGAAGAATGATGATTTATTACAAGTCATGTTGTATCAAGTCTTGAAGTTCCTGAAAAGGCTCATATGCTTGACACATATTTTGCCTTTTACATGGCTAAGAGAAGACTAACAATTGTGCTGTTAATTGTAAGCCCTTCTTTTTGTCTGTAATCCTTTCGTATAAGGATTGACTAATAGTAAATTATTATTTTCTATTAGAAATGGCTGTTGAGCAGATGTTAAAGATCAGACCATTACCTGTCTTATTTCTATTGAAGAAAGACAAGTGCTATCCCCATAGACATTTCCTGGAAATTCTGTCTCAGTAAATGCTTTGTTCAGTAAATATAGTCCCTAACAGGTGGTCTACATTGAGTTTGAGTAGTATCTGTTTTCTTTATTGCTATTATAGTTGATTATTATGATAGTTTAAGTAGGTAACTTGATGTTTTACTTAGTTAATCAGTAATGTTCATAATAGTATGTATTTGGATATTTCTTCAATCTCATGTTTATAATGTTCTATTTAATGCAGATTCCTAAGAATCTATAGGTGTAAGGACTGCGGGCAGGCGGGGGCTCTCACCATTCCCCCGGCGGGGACGCCCGCCAAATGCGTCTGGTTTCGTCAGTGCCGGTTCCGCCATGGCGTGCGCTGGTGCATTAATGAATTTATAAACCTGAGTGATGATGTCATTGTGCTTGGCATGAAATTCAAACAGTATAGAAGGAGAATTCAGTCCTCTGCACTTTGCCCATTGTTAGATTCTAATAGTAGCGTTCCTGGGTGCTTAATCTTAGTGATTCCTGATTGATCTTCTGATATTGAACCTTGCTTTGCCTGACTATTCTGACTCTCTCCAATCCTGACCCTTGACTGTCTGTGACTTTTCCGCTCTCTCCAAACCTGTCTGATGATTCTGCTCTGCTTGTGCTGGCCCGGCCAGCCACTCTGTGGCATCTGGTGGTGTTCTTCTATCCAGTATCCTTGGTGAGACGATCGTGCCCCTTTGCTCATCCAGAACCTATTGCTTTGCTTGTCTCTCAAATAAGACCTAGCAGCATCCACCGAGGGCTCCTCCCGAGGTGAAAGGCAGGGGTTACAGCCAGAAGTGAGAGCCGAGACCAGGGAGCTTAGCTTGGATTCTGGATTTAGGGTACCGTTCGTGGCAATAGGAATCTTTAGTTTTGCAACTATTGTTCTTGATTTGTTTCTCCTGAAGGGGTCTTACATATTATGCCAAGAGATGTCCATCGGTTACTATATTTTGGGTGATTTAACCCATAAAGCCAGTATAATGCTGTAAATGTAAATACAGCACAAGAGACTACATAACGTATATCTCTATATAATTATTATGGTAAATTAAAGTACAAATCTGTAGAAAATATGCAGTTCAAGCAAAGAACCACAAGTCAGAGTAAACAAATATTATTTTCCAAACACCACTCTTCCCAGTGGGATGATAAAAACAACTGAAAAATAAACATTGCTATTAAATAAAGTAACACAAAGAAAGATCCTAAGCATGAGCCTTTAGAAAGCCATTGTATTTCCCATTAGGGTCACTTTGGAAAGGTGCTACATATTTCAGTTTACCACACATGGGATGGTACTGGTTATAAATCTAAACAGTAAAGCTTTTATTTGATGTCTCTGCAATACAAGATATATAACATAAATAATCTTTACAAAAAGAGACTTGTCAAAACACCACAGATAAGATGACTATACCTGCATACGCTTATTAACATTCTTCCTATGGTCTAGTCTGGTGCTCATAATTGCACTGCATAAACAAGGTGAAGTCTTATCTTCTTATACCTATTTATAAAGATACACACGTATACTTTAGTCAATGCCATTTTTATAAGATAGTACTTAATAAGCTTTAGCAGACACTGACTGACATGGTTTAGAGCTGCAATTTCTATTATCCACTATAGCCCCAACATCCTTCTTAATTATGGAGGCCTGAAGTGATACAGTATATATTTATAACTAGAGTTGTTTTTACGTAGATACAGTATACTCATTTGACAGTTTACTGCCTAGATCCCCAAGTAACTAAAATCATTCTGCAAAGTGGAAACATCATGCACAGAACCTATGGTTTTGTGCACTTTAGTACTTATGGCAAACCCAGAGACAGTAATATACTATCCCTAGGATCGTTTATGAGTAAATTAAATAGCAATAGATAAAGATGATTTGATTTACGTCCAGTGCTGTAACCCATTGTTCAGTGAAATAGAAGTAAACCACATTCTACAAGGTCTAGGTTCCTAGTAATCTCCTTATAGAATGCAATTAGGTTTTCATAGCACACAAATCATGCTGGCACATACTCATTTAACACAGACTGAGCGCTATATTAGCTACTTCTGTAAAAAAACATTACTGATCATTTCCTATTTTAAAATTGATTTTCCGAGCTGAAATGATCCTTCCAGCTTGAAAAAATGCAGTATTCATCTCAAAGTAGTGAAACACATTCTAATAAATTGACAGCTTAAATAAATGTGTCAGTACATTAAAAACTATCCTGTCTAAGGAAAGCAGGATCAGCAAGTCCAAAACAGTCATTGTTATGTTATGGAAGCAACTTTATACATTTGTCTCTGCAACAAAAATCTCAAAGGAGATGTGTTGAACACTGTTAAATCCCCTAAATCCTCACCCAAAGTAGAGCTGGAGATCTTTCCCCATTTGCAGGTCCAGTTCACTTGCAATGTATATGTATATATAACTTTCAATTTACTGACAGTATGACTTCATTATCTTTATCTTTTTTGGCTTTCTCACTCACATATCACCTAACTGAAAATTAAATGCAGCTTCTACAGGAAGGTAGAACACACAGTTCTGGCCAATCACTGGCTGATGTAACCTAGCATGTAATATATTTTCATAGAGAAAACAAAACAGATATTAGCAGGTACACTGTACTCATAAAAATGTTTTCATAACTGATCTACCATTTAGAGAGATTTTAATATTATGGTCAAAACAAAAACACATTTCTTACCCTCCACAGAGCACTTAGTCATAGATGACTTTATACACAATCTACCATTTAGAAGGCTGTGTTGAGTGCCTGCTAATATGTGTGTTGCTAGCTTATTTATTCCAAACTGAATAGATCTCAGCAGTGCCCCATTATCTCCCAATATGTAAACTGTCCATTACTAATAATTTCACTTCTTTAGTGTTATTTCTTTTTATATTTTTTAAAGACTTGTAAAATATAGGGTTACAGTTTCTCTTTAAATTGGTAGCTAATCTTTCGGTTAACTTTTAATACGCAATAGAATGCTCAGCTTTCAACTGGAGGCCACTGTCCCGCTGGCAGCCAAGAATGATTGCTACAATTTTATTGTTAGTTTTTAACTAGTACTTACCTTCTTTGTACAGTATTCAGGCCCTCTCCTATTCATCTTCTCGTCTTTCATTTAAACTGCTGCCTGGTTGCTAGGGTGAATCAGAACCTAACAACTAGATAGTTGCTGAAATACCTAACTGCAAAGCTGTTGAACATAAAATTATTTAAAAAAAATCTAAACAAAAAATTAAGACCACTTGCAAATTGTCTCAGCATATCACTGTCTGCGTCAGAATAAAAGTCTGTGTGTGCTTTAAATTGTTCTAATGAAATACTGTATTTAATCCCTGTATATAGTTTGTTTAAATGTTGTTTGTGACAGTGTTTGTAAACTATTAACCTTCTGCAGTCATCAAACTGTATCATCATTTCCACCTGACACACATAAACCAATATTAAGTTGTTTAGTTTTCTTTCATGAGCTGCTGTTTGTCTCCACCATTGACAGCATTATTTATCACTTCATTAATGATACTTACAGCCAGTACTGATTCATATTACATACTGTATTGCATGTCAGGAAAGGCATTGTTCATTTTTCAAGAATTCGAGGTTTTAGAATTGTATGTTTCCGTCCATTTTAGTTGAAGATCAGATTTTAAGCTGCGTATTTCATACTTGCTACCTGTTAGGCAACTGAATTTCCGTATACTGGCTTGAATGATGAAGTAAAAGGAAATATATTATTAAGCTGTTAAATTGTACTGTAACTAAAGTCTAACCAATCCAATCTACTTTCACACTGGGTACATTATTATGCAAATTACCTAAGAATGTGCAGAAATCAATAGACACTATCAACCTAAACTACTCATGTCCCACTCGGTTGTTTATTAGTTTTCTAAAGCACTTTGCCTGCTCTTGTTGAGGCTGCAGGTGGGTGATAATCTGTGGGTGAGCGTAAAAGTGACTTATTTGCTACACTAAATATTTCTACTCATGAAGGAGGCTTTGTTTTGTAGCACTAAACCTTTTGTAAAATTGGAACTCACACAGAGATTGCCAGCATGAGATAACCTCTTCTCTATCTCAGCCTTAAAAAAAACACTCAACATTCAACATCAAAAAGAAAACATTCAATATAATAATGCAGATAACGTCTGTGCTAAAATCCATTTGCAATGCTGTCAGGTCTGTTCCAGCATATGTGGGCATTAAAGACTATTAATTTTACTGTCAATATCTGCTTTGGATGTAATCCTGTAATTGTATGCTTTAAGTGAAATCTGATCAGTGGGAGAAAATTTGCGGTATTTTTTTATGTAATTTTAATTATGAGATTAGTCCACAGAAAATCCCATTCTTTGCTGTCATCAAAAACTCAACAGTATATTGATGAGAAATAAAGCCATATCCCAAAGTTTTTCAGTCATGGCAGAAAAGAAAAAATCTTCTTAAAAAATACAAATATGTGATCATGTAAATTTATAAAAGATAAAGGCTCCAAATAAAAGGGATAATACTAAATCTTCAGTCAAATAAATTATTAGATGATATCAGCATGTACAGAATATAAAGGCTTCTGTGTTATAGTTCAACAATTTGCAACATACTGCAAAGGAATATCAAATTCTTCAATGCAATTTGATAAGTGTTGCGTAGCTTGGAAATAAAGCCAGCAATGATTGCTCTCTAGAAGTTGTTTGTTGAAATCTAAAATATCTGGGCAATGTAGATAGGAAATGCCCGTGGGGTGCCAGGTAGCATTTCTTGATTGATTGCAATAGCAAAGAAGTTGAGTTCTTGACTAAATCGGGATTAAAAAGATGATGGCCACACTAATGTTCACATAGAGAATCAGAACATTAACACAAGAGCTTCAAACTCAGCTAATTGTCATATACAGCAAAACCTCAATTAATTTTACATCTTTTTTTTGGTCCTACCTATATATATTATACATAATGCATTTCCATGATTTTTCATTTTCCTGGATTTTACAGTTTTTACTGGTCTCTGGAAAATGTAAAATGGGGTTCTACTGTATATGCAAAATTACAACATCTGCTCTTAGCTTGGTCATATATTGAACAGGTTATGGATTTATTAACTGATATGGAATTTATGTCATATTTTAGGTGGGTTTCCATATTGGTATAGAACTTCTTAGTCTCATCATTCTTGAAAACTTTAGTTATAGTAAAACAATACTAAAGCGGAAGCCTCTGGTCATATACATTTTCATTTGCCTTGAACTTTATAAATTACAAGACATAACTTTTATACAGTAGTAATCTATCTTATAACAAACCTACATTCTTTAAAGGATAAGTAAACCTTTAAAATAAGTGAATGTAAACTTGATGAGAGTGCTATTCTAAACACTTTTGTAATTTACATTCATTATTTATTCTTTTTCAAATAATTTTTTTCAGAATTTTTTTTCAAAATTCAATCATATTAACAGTACATGTATCTTTTAATATCTTGGAATGAAAACATGATTTACTTATTTTAAAGGTTTACTTATCCTTTAAGAAAAAATGAAATGTCTTGTTGATTCAAATGTAATTTCATTTGACTTTTGTGTAGCCACAAAGAAAAGTACAATCAATTATTCAAGTGGTTGCAGGCATAATTATGGGTATCAAATGTAACTAATAAGTATTAACTAAGTATATGACTATATATAAAGGAAAACATGTAATAATATAGATTCAGAGCCAGCCGCTTACTTTTTCACGTATGATGAAATATATATATGAGCAAGTAATGTAACCAATATTGTAAATTATAAGTACAGTATAAGTCACCAAAGAGTTCCGTGACCAAATAAAGGCACAAGATTGAAGGCTGAGTGCTTTTATACAGGTAGATGAACTTCAAGGTGACTTCTAATATCCTCATATTATATAACAGAGGATATAGTATTCTTTATAATACAGAAATTTCAATGAGTCCTGCGATCACCAAGCCTGATGAGTAATTTGAAGAAAGATATTAATGTGCATTATATAGGGGCCCACACAACAACAATTCTTCAGTAACTTGTTTAAAAATACTACTACAGGTATGGGACCTATTATCCAGAATACTTGGGACCTGGGGTTGTTCCATAATTTATCTCCATGCCTTAAATCTACTAAAAAATAATTGAAGCATTAATTAAACCCAATAGGATTGTTTTACCTCCAATAAGGATTAATTATATAGTACATTACATAGTAATAGTACATAGTAAATAATTTTTAAACATTTGAATTATTTTATTAAAATTGAGTCTATGGTAGGTAGCCATTCCATAATTTGGAGCTTTTCAGATAACATGTTTCTGGATAACAGATCCCATATGTGTATTTCTCTTAAATAGCCTTTTGAATTATTTATTTAAAGAATTTTATGGATACCGGCATTTGGTGGGTTTGTTTCAGACCCTATATAAGGGTTCCCCAACCTTTTTTATCCATGAGCCACATTCAAATATAAAAAGAGTTGAGGAGCAGTACAAGCAGTAAAAAAGTTCCTGGGATGCCAAATAAGGGCTGTGATTTGCTATTTAATAGCCTCTCTGTGGACCAGCAGCCTTCAGGTGGCTTTAGTTTGCAGTACAGCTGTTTTTTTTTATGTAACCAAAACTTGCCTCCAAACCAGGACTTATAATAAATAAGCTCCTGCTTTGAGGCCTCTGGAAGCAATCCAAGTGGTAGACGAGCAACATGTTGCTGATGAGCCACTGATTGGGGATCACTGCCCTACAGTATATAGTTAGTTGGTAAGACCTTTGCCACAAAAAATTTAAAGCAGTCAATCACATAAAACTGCCATTTATAATGAACTAAACATAAGTAAAGTTTATTCTAATTCCAAAAGATGAATTTGAATGTGATGATCACCCCTGTTTTAGAATTAGATTCCAAATTAGTTGTGGTTGCACTTTTAGGGGCCCATTTTTTAACCTCAAATTTATCAGTTCAAGGTTTTAAAGGGGAAAACTTGTTTCGACTGAAAAAAAAGACAGATTTTTAGAGTTGAAATTTTACCCCAAAGCTTCTAATAATCCAAATCCAAAAATAGTCCATCTCAAACCTGTGGAGGTCATGTAGAAGTAAGATGTCATTGAAGTTGTTTCTGGACATTGTGATCTGCGATGGATAATCTGATAAAGTCGGGGTTTTCACTGTGATAATTTGATAAAGTCAAGTTTGCAAAGTGGCAATTGTACGATTTGAATTGACGCTCAAATTTTTCGCAAACCTTTTTTTTCCACTGACTTTTTTTGATAAATTAGTTAAATTGATGGATTGGTGTTCGGTCGACTTTGTTTTAATAATAAAATTAGTTTAAATCAAGTTTTAGTAAATAACCCCCATGATCTTCATTTTGGATTATGAGTATTTTCTGTCCTTGATTAAATTGAACATAATTAGTAGTATGGCTTTACTCACTCCAGTAAGACGGGAGGAGAAAAGAATCCATATGCCCAACAATCTTCTGAACTACAAATGAGTGGAAACCTGGTCAGCAGAATGCCATGCCAGTGCAATTTATTTGCATGTCATTTTGTGCAAATAAATTGCACCTGCTGTCCTGGGCTAATTCTCTGTTCCATGTCCATCATCTTGTTGTTATAGAATTCTTATTATAGGATTGTCTTGAATCATTTGAGGTGCAATCCAGAATGACTTTAAAAAGGCATATTGTGTACTGTTGCTTAACAATCATCTCTATGGTTGTTGCAATATAACATCCCTCATGCTTTTGCCATTGATAATATGCTGGAGAATGCTTGAAGCTGTAGTCCACTGAAATTTTATTGGAGCAATTGCTACTTTGGAAGGTTTATTGTGGTCCTTCCACAATCTTGTAGAATGAGTGTGGCAATTTCACCTTCAAATTTTCATTTTGTAAAATATAGTCATATCCTGAAGCAGTTTAAAATTAGTCTTATCAATTATTAATTACTCTGCCTCAGTATAGACTGAAATTCAAAATACTTTGTTGTTGCTGGGGCCATCTTCCACAGTTCACATGCTAACCTCTAATTTTTGTACAGTGCTATAGAATACCAGTACAATGATGTGGTCTGTGCATGAGCCTTTATAGACAGGACTGTATAAGATGATTTGTGCAATAATAAAATGCAAAAGCAAATGATGAAAAGGCAGCCCATGACAGGACATCATCACTTCTACCTGAAAATTGTCATCTCCAGGAACTCTGATCTAAAAGTCAGTTTTTACTTGCGGTTCTCTGAAATGAAAATATCAAATACATGACTAATTTAAGACTAGTCAACAACCAAACAGGCGTGTATTCCCTGGATCATCAGCTAACAGGTGAGAAAATTAAACAAAATGGCAATTTCCCCTTCTTGAAACTGATGAAGTAAAATCATTTACCTTTTCCATTAGATAGCATATGTGTTCCCTATTAGCCAGGAATCTTAAGCAGTAGTAGGCTGTACACTGAAATCACAAGAGCACCTGTTCCTCATTTTCCATTCCAGTTTAGCACAGGCAAAGAATTTAACAAGATCACTGCTTCTCTTCCTAAACTTTTAATCTGAACACTAGCCAGAATTTGAATTTGAAATTGTATTGTCTAGACAAACTTTTCTTAAACTCATTTCCCCTAGTTCCTTTAAAAAGGCATTATAAATTTAATTACAATTGGCAGATAATTTTTGAATGAGAAGCACCAGAGTTATGTTGGTGCTGTGTTAAAGTTGGATTACAGCTTTACCATTACCATTGTAGCTTGTTGATAATACACAGTTGATGGATATAATAATGTTTTACACAAAAAATTCATGACTCTGACAATACCCATATGAAAAAAAACAGACATGTATACCCAGGACAGGTAGAATAAAAAATGTTTTATTGAGCAGAATCACAGATCCAAATGTTGTCTCATCATAGCTCTCAGTAGCTCCATATTATGATAATATTATGATAATGGTCTGGCCCAAAAAAAGGTTTCTATCTACTACTAAGCAGAGCATGGCTACATCTCTCTTACTTGTTTGAAGTATGATAAAGATGTTGCCAAAGGGAAGCTTCTTCATTCACCATTCAACTGCAGAAAACTGTAGCAGAAACCTCTTTAAGGTTAGCCTACCCCAACAGACATAGTCAAAAGTCCTTTTGAGGGGGCAGTGTATTGTTCGAATTCTATATAAAATCACATGGTCATGCATTGATATCAAGTGGTTTCCTTTAGGCCTAGTAGTAGATCCCAAATTGCATGGCGTGCCCCATCTATGTTCAATAACTGTGTACTATTTATCTAAGTATTTATCTAAGTATTTATTCAAGCAAGTTGGGTATTGATCTTCTTTCATAATAGTTCAACTTTAAAATACAAGGGGACTGTGATATCTAGGGGTGGAGATACTATGCTGAATGTTGGTCATGCAAGAATAATGAGATGTATAAGTGATACTGCATCTATATAGGATCATATTACATAATAATATAGCATGTTCTGTAATACTCTTTTAACATGGTACACCAGTTAAAAATGCATGGTTTGTATATCTATCTAAATATAAATATATAAACAAATATTTTTCCAAGGAACTATGCAAACATTCACAAATGTGGTTAAATACCTAAGCACTTGCTTACAGAAGAAGTGGTGATCCAAAATATAAATCAGCATTAGCTATGTTACTAATAAAATACTAATGTCTCTCCAGAATTTCTCACACATGGCTATACATGGCTACTAATCATCTGAACCCAACGTTACTAAAAGACCCCACTCAGGAAAAGGTTGAATAAAGACATCAAGTCCATCAAGTTCAGCCATCTTCTATAACCCTGTATTCCCTCACTTGCTAAAAAGCCATCCAACCCCTTCTTAAAGATATCAAATGTATCAGCCTGTACAACCGATTCAGGGAGAGAATTCCACATCTTCACAGCTCTCACTGTAAAAAACCCCTTCCAAATATTTAGGTGGAACCTCTTTTCTTCTAATAGGAACGGGTGACCTTGTGTCAGCCGGAAAGACCTACTGGTGTATAAAGCATTGGAGAGATTATTATATGATCCACTTGGGAACCTCAGTCCCAGGATTTCAGAAGGGAGAGGACATCTAGGGGTATATTTATCAAAGAGTGAAGTTAAGAGTGAAGTTCTGCCACTAGAGTGAAATTCCGCTGCTCGCCATTCATTTCTATGGGATTTTTACTTTCACTTCACCCATTGATAAATACACCTTTCAAAATCCCATAGAAATGAATGGAGAGTGGCGGAATTTCACTCTAGTGGCGGAACTTCACTCTTTGATAAATTTACCCCCTAGACTAGGAAAAAAATATCCTATTTTTATAGAAAACACAAAATAAGGAAAATGCTACATATTTTTAAAATTAACAAATGTATTCCCATTCCCACACAAATACTTCATTCTATCAAAGATGCAATGTGACAAGTGAAACTTAACTGTGAAATTAATGGAAACAAAACATTATTTATAAATTGTATAAACATTTAAATTTTTACGTAACAGTATAAAGAGATTACAAATGAAAACACTTATATATGGGACATGAGATACAGCCTCCAATGTAACAAAGCAAAAATAAGAAAATCACAAGTGAAGAATAAACTGATTTATTTATGTACTGTTCACATATTAATCTGCTAATTTTCTGCTTAGGAAACCATAGGACATAGCAGCACTTAACATAATTGGTTAACAACTTTAAGTCATATAACAGCATGGGGCTATTTTAACTTTTGAATATATAGATCTTGAGTAGTATTGTTATTAAGAAACAAATGTCATGTTAATACCTTAAGCTGCCAATGCATAATGCATTATTCCTTAATTACAGAATCATTTATCAGTCAAGCATACCTCATTCATGTTTAAGACTACGTTTATTTTGAACAATACATATTATTTTAACAAGTATTACAAGTAATAATTTGTAACCGAAAGTTATCTTCTTTTATTCATAACAAATACAAAATAATGATATATTGGGGCAAATTCACTAAAACGAGAAGCGTCTAACACTAGCGCTAATTCTCCAGCGTGACTTCATTTCCCAACTTCGCCAATTTACTAACGACACAGTGTCCCTGGCGAAAATTCGCTAGCGAAGTAGATAGACTAGCGCAACTTCACACCCTTATGCCAGGCGAAGTTGCACACTGACGAAGGGACGTAACTACACTAATTCACTAAGATGCCCATTTTACTGAACATTACCTCTTGCGCTAGACTTTACTTCACCAGGTCAGTCCTGGCGAAGTTCAATACAATAGATAGGAGTTTGAAAAAAAATTGGGTTTGTGTCCAGTTTCTAGTGCACATCATCAAAATGGCACCTACGCATAATTCACCTATTGCGCCTATTGACATTTGTCACTGTGGAAACCCGGAGCACTACAGGGTTCCCCAGCATCAAAGATGCACATGCAAACTGAAGAACTCTCCCCCAAATTGTGTTCCATATTTAACAATATTGGAGACACCACCGTCTTCCCCGAATCATCCAGGATGGCATACATCTCCTTGATACTCAAATAGGGGAAGCCACCAGAGGCATGTGACTCCTACCGCCCAATTTCGCTACTAAACTGCGATGTTATTTGCCAAAATAATTGCAAGGAGATTGAATACTGTTATTATAGAGCTAATACAACCAGATCAAACTGGCTTTACGATGGCCAAAGCCAAGGATATCAACATCTGTAGGTTATTTACTAACCTAGTCCTTACACATGATAACACTGGCAACAGGATAGTTGTCTCCCCTGACACATCTAAGGTATTTGACACAGTCCAATAGCAATATCTGTGGCAACTATTACCAAGGTATGTCCCCGGACCTATACTCTGTTCCTGGATTAAGCAGTTGTATTACAAACCCAAGGCTAAGGTCTTGGTTAATGGAACACTCGCAACAATAATTAACCTACAGCGAGGCAAGAGACAGGGATGTCCTTTATCCCCAATATTATTTTCCCTAGCAATTGAGCCGTTGGCTGATGACCGGAGATCAGAGGCACCAGGAGAAATCCTATCACGGGCCCAATCAATTTCCAAAAATCCCTTTAAATACCCCTTTAATTATCTTAATTTGGCGCCATTGCGCGCTGACGTAATCACGCCAGTGCGCAATCGCCTATAAAAGGCGGAAGTGCATGCGCGGCGCGCACTAGGAAGCCGGCAAACTAAGAAGAGGATGGTGTGGCGGGCTTCCATGCAGCGCCACCGCTAGACCACCAGGGTGAGTCCTTACATTACCCCACTCTCCAGGAGGGGCCACAGGACCCTCAACCTTACCAGGAGACCTAAGATGGGCTAGTCTTCCAGGACAGTCAACCCTGGCATCAGATTGGACTGAACAAGAATGCTGGATAGCTGGCTTCAAAACAGAAACATGAAACAAATCAGACAACAAAAACATATCAGGGAGTTTAATACGGAATAAGGCTGGATTAATAATCTCAATTACAGGGTAAGGACCAATGAATCTGGGCCCTCGTTCAAAAGATGGAATCTTAAACCTTATGTTCCCCGTAGATACCCAAACCAAGTCCCCAACCCGATATTTGGGAACCACCCCATGGGGCCCATTGGCTGCCCTTCTTTGAACGAATGGAATTGTTGAGGGAGAACTACGTACCCCAGAACAAGACTCAGAAGCAGACTTGACAGGAGGGAGACTGACAGGAGGGAGACTGACAGGAGGTGTAAGGAAGAAGCTGCCAACACCAGTGTGGAAGCCAAACAGGAATCCCTACACCCAGAACCCCACTGAATAACCTCCCCAGTTACCCAATCAATGTGGGGGTTGTGTGCCCGTAACCATGGTAACCCTAGAATTAGAGAAGATGTTGAACCCTCGATAATGTGTGAGTTATTAACGCACATGGTCAACGACACAGACTTCCGGGTTACCAAACCAGACCTCAAGGGGCTTTTATCAACGGCCAAAATCCTTACAGGAGGACTAAGGGGTGTTAAAGGAATATTACACCTTGCAGCAAAGGCAGCATCCAAAAAATTCCCCGCCGCCCCAGAATCCACAAACGCAGAAACTGTAACAGAGCCCAAAGGCCAGGTTAACTTTACAGGTACCATAATCCTAGAGGACAATTGGGGAGAGGAAGCTTCTTGACCCAAATGGAGCTCCCCTTCTCCATCTAGGCTTTGAAGTCTTCCTGGCCTCTTAGGACAATGGTTAAGAAAGTGACCCTTATCCCCACAATAAATACATAGACCCAGAGACTGCCTGCGGGCCTTTTCTTCAGGAGAAAGATGAATAGTGCCCAATTGCATGGGTTCCTCCTGAGGCAGAGGCACTGAGGGGTTAGGAGGCTTAACACTAGTAAACTCGGGGAGAAAAGAAGTACCCTTTTCAGCCCTTCTCTCCCTTAATCTTCTATCAATCTGGATGGCTAATTTCATAAGATCATCCAACTTATCAGATGGGGGTAGTTTACTAGGCTGTCTCTTACAGCCTCAGAAAGCCCTAACCGGAATTGGCTACGAAGAGCTGAGTCATTCCAACCGGTCTCTACAGACCACCGGCTGAATTCAGTACAGAACTCCTCTATGACCCTTTTTCCCTGGCGCAGTTTACGAATTGCGGTATCGGCTGAAGAAGCACGATCCGCCTTTGGCTTCGGGAGGAGCCCTCCGCTACTCAGATGCCACCTGGACTTAAACGAAAGATGAAGGGCAAGAGTTCTGGCTTGCAATGGGGCACGACTGTAGTAAAAGTCTTTAAGGCCGATGGTCACGGTACAGACAGGGATAGGCAGGTTCGTGGTCAAACAGGCCAGGTCGAGGCGGGCAGATTGCTAGGAGTTGTCAGGCAGGCAAAGGGTCAAACCGGGTAATCAATCAGATAGGATAAGGCAGAATCGGTAGTCAGGAATCAGGCACAGGTCAGGTTACGGAGATCAGAATAGTCAATAGCCAGGCAGGGTCAAACACAGGAAACAGACGGACAGAAGCTAAACAGCACAAGGCTCAAGGCAGAGGCACCAGGAGAAATCCTATCACGGGCCCAATCAATTTCCAAAAATCCCTTTAAATACTCCTTTGATTATTTGAATTTGGCGCCATTGCGCGCTGACGTAATCACGCCAGCGCACTAGCACCAATAAAAGGCAGAAGTGCATGCGTGGCGCGCACTAGGAAACCGGAAAACTTGGATGGCGCGGCGGGCGTCCCCGCTACGCCACCGCTAGACCACCAGGGTGAGTCCTTACACCCATTAACTCTGCCTGGAAGAATTAAAATGATATTTCTCCTTAAATTCAATTACGTATTTCATAATTCCCCAGTGATTTCTAGGGCCCAATGGTTCAGTTATCTTAACAAACTAATACGGGGGTTTCTCTGGGCAGGTACACACCCACATCTCAATATGGCAATACTACAGGCCCCTTGTACCAAAGGAGGGTTGGCATTACCTGACTTCCGATTATATTTCCAAGCAAACCAGCTGGTTTATGCCCATTAGTGGTTTACACCAGAAGGGGATAATCCTGCTGTCAGGCTGGAGGCGGTGGTCTTGCATTCGCAAAAAGCACTGGCAAAGCTTCCCTACCGAGGTATAACACATCACTATAGAATCACTACCCTTATGCGAAAGTGATTACAGTATTTCAGAAATCCCTCGGCTTGTCGGGGAGACCCTCTCGTGTGTGGTCTCCAAGAACACCCCTGTGGGGAAACCCTGCACTCTCCCACCTATCAGCAATACCTGACATCAGTCTATGGGCAGATAAGGGTATCAAAACACTAGGGGACATAACATTTGACGGAAAACTCAAAAACTTTGAGATCCTTAGAGATGAGTTTGGATTGCCCCCCATTATGTACTTCCGTTATTTACAACTTAGGCATGCCTTCTACTCCCAGTTCCCCGCTCGACCCCTACAGACTTCTGAAACCACCCTGGAAGCTTACTTGCATAGGTGTGATCTAAAAAAAACCTCTCTCATTGTTCTATACCCTCCTATGGCAAGCTAATCCTGATCCTCTGGCCAGGATAAAAAGAAAATGGCAGAGTGACATACCAAACCTGGAGGAGGATTCCTTAAAGCAAGTCCCAGATATTACAATGTCCATTAGGGACAGGTTTATTTAAATTAAATTCCTTAACCATGCCTACTTAATACCATACAGGCTGTCTAAACTATACCCCCAAGTATCAGATACATGTCCTAAATGTAATCTTACAGTGGCACTTTCCTTCATGTCTTCTGGGAATGCAATATGAAAATGTTCAGAGGATTATATCTAAATTCTGTTATTAATAATTCCCACCACAGCAACATGTTTTTTAGATTGATAAATGTTTTTAAATAATGGATTTAATTTTTTTTTCTAATCATAAGATTAAAAAATATCAGCAAAAAAGTGATAGGTATCTATTAAAATTTACACCAAGGCGAAGACCGAGAACGTTTTTTGTTAAATGTTGGGGCGAACCTGAGAGAAACGTAGTTTGAATGAATTGTATCTTCTAATAAATAATACATGGCTGGTTCTACACAACGGAGGTTTATAAAACAATTTATTTTTGTTTTTTATTAGAAAACAGAGAAACAGCGTGTGATCGAATCTCTTCTAAAATGTTCAATTTACTTTAATAGCACAAATGTCCACAGAAGACAAAAGGCCAGTTCTCAAATAAACCATTTTGTTTCAAAATGTCACCAGGATATTAGTGGATCATATTCTTTGTAACAAGCAATCTTCTTTCAACTTATTTTTATGAATTATTCAAACATTTTTTTATTTGTTACATAACTGTTTACATTCCTTTTATTCTTTCTCAAGCAGAGCCTGTATTGTATGAAAATCACAATTGTCATCAGTTCAGAAACTATACCTAATTATAATATTGCACATAATTGTTTCCTCCTTTTATTTAAAGGATGCCTTCAGTAACAGTATTCAGTGAGTGGAACAGTTCCTTTTCTTGTGGGGTTCTATCAATAGCTTAAGAATAAAAAGTTAACACATATACACCTCTTTTGGGACCTTAGCGAAAGATACTGGAACCCTGCAAAATAATAATAATGAATAGTTTTCTAATAATATATACCCTTGGAATTATTCATAAATCAGACACTTCTGTAGTGTCTTCTAGGGGAATGTAATAAAAGTCAGTAACAGAAAAACTATTCGCAATGCGAAAAGTTATGCCTCTGTGCAAACAATTTTTGCTTTGTGCAAATTTAATATAGCTTTTGCGAACCTGGAAACTGTTTAGCGACCACTTCCGACAGTGGAAGAGCGTGTAATAAAACTTCTTACTGAAAAAGTTGTTGTTTGCTCCAAAAGATTACGACACCTTCAAGCACTTCTTAAGAGTGCGCAATTAAAATTTGCAATGCCCAGTTAAAATTCAAAATGCGCATTTAAAATTCGCAATGCAATAACAGTTAAGGAACAATATTACATTGCGAGATGTGGATTTTTAATCTTATTGATGCGTATTCTTTTGCTCTTTGCAAATTTAATTATATTCCCCCCATGCTTAAGTTAGTATACACATTTTTTTTCTTTTGCTCACTCCTGTTAGATGACCCCCATGAAATGCTGGCTCAGAGTACAAGAAGTAAGGCATACTGTATATATATATATAAATTAATTCAATAAAATTCCTTGATAGGTCACAGAATAGACAGTATCTGTTTTTTTCAAACATAAAGAACCTGCAACATTCGGTATCCCGAACCCAGAACTAACTCCAAAGTTCCGATATAAGCTCACTCTTCTGCCTTTAGCAGCCGCCTTTGACTTCGGGTGGATACGGCCAGGTCTTAATGCGGGAAAACAAGGGAGAGAGTTCTGGGTGAGCACGGAAACCTAATATGTAGAGATAGGACCAGTAGTGTAGAAAGAACAGGCCATGTCAAACCAAACGGGTAACAAAGTGCTTGGGTACAGTAGGTAGCAGTAGCAAGGTAAGGGTCACAGGCCAAAGACATACACAGGAGAATCAACATAGTACCAAATTGAAATCAGAAGAGTAGTCACAGACAGGCAGGAATCAATACAGACAGCAGGCTGGCAAAATCAGGGACAGGCAAGAGTCAAACACTAGAAATCAGAACTGAAGAATAATACTAAGAGCACCCAGGAACTAGAAAGAACCTTTACATTGGGCAGTGAACACCAGCGCAATGACCTCATGCAGCGCTCCAAGTAAAACTGAGTTGACCCGAGTGCCGCACAACCCCCAGCAGAGATAGCATACTGCGGGCTTCCCCACTGCCTGCCAGGTATTTTTGTTACAGAACCCCTTTATTATTTTATTTTCTTAGTCTTTAATGCTGCAGACATTATTGCAAACAGCCAAATATTGTATATAAGTTGTACTAGATCACATTCAGGCCTGGACTGGCAATCTGTGGGTTTGGGCAAATGCCCGATGAGCCGCTTGCTTTCAAATGTAAATGGGCTGCTCACCAAAAAATGCAAATTAGGTATGTATTTAATATGTAAATGAGCCACTCACTTTAGAAATGTAAATGACCTTAGCTGAGATATTTGCTGCAAGGACAAGTTCCAGCACATAGGTTGTATAATATTGCTGGGGAAAATATGGTAATGGACTAACTTAAAATATCTATTAATAAACACTAATTCTAGTTAACCCTGGGGTTGGAAATATATATCATGCTTTGCATGCCCATCAATACATGGGCTACTTTGATACTTTTGCCAGGGCTGTTTTTTCCTCACAGTCCGGCCCTGATCACATTTATCAAAATAGTTCCTTATTACACATAGCTCACATAGTACTCATAAATGCACCCTAGTTTATGTTTAATTTGTAACAACATCATTTATTTCTGATTGTAAAGCTAGTCTATTCTCCCTAGTACTTTTTCCCTTTAGAAAGTTCTGCTTGATAGGACGTGGGACTTTCTCCTGAATAATCCCCTTGGGGGGAGCAGGCATTTCTTTATTTACATAGCAATGCCAACTTTCTGACAGAGCTGAACATAACTTCTTATTTTGCCCATTCTTCATTGAACTAAACAAAAACTTTTTTAAAACTAAATTCTAAAGCTCAAATTTAGGGCAAATTATATTCAAGGCTCTACTAATGACTTTTGAAAATGATGTGGAAATGTTTCAACCCTCACCAACTTTCAATACATTGTACAAGTGGTAGGTTTACTAAGGGGCATATTTACTAAGGGTCGAAGTGAAAATTCGAATAAGAGTAAGTAAATAAGTCATTTTGGGCTACTTCAACTAGCCCAAAATTTGATTCGAATAGAAAAAATTCTAAATTAGAATTTTCGAATTTAGAAGAACTTGACCTTTAAAAATCCTTTGATTTTGACTATTCGCTAGCTTAAAGCTGCTGAATTACGATTTTAGCTTATGGGGGACTACATACAACCTGTCCTGAAAAATTTTCTAAGTTCCAAGAATTTGAATGATTTTGCGTCGAATCATTCGAATAGTTTGATCGATTAAAACATTTTTTATTCGATCAAAAATGGACCTATTTGATCGAATGGCCATATAAAAAAAACTTTGAGGGTCGAATTTCGCAGTTTTTTCACTCACAAATTCGGCCCCTAAGGGTCAGATTTCGAAACTGAAATTTTTAAGAGCTTTTTCTATCAAAAATTTAAATTTTTTCTTTCGATTAGGTCTGTTTTCGATCAAATAAAAACGTTCGAATCGTTTCATTCAAACGATTTTGGCAAAAATCCTTCGATTTTCAAAAATTTATGAAAATCACTTCTTAAAGGTTCCAGGAGGTCCCCATAAAAAAAAAATTCGAATTTTCACTTTGACCCTTAGTAAATCTGCCCCTAAATGTCACCTGCTACCACACATTTAAAAATAAAATCATCAAACAAAATCTATACATTTGTTCATGGATATGTAGGTTTTTTTTCTTGGACAGGTTTAAAAATGTGATCTATTGATGTGCCATGTTTCAATGTTTTGGTTTGTTGTCCCAAATAAATGTAAGAATAGAAAAGTGGTCATACAATGTATGGCCTCTTATACAGCATCCATTTGTTCAGGGCAGATTGGTCAAATACATATGCTCACTTTTAAAAACAAAGATAATGCTCTGCAAATATGATTGTGTGATCTATTTCATTCTAAAAAATTTCTTCTACAAAAAATAATAATAACTAATTCCGTTTACTCATGCTCAGTGAGTTAAAACTCTAACATTAGCCATTACTTTAGTGTAATAAACAACAACGCTAGCGAATTTTCGGATCTTAGTGAATTTGCCCCCTAGTGTCTTATTTTTGGCCAATACTATACCTGGCTTAGTCAGAAATGTTTACTGTTCTCAACAAGAAAAATCTCAATTAAATCAACGAAATTTGGATTAAACTTAGACTAAGGGGCAGACATTATTCTCAATCTTCACACTGTGTGGTGCTCTAGAAGAACTGCTTCTTAATGCATAAGTTAATGCTCTCAAAATTGCATTTAGTCCACTGCACTTGTAGTCATCAGTTACTCCCTATAACATGTTCAGATCCAAACCACAAGATGGAGAACTGAAATGCTGTAAAAAGTAAGTGTAAATACTGGTCTTATTAGTATGATGATTTCATACTAAAAAGTAACGGGAATTGTTAAAGAAAAATTTACCCCCAAAATGAATACTCAAGCAACAAATGTATTGCTTTAATAAAGGCATGCCCATAGCTCAAGGTACATCTGCTAGCATTGGGATAGTAGTTCTCAGTGGAACATTCCCTTGCTATATTTACATATGCACTTGCTATTGACCATCTAATTGAATATGCAAAGAATATTCACAAGCACATCTAACACAAGTAACTCAAAACAACTGAACTTGCTGTTTTCAGTTACTTGTGTTAGATATACCATGACCTGGATGAATGAGTATCTTCATAGTCATTCACAAGAACAGTTAACCAAGTTAAAGGGATACTGTCATGGGAAATATTTTTTTTCAAAATGTATAGTGCTGTTCCAGAAGAATTCTGCATTGAAATCCATTTTCAAAAGAGCAAACAGATTTTTTTATATTTCATTTTGAAATCTGATATGGGGCTAGACATATTGCCAATTTCCCAGCTGCCCCAAGTCATGTGACTTGTGCTCTGATAAACTTCAATCACTCTTTACAGCTGTAATACAAGTTTGAGTGATATCACCCCTCCCTTTCCCCCACCCAGCAGCCTAACAACAGAACAATGGGAAGGTAACCAGATAACAGCTCCCTAACACAAGATAACAGCTGACTGGTAGATCTAAGAACAGCACTCAATAGTAAAAACCCATGTCCCACTGCGTACTATTCAGTTACATTGAGAAGGAAAAACAACAGCCTGCCAGAAAGCAGTTCCCTCCTAAAGTGCTGGCACTCAGGACACCATACAAGGGGGCCAAGCCCTGCGTGTTTATAACAACGTAATGTTTCAGGGGCATACCCCTTGGTCTGACAAAGTGGTAGGCCCCCGAAAGGCCTAAATTCAATGATAAAAACCCTTCCAGGTCACGGGTTCAATGTCCGATTATAGTGTTTGTTTTGACCATTCCTGGGTCCTCTATTACTCTTGTTGGACTGATTTGTGGACTTTGACCTTGCCTGTTTATCGACTTTGCTGTTTATCTGCCTGCCTTTCGAACGTCTGCCTGGATATTGATTTTGACTACTCTTTAACCCCATTTGTACTGCGAACTTGGGCTTCCTCCTTGGTCCGGACTGCTCCCGCTGGGAGCCAATAGGCCCCCTGACTCATACTCATGCGGTTCCCTGTAGAGTTCTGTGTTGGGGAGTCCAGCAGAGTGGACCAAAAACTTCACAGTATAAGTGCTGAATGAACTTTGTTTGTGTTGAAAGATATTTTATCATATATATTAAAGAATCTTACCAAATTGGAACATATATTTATATGTATATATCCGTAAATATTGCCCTTTTACATTTCCTACCATGGGTCTGGGTGCTGACACCTGACCAGACACCACATTATTTTGGGGTATAGTTTTCCTTTAAGAATTCTGTAGGGCCTGATCTGGTCCACATGCCTTCAGTTAGACACCTCTGTTCTAACAACAAAAGGTCCTTAAAGATATAAAAGAAGAATGAAAACAGCGTGCATCTTTCTCTAATGGAAGGAAGGTGCCAGGTAGTCATGAAAAGAAAAATTGCCAGACAGCGCCCTCTGCTGTGTCAACTTATATTTGCACTAGAATGAACATTTATTTTTATTTCAAAGCATATTTACTGTTATTTTATTAATTCTTTACACCATTGCTTTATACTTAAAAGCAATACACTGATTCTTTACAAAAGTGACTAGGGAGAAGTGCCCTGTGGATTCCAGCTGTTGCAGAACCACATGAAATGTAACATTTCAAAGCCTCTGTGGATTACATATTTTTCCTACAATATATTGCCTGCCTGAACTAATTGCTTTGGTGTTAATTAAAAGTTGCTTGTTGTGTACAAATTAAAGGTTTCTGGCATACTTCCTGTAACATTTGGAAAAGACAAAAAACTGATCAGGGAGACTAAACATTAAGGCACGCCATTGTTTGGGAAGCCATTGGGAAGACACTGGATGAACTTCATATGCATGGTCTCTTTATGAGAATAGGTCTTTTTGCATTCACTGTATAGAGGCAGTTGCCTGTACCCAAGGAGAGGTAGCACTACCTTACCAGGGGGTATAAAATATACTTTGTGTGACTTTGTACCAGGAACTAAACTGTGCTTCAATATCACGCCCATAGTCATATGTGGGGACTTTCACTGTCTGTGTTGTGCTAGATAGTAATGGGCGAATTTATTCGCCAGGGGCGAATTCGCGGCGAATTCCCGCGATTCGCCGTTGGCGAATAAATTCGCGAAACGGCAGCAAAAATTCGGCGACAAAAAATTTGCTAAAAAAAAGAGTCGCGCGGCGAAAACGAGTCGCCGCGTCAAAAACGACGCACCGCGATTGACGCGCGACTCGTTTCTCTGGAAATTCGCAAATTTTTCGGTGAAGCGAAACGCGGGAGATTCGCCCATCACTAGTGCTAGATAGACCTATGTGTCCCACATGCAGGTATTGTACTAAATTCACTAATTACATTTTCTGTTTTATATATAAATTTTAACATTCTTGGCATTTAAGCTCATATATTAACATATAGAATTTCATCTTGAATGTAATAGTATATTTGTGTTGATTTATTTATATTCTGTTTTTAAAATACTTCCCATCTGTTTTATGAAAGTTTGTACAGCAGTGTGTATACAAGTAGTACTATAAAAACATACGTACATATATAAGATTCATCTGTGATTAAATTGAAATTATAGTCCAGGAAAGATTAGATGCACCTCAGGTTTTCTCTCTAGCATCACTATTTTTTTTAGAATCAATTTATTACTTTTAAGTATAAAGAGATGATTTAAAGAATAAAAAAAAATAACAGCAACAATCCTTTGAAATAAAAAGTTAGAGCTCACTTTAGTGCAAATATAAGTTGACACAGCAGAGGGCAATGTCTGACAATTTTTCTGACTTCCTTTCATTCATGTTTTCTTATGTCTGATCCTACAACTTCACCATAGTATGACTACAGCTTGGCCATCACCAATTCAAGAAATTGTTCAGCATAAAAATAAAAACTGGATAAACAGATAGGCTGTGCCAAATAAAAAATGTTTATAATATAGTTAGTTAGCCAAAAATTTAATGTATAAAGGCTGGAGTGACTGGATGTCTAACATAATAGCCAGAACACAACTTCCTGCTTTTCAGCTCTCTTGGCTTCCACTGAGGCAGTAATCAATCAGAGACTTGAGGGGGCCACATGGGTCAGAACTGTTGCTTTTGAATATGAGCTGAATGCAGAGAATCAATTGCAAACTCACTGAACAGTTATGTCCCATGAGGCCCCCCATGAACTCGCTGACTGACTCAGAGCTAGAGAGCGGCGCCGGCTAAGCATGCATGTACGAACTTGCACCTGCGTGTGCTTGTGCAAACTTGCTTGCGCATGTGCAAAATGATGCGTGCATGCTCAGAAGTGCCAAGGGTAGGAGAAAGCACAGAGTCGGGGAGAAAGGGGCCTGGACTGGGGGTAGGCAACAGAGAAGGTACATGCCTTGTGCCCTCAACGCTTACGTGCCTACTCTGCCTATCCCTTGTTCCGACCCTGGTGTCTCCTATTCAATGTAACTAAATGTGTCACAGTGGGACCTGGCTTTTACTATTGAGTGCTGTTCTCAGATCTACCAGGGAGCCGTTATCTTGTGTCTGGGAACTGTAAGCTGGTTACCTTCCCATTGTTCTGCTGTTAGGCTGCTGGGGGGGCGATATCATTCCAACTTGCCGTACAGTAGTAAAGAGTGACTCAATGTAACTGAATGGATCCTAGTGGGACATGGGTTTTACTATTCAGTGCTGTTCTTAGAACTACCAGGCAGCTGTTATCTTGTGTTAGGGAGCTGTTATCTGGTTACCTTCCCATTGTTCTTTTGTTAGACTGCTGTGGGGGACATGACATGGGGCAGCTGGGATATTGAAAACTTGTCTAGCCCCATGTCAGATTTCGAAATGAATTATAAAAAAATCTGTTTGCTCTTTTGAGAAATGGATTTCAGTGCAGAAAGCTGCTGAAGCAGCACTATTAACTGATGTGTTTTGATTTTTTTTCCCATGAAAGTATCCCTTTAAATACAATGCTTCTGGAAATCAGACAGTCAGCCAGCAAATTGTTTAACAAAGTTACACAATTGTCAAAGCAGATGAATCTGTCAGTTTGTGTTCTACTGATTTATTCAGTTGTTTTAGACATGGGAGGGATTAACCTCTGAGATTTCCCTAGAGAAGCTATATATATGGGGGAGGGCAGTTGGACACCTTCTCTTTGGCTGATGTGAAAAGACACAGGAAGTCTTAGCTTACTACCTCAGTAAGGTACCCAAAGTAATTCAACAGTAAGGTTAGCTAGTGATAGGTTAGACCTTTGGAGATTGTTGAGGAAGGGGAAAGACAGTAGTAGTCCATGTATGTGAGCAGCTGTGGCTCCAACAAGGAGTAAAGAAGGGGCCAGTGAGCTGGTGATACCTCACCAGGGAAGTACACAGTCAAGATAGCAACTAGGATTAAACAGACCCTATTATGGACTAACCAGTGTGTCTGTGAAGTATAGTGCTTCGGACCTGAAGAGAAAGGCAGAAAGTTTGGCAATAGGTGGTCACAGCAGCCTGAGAATCCTTGTTCTGTTTATTGATAATTGTATTGGGATTTGTATGACAACCATTATTGGAGAGTCTGTACTGTTGAATGTGAATAAAGTTGTTTCTGTGTTCATCTGCAAGATGCAGGCCATGTTGATCTCCACTTTATTCTCCTATAAGTGTATAATTACAAATCCCATCTGTTCTGTGATGGTAGTGTTTACCCTAAGGGCTTAATTCAGCCAATTACTACAAAAGTTATTGTGCACCACTTTACAAACTCTGCTTACATTTTTATGTGCAGTAACGTCTCTCCACTAGTATATTCTACTACTCTGGGCAATAAAATACTTTTCTGTTCAATGAGGTGTTCAACATCGGTAGCAGCACTGGACTTTAACATCCCTCTGAATCATTACTCTCCAATGCAAACTGCAAATGGAACCAGGTTTTGGAGACAAAGTAATATAACTTAATTCTAGATAGTTTTTATGGTGGTGATTAATTAGGTCTTCTATAGAAATGTAACATTTTCTATGACACAGAAGGAACAGAGATGTTGGGAAGAGAACAAAGTGTTGAAGGCTTATTTGGCATTGCAGAGTGTACACATCTAAACCTATTAGTTAAGAAAAGTATTTGCCTTGTCATTTAATAGTAAGAACTTCCAAAAGAGCCCCAAAGAGCAAGACTTTCTACTATTCCAGTTAAAACAAATTATGATTTAAAAGTATGTCTAAAACCACGTGTGTCTCTGAAATGTTTGAAAGGTATAAATGAGTTCAAATGAGCATCCACCCATTTATAATTACAGAGAACAAGCCATATGGTGTGCTCAAAACTACAACTGTAGAGATATTGAACACTTATTTGTTTTATTGTGACTTTAATTTTAATTGATAAAGTAAATGCTATGCCACAAGATGGTCAGTGCAAAGGATTAAAAACAGAACACAAAAAACATTATATAAGTTTTGGATTTTTAACATTTGATTTTGATTTGCAATTTACATCTGGGCTGGAAGCCATAGTAATCAGTCAGAGTTTAGATTTTTTTTTCAGCCAGATGCAGGTACAACAATGAAAGGAAACATTTGATATGGGTTACTGCTCAGGTAAAAATGTTCCCAGTGTTGATAAATGAACCTAAAAGTTCATAACCAACAAGCCACTGGAAGAAAATGTGTGTGGTGGGGAGCTGAGAAGATTATGAGAAGTCCCTAACAATATATATATGAGAAAGAGCATGAGTATCAGGCTTACTGGTTTACAGGCTCTGTCATGTGTGGCTTTCTCAGTGTACCGTCTTCCTGCCTATTAGGCAATGATCTCTAAGAAATCCACTTTATACAACTTTTATAGAATTTAGAACTTGGTTTGGCATTGTTATCAGAAGCTAGACTTATGAGCTGCCTGGACATGACTGCAGTCAGTGAATCTGTTCAGAGATGTAGCCCTAACCAGTACTACTTTCCCAGCTGTTTTTAGTTAAAAGGCTGGTCTTTTTTCCAAGTGTATGTTGTAGTCACAATGTTATTACAAGGATTATTCTCAAGTTGATTCATTTAAATATGTTATAGGTGATAAAAGCGACCTCTTTAAACCCAGGAGGCAGTTTAATCCTATTCTCTAAGGAGATAACCTGACACAACTTAAAAAAAGCCCTTCTTGCACAGAGGTAAAGAATACATTGTTGGACCAATTTATAATATGTAAGTTAGTTTCACCAAGTGGTAACAGTAAAAATGACAGATACTTATGGATTTAACAATTTCGTTCCAAAAATAATTGCGAAATAATTGCCTGAATTCTTTACATGACTTGAATCAGAATCAGGATTCAGATGGGTGTTAGTGATCAGTGTTTTTGTTGAGCAGAACTGAGCACAGACACCCCATTAAACAGTTTGTTGTTCAGCTGCTCAAAGCAGCTGCAAAAGTTCTGATAAACAAACATTCTTTCCTAAATGTGGCAGCTTATTAATTACTTTTAATATGGAAAAAGGTACCCCTGCTTTGTGTAATTCCCTTGCTCCTAGAGTAATTGCATTAATCATTTAGCCTTTTACATGCAAAGCCTCACTCAAGGTTTTCCTTAAGGGATTCTGTCATGTGAAAACAAGTTTTTTTTCAAAATGCACCAGTTTATATTACTCCTCCAGCAGGATCCTGCATTGAAATATATTTTTTAAAAAGAGCAAACAGATGTTTTAATATTATATTTTTTAAATTTGGCATGGGGCTATGCATGTTTATAGTTTCCCAGGTGCCTTCAGCCATGTGACTTGAAATCTGATAAACTTCAATTACTCTTTACTACTGCACTGCAAGTAGAGTGATATCACCCACGAACCTCCCCTTCCCCCAGCAGCCTAACAACAGAACAATGGCTAAGTAACAAGATAGCAGCTCTCTGACACCTACATTGCTATGAGAATAGAAATCAATAGCAATAAAAGAATATCCACCCATGGATCCTCCAGGTACACTGTGTAGGAGAAACAAAAGCTTATCTGTAAGATGTTCCATTGTGAAGTGAAAGCACAGGATCTGATACAATGACCTTAGATGGCTGCCTACACACTAATATTACAACTACATACATATATTGGTTTCAGAATAAATTTTTTGAATAAAATGAATATTTGCATTGTTCACAGTGTAATTTCGTAAAAGAAATCTACACCTTAGAAGGAATGATAGAATCCCTTAATATGACTTTAGGCTGCCATACATTGGGAGATCTGCTTGTTCGGCGATGTAGCCAAACCTGCAGATTTCTCCCCGATATACCCACATTGAAGTGGGCGATATTGGGCTGATCTGAACGTGGGCCTTAGGGCTAGTGATGGCGCGAACCGCGGAAAAAAAGTTCGCGAACATGTTCGCGAACTTGCGCAAAAACGCGAACGGTTCGCGAACCGCATAGACTTCAATGGGAAGGCGAACTTTTAATGCTAAAAAAGACATTTCTGGCCAGAAAAATGATTTTAAAGTTGTTTAAAGGGTGCAATGACCTGGACAGTGGCATGCCAGAGGGGGATCAAGGGAAAAGAAAAATCCATTATTTTCTTATCTCAAAAGTGTTACAAAGTATCTTACCTGCACCTGTTAGCTGTTCTGGACGCACCTGTTAGCTGTTCTGGACGCACCTGTTAGCTGTTCTGGACGCACCTATTAGCTGTTCTGGACTCTCTGCCAAAAGCCAATTAAGTTCAAATCTTTGCTTCTTTTTCTGGCTGTTCAGTGCAGAGAAAAGAGGGACTTTCCAGTACAAATGAGGGGACAGAGGGTTGAGCTCTCAAAAGAGGGACTGTCCCTCCAAAAAAGGGACAGTTGGGAGGTATGCACATTTTTTTTTTTTTTGGTCCAGGGGGTGTGGGGGTGGTCCAGGAGGGAGATCTTCCTGATTGGCTGCCATGTATCTGTTGGTCTGGGGTGAGAGGGCAAAAAAAAATGCGGCAAATAAGGCGAACCCAAAATGGCGAACGTTCGCGACGTTCGCGAACTTTTGGCGAGTGCGAACAGCGGATGTTCGCGCGAACAAGTTCGCCGGCGAACAGTTCGCGCCATCCCTACTTAGGGCCCAACAATCAGATCATAATGGAGGAGATACAGGTGGTCAGATTGCAGGACTGCATCAACGAATAAATGAGGCTGCTTTCTGAAGGGATTTTTTAACCTGCCCAATCGAAATCTGGCCAACTTTTGTACAGATATTGATTGGGGGAGCCCGTCGGAGGGCCCCACACATGGGCCAATAAGCTGCCGACACGGCAGCATTTATCAGCCGTGTATGGGGGCGGTTAATCTACAGACATGCATACTCTGGGCCCTGATATACACATAAGTGGTCATTTAAAAGCACAAGTGCAGTGTAAAAAATGCTATTTCAAACATAAGGACACCTTGAATTTGGCAGTAGTTTCAGGGTTCCTCAGCGTCACAAAAATTTGCAACTGAAGGTGGGAAGGAGGCAGCAGCACAGAGTGCATATTTATGCATAAGGTTTAAGAGTTGCTTTAGACACAAGTACCTTTAATGAATGCTGTCACTCTGCTATTTTTTCAAGACCAAAATGGCTATTGTTATTATTATTAAGATGTATTTTTAGAGCACTTACATATTGTGCAGCACTGTAAATGACTGCGGTTAATTAGACTTATATTGTTGAATCCATGAGAAGCATCCAAGAGAAAGTAACAGGCCTCCCACCTTATTTTACACACAGATATAATCATATACTTTTGCAGAAATGTAGGCAATGTATTCATCTATTAGAAGACAGGCCTTACAATAACAAATAGTAGTGAAACTAGCTGTTTTCAGTCAAATTGTTCATTGCAGTACAGATACTCAACATTAATTTTTGTCCTCTTTTAAACTGTAGTGTCACTTGAGAAAGGGCTTTGCCTGAAACATGTAATGAAAATAAAACATTTTGCAGTTAACCTGCGAGTGCCTGGTTCAATTTTGCTTATACTAATTACCTTACTTGGCCAAAGGCAGAGCTTAAAGGGATACTGTAATGGGAAAACTTTTTTTTTTTTTTTTTCAAAACGCATCAATTAATAGTGCTGCTCAAGTAGACTTCTGCACTGAAATCCATTTCTCAAAAGAGCAAACAGATTCTTTTATATTCAGTTTTGAAATCTGAAATGGGGCTAGACATTTTGTCAATTTCCCAGCTGCCCCATGTCATGTGACTTGTGCCTGCACTTTAGGAGGGAACTGCTTTCTGGCAGGCTGTTGTTTTTCCTTCTCAATGTAACTGAATATTACTCAGTTGGACATGGGTTTTTACTATTGAGTGCTGTTCTTAGATCTACCAGGCAGCTGTTATCTTGTGTTGGGGAGCTGTTATCTGGTTACCTTCCCATTGTTCTGTTGTTAGGCTGCTGGGGGACATGACTTAGGGCAGCTGGGAAATTGACAATATGTCTAGCCCCATGTCAGATTTCAAAATGAAATATAAAAAAATCTGTTCGCTCTTTGCAGAATTCTGCTGGAGCGGCACTATTAACTGAAGCATTTTGAAAAATTGCTACGCAACAAGTTGGCGCTATAGAAATACATGTTAATAATAATAAAAAAAAACATTTTTTCCCATAACAGTATCCCTTAAAGGTACAAAAAGGCAGCAAATTGGAACCAGTTATCTACACAGAATGAATCTCTTATAAACTGGTTGAGAAATAGCAAAATAGGTTGACAGACAATGGAATAACATAGAATTCTGGCAATAGTGTATACTTCTCTTTGGCTTATTTAATTCATTCTCATTACATCCTATGTTAAATTATAAACTCTTCGTTCGTGAGCTATTTTTAGACCACACACATTGATGCTGCTGGTGTTCTAGTCTCTTTCACCTGCACTCTAGTTAGATTATAGGAAGAGGTGAAATAAAGATCAAGTTTATTCACACTAATCATGAGGACCTCCAACATTGCTGGATTTCTCAAGAATTTGAGTGAATTATTCGGTCTGAAAATGCTAATACAGTATATAAAGCTGGTGTTGATCAGAGAAGAATTAATTCAGTAAACTAACACCATGTGGTTGTACCTCTGATACAAATACAATAGCAAATGAGGATAAACACATGATAAATTAATCTTAATTACGAATAATGTATACTTCCCATACAGTCTCTGTAAAACACCTTGGCATTTGTGTTTTTATGTATATAAATATGATAGGTATCATTAACATTAACAGGGGTTCCTAATTTCACAATGTCTAATACCCTTTAGCATTTAGTTTTATCAAATAAGTTTTTAGTATTCTTATTATCATTATTTCAGTAATGATAATTACTGGAAAACCTTTTAAGGAAAGGTTTAAGGAAAACCTTAATGAAGAAGTTGTATAAAATATATTTCATATTACCTATGCCTACTATGTTACTGTACACAAAAAGGTAGATCTTTGGCCCTGGGAAACTCCAATTTTGTCAATTTACTGTGTGATGGGCATTCTTTTAGGCATTAAAGTATGCTTCACCTATGACTATGAAGATTCTCATTCATCCAGGTCATGGTATATCACACAAAGTATCACAAAACAACTGGACTTGCTGAGAAATATTAACGAAAACGTTTCACTGCTCATCCGAGCATCTTCTTCAGTTCCAATGACTGGTGTCACAACGGCACATTGTAACTCTTCAGAGAGGTGACATCTGAAATTAATTTGTTGATTCTGTGTAGTTACAGTGATTACCAATGTGTCATGCAACTCCAAAAAAAGGCGTTACTTGCGAGAGTTGCATGAATGGATGTGTGAATAGTTCTGAAACCACCGAGGTACAGATGTTAGCACAGCATTGTATGTAGCAGACAGGTGGTGTTGAAGGCCCCCGCCTCTGTTCAGTTTCTCCACCTTAAGTAAATTGCGCCATGCCCTAAGTTTGCACACATTCACACCGTAGTATTAGGACACAAACAGTGTCAGATAACAAACAGATAACAAAGCAACATCAAGGTTTGATGATTGAACTTACCAGCTCGGACAGTAGACAGGGAGGAGGTCTGGGGACTATGGAACATTCAGGTAAAAAGCTTACCTAGTTATGCTGACTAATAGTCCACAGACCTTGGACTCCCTTCTCGTTAAGTCGCTGCTTGCTGCTGGCTTCAGTCTTCGTTCAATCCCAGTTTAGCAAACCATGCTACAAAATGAAATAAACACAGTAGGACTGACTTTATTGCCACCAGTATAAATGTAGCTGAGATTAAGTACAATGTGCTGTTTTTTTATTATAGTGAAAAAAGAAAAGAAATGCAGGTTTCAGCATAACAGATGCCATATATGTATTTTAAAACTTTTATTTACAAAGATGAGAAAGCAATATTTGGACCAGTTACCAAACCCCCTTGTCAGGTGATTCTGTTTTCTGTTTTTCCTAGACTAGCTTAAGAAAAATGGGAGCTAGGACATAGGACATAGTCAAGGTTCAAATCTGAAAACATTAATGTCAATCTAAACCAATTTCCGCCTGCTTTAAAATTATTTTTGGTTGGGAAGTACTGATATTAATAGTTTATTATTCCTGTTTTGCTCCTGAGAAATGCAGGAATGTGGCTTTTAGTAGTGTGTAATAGAGTAATGTGTAAAATTAGCACGTATGGGAAAAACTCCTTAGAACCAACCTATAAATACTTTGCAATTGCAGAAACAAAACGAATAGAAAAGAACATTAAAAAGCAACATAGCCTGTGTTAAAGGTTTTCTGATATATATAAATAAACTTGATGGTGGTGATATTTTTATAGCAGAACTTAGAAGTATCAATATCTTAATAACACAATGGCAAATCAGGACATACTGATGTTCATGAATAAAGAAAGAGCATTTCTAGTCCAGCCATAGAGAAGAAATAAACTTAAACCAGCTGCTCAGTGACTTTGGCTTGTGATAGAACAGAACCAAATTCTTAAACAGGATTATTTTTAGAAGCATGTGCACGATCATGGCCAAGACACATTGAGAGCTGCTTTCTGTCTGCCAGTTTTGTGAAGATAATATGCCAACAGTACTGAGAGCTACAGTTAGAATATGTTGACATTTTGGGTGGAATAATAACTCTTAATATTTCTGATAAATCTGAGCCTTTATTTATTTATTTCTGTGAAACACAAGATGCATTCTTTTAAACATGTAATGGTCAGTAAAAAATATATTTACCGAACTGTACTATGCATTTTTTTTCCACCTGCAGCATTTGTTTTATTTGTTTTTGAAAGATAAACACACAAAATGAGAAAGCAAATGTGTTATTTTTCAATGTGTAACTGTACATTATTTGCCATTTCTATATTAATGTATGAGCAAGTACCCAAAGAAAAAAAGGTGAAAAAAACATATTTTTCCTTTAAAGGGGACCTGTCACCCAGACATAAAAAGCTGTATGATAAAAGTCCTGTTCGCTTTCAATTCTGCAGTTCCTACGCTCCTCATATTTGTCCTCTCTACTCATGTGGATTTTCGGATAATGTACAGCTTGTACATATAGCTCTTGTACAAAAATAAAGTTCTAAAAAACATAATTTATTATTCCAAATACATTAAAAGCTATATGGATACAGGTTGTACAACTCCACTGTTTATTTATTTAATTGTGGTACTATCTGAGGTTATTATCTGAATTATACTAAAAAGACAGCTTGCCTTAATACCAGTGTTCACAAAAGAGAGACAGCCTGCTTGCTGTGATTGTGAATTCCGAGACTGAAATTTTTAATAATTTATTTAATGTAAGTAAAGTTTAGTTTACTCAACTCACATAATAAAAAGGATTTTGTTTTATATTTTAGAGTGGCAGGTTACATTTAATCTCTCCTCACTAGCAGACTTAAGCTTCAGAAAAGAGCTTTGTGCAGTGTGCAAAGTGTGTGTGCAGAGACCTGGAGACTGCATCTTAAAATTGAGCCATGCTCAATTCTAAAGGAATGGGTGGAAGGAGGGAGAGAGAAGTATGTGCCCTCCTTCCCCCAACTTGGTCCCAACTTGTCATTTACATGTGCAAGTTAGGCAGTAGATGAAGGAGCAGCCTTCTTCTGTAAGAACCTCCTGCCATAGACAGGACAGGGCTGCACTGAGAATTTTGTGTTCCCCCCCCCCAGATTTCTATTTCCATGTCAGTTATAAGTTAGTGTGCATATTCAATGTTTTTAAAAAAAATGTATTTATTTATCAAAAAAAAGTTTAGATCAGGTAACTTGACACTTGGGGGCAAATTTACTATTATTCCCCAAAATAAATTTGTTTTTACTCGATATTCGATTAGCAATTGATTTTCGAATGCTAATCGAATAGTTATAGGCTACCCCTTTTATTCGATCATCGATCATTCGATGATGGAATAATGATGGAATAATGATCATTCAATCATTCGAATGAACTATTTGATCATTCGAATGATTCGTACGATTCGAACGATCAAAGTCATCGATTGTACGAATCCTATTTGATCAGGACTTAGCCTCAGAAGCCTATGGGAGTGCTCCCATAGGCTTCTATTGCAATTCGGTAGGTCCAATCTGGCGAAGTAGGCAATCGAATAAATTTTTAAATTTAAATCCTTCGCTGAATATTCGATCATTCGCTATTCGATGATCGAATATGCCAAAATTTGCATATTCGACCAATCGAATAGATCCTACGATCAAACTTCGATCTATTCACGTGAATTTAGTAAATCGGCCCCTTGGCCATGTTCTACACAATAACATTTGCAGCTATTCTGTGGGAAGAGTCCATGAGGGAGGGAACTACAGTACTTTTTTACATAATGTTTAATTATTCATGAAGTAACCCTGTGGACCAGCATAAGTGTTTAATTCATTGACCCTATACTGTAATGGGACATTGGCATCTCCAAACCTTCTAGACCATTAAAGGAATTGTTCAGTATAAAAGTAAAAACTGGATAAATAGATAGGATATGCAAAATAAAAAATGTTTTCAATATAGTTAGTTAGGCAAAAATCTAATGTATAAAGGCTGGTGTGACTGTAAGTCTAACGTAACAAAACAGAACACTACTTCTTGCTTTTTAGCTCTCTTGGTTTACACTTCCTGGTTACCCTGGTTACCAGGCATTATCCAATCAGTGTCTTGAGGGAGGGCCACATTGGCCATAACTGTTGCTTTTGAATCTGAGCTGAATGCTGAGGATCAATTGCAAACTCACTGAACAGTTATGTCCCATGTGGCCCCCCTTCAAGTCGCTGACTAACTCAGATTTAGAGAGCTGAAAAGCAGGATGTTGTGCTGTATGCTGTTATTTTACACATCCAGTCACTCCAGCCTTTATACATTACATTTTTGGCTAACTAACTATATTAGAAACATTTTTTAAATTGCACAGTTTTTATTTTTACCCTGAACTGTTCCTTTAAAACAGAGCACAGACCTTGTAGATCTCCACTAGATCTCTAGTTGTTAAACCCTACATTATGTACAGGCGTATTAACTTCAATTAATAGATGTTGTGCTACGATTCCCTTATGGAAAACAAATTCATATCAGAAGTTGCAGTGTCTGGCCAGGGTATGACTGGATAAATGAAATGGATTTCTACACATTGTAACAGAATATTCCACAATTATATTTTTACATTTCCTAATGTAACCTGTAGATGTTATGCTCCTGTTTTATTTATTTCTTGTTTTATTTTCATGCTCTCCTATTTCCCCCCTCATTTTCTTACTTTTTAAAAATACAATAAATAACATTTGGGTTGGAATATTTTTTTTAAACCACTTTTCACAAAACTGCAAGGATGATAAATGTAAAAGATCATAGTACATTAGCCTTTTTCTGTACTGTGAACATTGTCTTTTGCAACATAATGGAGTCCTTAGGTTTTCTAATGCAGAGGTCCCAATGTTGTGGTTGTGCCTGAACCCATGATTAAAACTCTCCAGTGTGAAGTATGAAATATCTAAGTAGCAGAATGTGTAATGATGTACACACAGCACATGATGACCAGGCCTGGATTTCTAATTTGGTCGCCCCTAGGCCAATATTTACTTCTATGGGAATGATATGAGGCAAGTTAACCTTTCCATAATTAACAGCTTTATGAATAACAGATTCCCATACCTGTACTTAATTAATTTCTGATAACTAATTTACATATTTTCAACAAGACGCCACACATTTTACCCAGGAGGGCAGCAGTCATACAGAACAAACTGTATTCCTGGATTATTTTTCCCAAAGCATGTTCAACATCAAATAATAAGATAAGGGGAAACTGCACTCTATGGGCCAGAGTCAATTCAGTGAGAGTCATAATGCTATATATGTGCTTTTATTCTTTACGGAGGTTTGACTACAATTAAATCTAATTTGTACTCCTGCCACCACATTTTTATAATATCAAAGTGGATAAAAAGAACATGTGTTAACCTTATCTTTTGTTTTGACTGCTGTCCAAAATCTGTTTACCCAAAGCTGTGTCAGTGGCAGAACCAAAGCTTTAACATTTCATTCTTGAGATGAGGCTGTCATAAATCATACAATCTCTTCAACATACAGCTGACTAAAGATAATAAAACAACTGTACAAAATTTATCTTCAGCAGCTACGTGTCATTATGAAAAATACCAGAATGATTTACAAAGTTTTCTGACAATGTAAGTGAAATCTGGATTTTAAGCATAATACTTTTTTTCAAATGAAATCTTGACCACCCATGACTACAAACATATCACACAGCACAGCAGAACGTTGTGGTTACACTGCTGTGCAAAGGATGAGTTAAATAAAGACTGCTCAGCAACAGTCAAGCTGTAATTCCAGCACTTAGCAGGATTCTGTTTGTATCTGGTTCATCTAATTGTTTTGGGAAACAATCCATCTGCTCCTAATCTCTTCAATTCAAATTCTTCCTTTCACATTTTTTTTCTAATAAAATCAATACCATGGTAAAGCCACAGTTTGAACACATACTACTTAGAAACCTTTGACCCAACAGAATGTTTCAAGTGAATCTTTCAGATAACTGAAGCTGAGGAAAAGCAGATCTTACTTCAATTTGTAAGGAGTTGGGAGATTAGAGGATGCCATTTGGCTTCTGAAGTGTCTAGAGGCGCTTAGTGTTGCAGTGACCACTAAAGACATTTCACCTCTTTTCTGGACTGCTTCTGTCCCCTTGTGATATCATTTTGTCTGATAGGAAACAGAGATCTGTCACCATGTGGCTAAATGAAAAAGAACAGATGCATCTAGAAAATACAGTGCACAAAGAAAAAAGCCTGGTCAATAACCTGCCAAACTCCATGTGGTTCCATACATATAAAATTACCTTTATTATTTACCTTTATTATTTATAATCAATTTAACAATGACTTTTGAAGTAGATATCTACTTCTAATGTTATGCAGTAGATAATTTGCACTTTCATTTTTAGTTGACACTATGTTAATACTAATATGCCTTATAAGCTGGTTTGTAAGTGTGGACCACAATGAGTTCCAGTAAGGGCTAGAGCAGACGGGGAGATTCGGGGGCATTTTGTCGCCTGGCGACTTGTAGCCGCGACTTGTAGCCCCCGAACCTCCCCGAATAGACAGGACCTGGGGCGCACCGGCGTTACTTAAAAACGCCTGCGCCTATTCACACGCAGCGGCGCGATTTGTGGAATCGCTCCAAATTGACTCGCGGTGCGCCCCAGGTCCTTGCGAATGTCTATTGCAAATATTTATGCGCACACTCTGCATTTGAATTATGCCACAACTGGTGGCGGAGAAAATATTCACGAAACAGTTTGCAAATTCACTATTTTCATACACAACAACCTCGCAAAGTGCCTGTACTCACACAAAGACCAGAAAGACGGGCACAGAAGTGCAATATTTTAGTGTTCAGGAAAAAGCATAGGCAAAACAACCATTTGCAAACAATTATGCACTGCGTGAACTTTATAAATGACTCCCATTGACTTCCTCACAGTGAGACTTACACTAGCTATTGGCAAGTGTTAAAATCACATTGAATCCAGGTCATCTTGGCTGGATTTCCACTTAATATCCACATATTTATATACTGTATTTAAAACTGAACTCTATGCTTTAGTCATTACTATCTTGCTTATTTGCAATGTGTTTCCAGGACTAAATTCTCTGAAACAGATTTTTTTGTGAATTTTATGGCATAACCTTTCATTGACAAGGATGATGATTGGCACAGGTAAAACATTTAAGTCTTGTAATTGTGCAAACAAATTTTCTCCTGCATTTGTGCACACAATTTTATGAATTAAATCCTTTACCATATGTATACATACCAACTGGGAAGAGAAAGAATTAGGCATAAAATAATTTAAATACCCCCAAAAAAATACAAAACAAAATTCAACTGCATATTGTCATAGAATATAAGTACATTCGAATGTGGTATCCCACCTTGCCTTTGAAGATTATATTCACACAAACGTATTCAAATATGTTTCTATCAGTTCCATGTGAACCAGAATGTACGTGTGTGGTCTCTTGTCTTTCTGTATGTGTGACTCACAGACCAGCATTTTGTCTTTCACCTCTAAGATACTGTATATTCATTACAAAAAGGGAAACCCCTAGGGAAGTTACTGTTCACCCTTCACCTTGTCCTTCTTACAGTAGATTAATTTACACTTTACTAAGTCAAACATTAAGGACATTTCATCCTGGTCAGTGTTCAAAGAATCAGTATGTCACCACCTTATAAATCAACCTAGAGCTCACAAGAGGGGGTTTAATTGCTAAGCCTGAAATACACTTTAATATAAATTAGGTTGAATATTTTTCAAGGATTTTATATGACCACATAAATATTCATAAAAAGTCAAGTAATACACTGGACCAAATTGGCCAAATTGGCCCAGTGTGCATATCAGTTGCTGCCCCTGGTTGCAAATTGTGCTTAAATTATTGTAACTGCAATTTGTGCAGTTGTTTTAGCTGACCCTTCTGAAATCATCCCAAATTACTGTGTTAATTTAATGGGGCCCACAGCAAAAAAATGTGGTTTCTCCTAAGGTTTGTGACTTTTATCATTACGCATATGCATATACTGAAACTTCATATTACTCATAGTTCCATTGGGCCTGATGTAACCCCTAAGATCCCCAGCTGTCACTGCTTCCTCTATATTAAACTTGCTGTAGTTGCTGTTTTAAATGACAATCAAAACAGCACATGAAATGGCCTAGTAGGGTCTTGCCCTATCCTAATATTATCTTACCGAGCTTTGAGGCATGTGACAGAGTGACTGGAAGCTAATACATTTTAAATGAAAAGAGGGAGATTGGACAAGGAACAGACAGAGAATTTCTCATTTAGATTTAATTAAAAAAAATAAATACACGTAGTATGTAGTCACAAGTTATTTGAAACTTATGGAGAAACTTGATGGTTTTAGGTTGAAAAATGTGCTTACATTTTGTCTAGGACTACTCCATTTGACTTATAAATGAATACGCTAGCTATTAGATGCAGAATTTTCACATTTGAGTTTTTCAACCTTATCTGAAATTATCTGAAATCTTCAATTCAAATTTGTGAGTTGAATCATGATAACAATTCCAATTCATACTTTAGCCAACACTCTGGGCCTTCAAAAATATTTTTTAGCTTAAAGCCTGCCTAGCAGTATAAAACTGTAAAACTATGCTAATATATAAGTAAGTAAAATATATTTATATAGCACCTTTCAAAGCAGAGCTACAAAGTGCTTTACAACCACAAAACAAAATTAGAATAACATCAATTACTCACAAATACAATAAACTCATCAATACATTAATTCATAATAATTAAAAGCCAGAATATAAAAATGAGTCTTCAGTTGGCTTTTAAAAATATCAACAGAACTGGCCTGTCTAATATACAGTGGCAGACTATTCCAAAGTCTAGGAGCATATGCAGCAAAAGCACAATCACCTTTCCCTTTCAGTTTAGTTCTTGGAATTTTTAAAAGTCCATGACTAGAGGACCTTAGTAGTCTAGTGCTATTTTGAAAAGTCAGTAACTCTGACACATATTTAGGAGCTCCATTATTTAGAGCTTGATAAGCTCTAAATAATGATAAGATATATCAGATACAGTACCCCTTAAAATAAAAAAAATAATGTAAGTTGCAAAAGTGCTTAGAGGACAACTTTACACAAATTCATTTTTCAGGGATCCTTTTTTCTTAATAATAAATATGATTTTACTGCTTAATGAAACACTATAATCACAACTGTTTAAAGAGGTTGTAAATCTTCCATCCTATGGTATTTTCATTAGAATAATATTTTGCCATCATTGGACTGATGGCCTTGGAGGGCTTCAGATTTTGAAAATGTTGAAGTTATCAAGCAATAGCCCAGTGAGAGGTTATAATCAAGTTCTTACTTTGTTGTAGTTCATTTTACAAAATATGCAATACGTTATTTGGGGCAGATTTACCAAGGTTCGAATGTTAAATTTGTATTTTCTTATATTTTTTGGTCTATACTCCCAAATTCGAATTTAAAATCACCAACTCATTTTTGAATTTGAGATCTATCACAACACAACCCTGAAAGCAGTTCTAATTTGACTATTCTCACTTAGGAAATGATGCCAATAGAATCCAATGGGAGAAAAGGCTCTATCAACGGGCAGATTCACTTAAGGGTGAAGTGACTAACGCTAGTGAAAATTCACCAGCGTGACATCATTTTGCCACTTCTCCAATTTACTAACAGTGCCTGGCCTTACTTCGCTAACGACGTAGACAGACTCTAGCGCCACTACACACCCAAACGCCAGGTGAAGTTGTGCTCTGGAGAAGGGAAGTAACTACGCTAATTCACTAAGTTGCACATTTTACTGAACGTTACCTCTTGCACCAGTCTTTACTTTGCCAGGTCAGACAAGTCAAAGTGCAATACAATAGATAGCAGTTTCTCAAAAATTTGTTGAAATTTTCTCTGAGTCCCAAAAAAGCTGGCGTCTTACTTTTTTAAGGGTGATAGGCTGGAAAAGATCATAACATTTTTCGGGGTACCCTCCTTTCCCCCACATTTCCTAACATATGGCAACTCAGCTATATAGTGGGCACATGTGTAGGGCAATATAATAACTTTATTCTATCTTATAAAGGTTTCCTGGGCTTGTGTAGTGCTGCAGCATATATGTCCATTATACTTTGGGACAAATTTATGAAATTCACGTGAAATGATCGAAGTTCGATCGAATTTGATCGAATACTGATTGTATGAATTTTTCGTGAAATTGTATATGCAAATTTGGCCTCTTCGATCATCGAATATCGAATAGATCGAATAGATTGAATGATCGGATATTCGATCATTGGATCATTCGATGATCGCAGGAATCAAAATTTTAAATTTATTCAATTGCCTACTACGCCAGATTGAACCTACCGAATTGTAATAAGAGCCTGTCCTGCTCAAATACCATTCGTACGATCGGAGCATTCGTTCGATCGTTCGAATCGTATGAATTTTTCGGATGCTCGAATGAAATTTCACAATTTTTTTTTCGATGGTCAAATGCTTATTGAATTGTGAATTTGTTCGAGCTAATTTTGGGGAATAATAGTAAATTTGCCCCTTTAACTTGGCACTGTTTGCAAATTAGCTATCGCTAGCGTAACTTCACTTTGCTTGAATTAGCGGTAGCGCAACTTTGCTACCTTTTGCCTCCCTGAGCACAACTTGGCATTTTAGTGAATAAGTGGCACTCTGGCAAAACTACGCCTGGCGATGTGCGGCAAAGGCTTCGCTACCAAATCTCAGCAGGTTAGTGAATTTGCCCCATGTGTCAAAATACATTTGATGCACAAAGGTTAAGTTCTTTTTCTAAAGGAAAACTCAATTCTAATTAATTTCAAGCTTTTAGGGTCAGGACTATTTGATTGAATTTTAGACATTCAAATGTTTTCATAAATAACCTACCATTTGAAGCTGTAAATAAAATAGAATTTATATTTAAAAAAAATCACGTTACTCTTAAATTCGACCTTTGATAAATAACCCCCTTAATGTAGTTTTTAAATTATTTTTCTTCAAGGTCACCAGGCCAGATGAAATGCTAAATGCAGTCCAGAAAATTAATTTGTATTAAACTAAAATTGACCTAGAAATATTTGATGTAGAACATGCATTAACCATTCATTTAAAATATATGTATCCTATGAAGTTTATGTATTTTTGAAAGCCTGAAAGTTAGTCTTTTGATGTTTTCCTTATAAGTGAATAAAGAAAGATAATGTAAAGAATGCTGTTATGAGACATAGCCTCTTGTCAGAAGACACTAAACAGGAATGTTCAAGGTACATCATAAACACTAAAAATAATGGCCACACACACAATAGCCCTCCTCCTAATTAAGTACAGCTCCCATTTGGTGTGTATCTGCTACAATTCCAGATGCAAAGAAATGTCCAGAACTGACGCCTATTATTTACTGTCACTGTCTTTTGCTTCAAAGGTTTACAGTAACAACACCTGACTAGACAGAATCTGGACTTAACAGAAAAAAATAAAGTCTTTTAATTCACACTATGTATTAGAAAATACAGGTATATCAGTCCATCAGTCATATTTTTAAGAATATCTAGAGTAGCAAGTACATATTCCACAAATTTTACCTGACTTTTATTAAGTTTGGTTGTGAGGGGTATTTATAAAAGAATTTAAAGATTATACCCAATTTTCACCAAAGCTGACCCTCTAACTATGTATGTTATCGAAATACCTGTTCTCAAGACAAGATAAAACAATTTAGGTAGTTTATTATTTAGGGGCAGATTTATCAAGGGTTGAATTCAACCATCAAATTTTAGTAGAACTATTCAATCGAATTCAAATTGTTTGAATTTAATTGTTCGATTTGAACGATTTCCTCAAAAAAATTTAGATTTCTCAAAATTTTGCAAAAGACTCCATAAAGTTTATATGAGGACCCCCATAGGCTAAAACAGCAATTCATCAGGTTTAAGGTGGCAAAAGGTCAAATTCGAAAGAGACAGTACTTCGATTTTCAAATGGTCAAATTTTTCAATTCAAATCAATTCGGCCTATTTGATAGTTGAAGTACCCAAATTTACTTCGAGTTTTTAAAATTTGAATCTTCACTTCAACCCTTGATAAATCTACTCCTTAATGTACAACCTCTGCAGCCTTGAAGCTTTGTCCATGATGACTCCAAGCAGTTCAGTAACAGTGAGAGGGCAATAATTTTGTCTATTTTTCATCTCATACATAATAAGGGATAATAAGATCTGCGTATTTTCTTAACATGTATTTTTATAGCACCAACATATTGTGCAGCACTGTATGTCAATTTTTATTGTCTGTGCTTCTTGTGCTTTCAACTATAAAAAAGTTTGACTTAACTCTTATTGAGAGTGGAGCTATATATTTTCACCCTCCTTCCCAGTGACTGCCATGATATATGCAAGTGGTGACTTTTGTAAAATTAATCATTCTCTAGGGGGCAGATTTAGCAAGGGTCGAATTTGAGGGTTAAAAAACCCTTAAATTCGACTATCGAATTTAGATTAATTTAGATAATTTTTGAATTCGAAGGAGTTTAACGCAATTCGATTTATCGAACAATCAAATTCGATTGATCCATAAAATCATTTGAATCGATCAAATTTTTTAAATTCGATGGTCGAAGTGGCCAAAACAAGTATTCTAAAATTCGAATTTGAATATTCATAAAAAAATGCACATCGTGTCTTTGACATATGCTACTGAAGGCCCTAAAAGCAAAATTCATACAATGATATATTATATATTCATATAATTATAATTTGTATAATTTAGTTTAGCAGATTCGGATGGTGATTTGATTTAGCACAGATTAAATATTTTAGCTTCAGTTATAATCACACAGAAATGTACTGCAGCCCTGTGTGATGTGCTTTTTTAAGCCTGCTGTAGGGTAAACTCGGAAAGCAATCATCTGATTGGTTACCATGGGTTACTGCCTAGGTGCAAATTTGCCCAGTGTTTATAAATGATCCACACTGGGGCTCATTTAAAAACTTTGCTCATGGCAGATTGGTTCACAAAGTGAATATATTTGCCCTGTGCCTGATTGTATTTATAAAGCTGAATAAGAGTGTGCATAGTCAATATTGTGAATATTTATTTGCACACTGTGCATTTGAATAGTTTCACAGCTTTGGTGGCAGAGAAAATATTCCCAAAACAGCAAACTGAAGTTACTATTAATGCTATTTTCTCACAGAGCAACCTTGCACAGTGGGCGCACTCACGCAAACACCCGTCTCATTTGAGAGCTATTTGAGAAAATTTATACACAGTCAGAATTAACCCCCAAAAAAACAGAAAGATGGGCATGGAACAGCATGGAAAAAACAACCATTCAAGAATAAATATGCACTACGTGACCTTTATAAATGACCCCCACTGGGTTTTTTCAGTAATTTCTTCATATTATATATTTTATGCACAATATGATCCAATTATCAAGCTTGTGGCAATGTGCAAAAAACTAACACACAATGCCCTATTCTTTTCTTCACACTCTGGGGCAAATTTATCATTATTCACAAATTCGAGGGCTTTTAGCCCTCGAATTCAGCAGAAATTCGGTAGTAATTCGACTATCGAATAGTCTTAGGCTATTTTTTGTGCGCTATTTGATTTCATGAAAAATTCGTACGATCGAACAGCGATCGTTCGATTTCACAATCGAGGCGTTCAATCGTACGAATGCTATTTGAGCAGGTAATAGAAAAAAAAACCCTATGGGGGGATTCCCATAGGCTTCTATTGCTATTCGGTAGGTTCAATCTGGCGAATGGTCGAATATTCGATTATTCAATCTATTCGATAGCTCGAATTTTGCATATTCAATGTTCGAAGTGGCCAAATATGCATATTCGAATATCCGATAAAATTGCACGATCAGAATTCGATCGAATTTGATCGAACTTCAAATCATTCACGTGAATTTTGTAAATCTGCCCCTCTGTGTCCTAATAAATGGGTAAAATACCATTTTAAATGCAACTTGGCAGGTGTCTAAGGGGCTTTTGCACCACCACCAACGAACTGTATTTTGTGTGCAGGAACACGACTACAGACCTGCTCAAACAATAACCAATCTGTTCAGACCTGAATGAAGATCAATATTAATATTTTAATGCACAATAAATTACATTAGAATTTATTTTTGTCAGAGGCTGCTGTGCACTATGGCAACATTTATATAATATAAGTAAAAAAAAACCTATAAATCACTCAAATAAAGTAATGTTATGGCAATCATCATTTTCTTTAGAAAGACAAGACTAATCTGCTGGATCAGCTGGAAACAATTTGGCCATTCATTTCTGCCCATAAAACAAATTATTTACATTTAATTATCTTGGTGTATTTGGTGGAAAAGCAGAATTTGTCTGGGCAACAAATCAAAATCCGCATTTTACTGGCGATATGTTTGCTCAGTCTTATTCTCTAGAAACCACAAGTCTCAGATCTGAGTGAAAATATGTATTGTTTTCCATAGAATGTAGAAATATTTATATTCTTGTTCAGTTGTGGTGATAAAGAATCTAAATATATTCATGCTGATATTAAATATTCATATTTTACTGGATCTCTAAGTAAACAATAGAAATTAACTTTCAGGGGGTTATTTATCATAATCCAAATTTATCTCATTATTTTCTGAAATATACTCTGACCAAATCTGCATGGGTTATTTCCCTTTATTAATGAATACATTTTCCCAAAAAATTGCAGTTTGGGAAAAAATAGGTTTTGTTTGCCCGAAAACCATAAAATCTTTGGATAATTGCATGAAACCTAGCGCAGACTATCTTCAGGACTACACCTATTGCCTTATATACAACTTTGGCAGGTCTCAGATGCCAGATTTTCGGATTCAGACTTTTTCTATCCTTGGGGTATAATAAATCCTGATGTTTTTTTTTCACAAAAAATTAGCATTTTGTAGTCCAAAATTTTTTGGCATTCAGACTTTTATAAATAACCCCCAGTGTGTAAGATTTATATCAATAAACTGCCTTCCAGACCTCTATATACCTGTCACAAACGGAACCCTAAATCCAGAACAAGCTAAGCTGCCTGGTCTCGTTTCTCACTTCTGCCTATAACCAACACCTTTCACCTCGGGAGGAGCCCTGGGCTAATTGGATGCCACCAGGTCTTAATTGAGAGAGGAGCAAAGCTAAAAGGTTCTGGACGAGCAAAGGGGCACAATCGTTTCACCAAGGATACTGGATTGAAGAACACCACCAGACGCCACAGAGTGGAACAGGCAGGCTGGGCCAGCACAAGCAGAGCAGAATCAGACAGGCCAGGACCAGGATTGGAGAGAGCAGAATAATCAAGCAGGAAGGCAAAGGTCAGGATTGAAGATAATTAGAATAGTCACAAACAGGCAAGGGTCAGGATTGGAGAGAATCCGAGTAGTCTGGCAAAGCAAGGGTCAATATCAGAAGATCAATCAGGAATCACTAAGACTAAGCACCCAGGAACTCTACTACTAGAATCTAACAACGGGCAACTTGCTGTAGACTGAATTCCCCTTTTATACCAATCGAATTTTGCGCCATTGCACGTGACGTCATCATGCCGGCGCATAAACCCACAAGTGCTCCGGCGTGCATGCCATAGGGGAACAGGCCACAGAAGGCAAAGGAACAGCGCAGCAGGCATCCATGCCAATGGAGAGGCAGAGGACCCCAATGCCCACTAGACCACCAGGGTGATTCCTTACAATACCACAATCCTTTTTCCTTTTCAGTTATAAAGAATCCAACTGTATGATCAGCTTGTAACTAAAAAATAACATTTAAAAAAATATGCACTTAAAAAATGATTTACCAATAAACATGGCTTCATATATATATTCAGAATATGCATGTAGCACACTTTTCCTATTAGAATTTTTCTTTTGAGCACGAGGCAGCAATTTGCCTACTGTCACTATCTGTGTAGCAAGAAAGGAACCCTGGCACTGATTGAATGATCACACTACATAGTGAGCAGGAGTGACCTGTCTTCACCAAAACCCTTTTGGGGCCCCAGAAGTAATTGCTGCAGACTGACATTGAACACAAAAGAGTTTGAACCAAAGAATTGTGCAGCAAAGGGTTAAACTGAATCATTTTTAATGTAAGTAAGCAGTCAGGGCACACAACGAACAACTGGAGTCAGGAAACATTCACAACATTCAGTAGAACAAGAGCTTATGAAGGAATTGTAGTAAATAAAGCAACCAAGGAAAGGCTTTTATGTTCAAATTTGACTGCAAAAGCAATGCACTGACATCACAACGAAGCAATGTGATGGGTCCCAACACACAGCTATGAAGTCAACAAACTGTATGACACACAATATGTGCAATGCAAGAATGTGCACTCTTGACCAACTAGCTCCAGCTTATTCTGCATTTAGAGACACGGAGTGCTGAATCCAGGATTATGATAATTTTAACATAGCTTCCCATTGTTCCTAAATCTTTTTACTTTACATTTTCATTTTTATTGTAATATAGAAATTGGCTCATACAAGATTATCTGTTTCAATATCTCAGCAAAGAGAAAAAGGAACAGTCAAATTGAAAAAGTGTAGGCGTAAAAATAATAAAAGAGCGGGACTGCAAGAAAAGTTGAAATGGGAAAGGCAAGAGGGAAGGTGAATTTTCACATCGGAAATCTTCTCCACACTTTTTGCCTCTTCGTCAGACGTTAATTTGCAGCACATATGCTTATTCATCAAAATGCAAAGTTAAGTCTCGACAGAAGAACACTGGCAAAATTAATTTCTGCCAAAACTTTGCTAACACACTTACACTTAGGTCAGTTTCAACAGGGTGGATATAAATATGTCTTTATTAGGGATGTTTAGGTATGTTTACTAAAAATGTGAAAGGAAGCAAAATGAAGACAAAAGAGATGCCCACACTAAAATAAATGTGGCATGACTCTCAAATGGTTAAAAAAATATTAAAAATTATATTTAACAGTTACAATTTTTAAACACAATCAAACAAGCCTTTTATCTTTTTAAATGACTTTTCATCATACAGGATGTGATGTCACTGACAAAAGATTGAGGAGGCTGTAGCCTCATCTGATCAGTTCGCCAGGTATAACCTGGTAAAACAGACTCTGGCAAAATCGGTAAAGTAATGGAAAATTCGAACTGTAGTGTGTTTGCAGAGTAACAATCGTTATACTGAGAGAAAGTTTGCCTGGCAAAAGGGGGCAAAACTTCATTAGCGCAGAGCTTATTCGCTGTTAGTAAATTGCCAATCTTCTGGCAGATTTTATTTCTGGCAAATTTTCATTAGCAATGGTCACTTCGCCCTTTAGTAAATTTGCCCCAAAGTTTCCTTAACAGGATTAATGGGTTAAAAAATCTTTTCCAAAAATGGGACAGTGTTTTTGGATTATAACATTCAACAGATTTCGCCTTAGTTGATTCACAGCAAAAACAGGACATGGGTTAGTTTAAAAAAATATTAATTCACTAGGAAAATAACTCATCAAACTAAATATCTCTGAGAGAAAATGAAAATTGTACTGGCATAGCATAAAGGCTTGCCTAGAACATATCTAGAACATATCTTGAAAAAAATTAATTCTGCTTCATATACCTAGTCAGTAACAAGGATTTGGTTCAGTATATTATGGGCAACCAAATGCATTTCTGATAATATTAATGGGCTGATTTACCAAGGGTCAAATTTCAAAGTGGGAAATACTTAGAAATTCGACCCTCAAATTTGTTTTCAGTTGAAAAACGTCCGTATTCGATTGAATGAAAATCGTTCGAATCATTAGATGCGAATGAACGATTGGAACCATTTTCACCAAAATCCTTCGAATTCTCAGAACTCGGCAGCTTTAAGCTGGGGAATAGTCAAATTTGAAGGATTTTTAAAGGGCCGAATTGCCAGTACTTCAAATTCATAAATTCTAATTTTCGAATTTTAACAATTCAAATCGAATTTTGGGCTATTCTAATTTAAAATTCAGAAAAATTTTCAGCCCCTAAATGTATGTGTATGCACGTAATTGAATCTGTATACTTTAACAATTAAATAATTAAAATTAACTTACTTAATTAGAACCCATTGTTTCTAGGGATGCACCGAATCCACTATTTTGGATTCGGCCGAACCAACAAATCCTTCCCGAAAGATTTGGCCGAATACCGAACCGAATCCGAACCCTAATTTGCATATGCAAATTATGGGTGGGAAGGGGAAAACATTTTTTACTTCCTTGTTTTGTGCCAAAAAGTCACGTGATTTAGCTCCGTGGCCCTAATTTGCATATGCATATTAGGATTCGGATTCGGTTCGGCCAGGCAGAAGGATTAGGCCGAATCCTGGCCGAATCCCGAACCGAATCCTGGATTCGGTGCATCCCTAATTGTTTCTAATTTACTTTCTGGGTTCTTTCACTGGTCACCTTCTACTTTTAACACTTAACCAACAAAGAATATTGTGCATGTGCTTCACCTTAACTGAAGAACCAATGGGCAGCACCAAAGGACCTGGAAAAGCAAATGTATAAGAAAATGCTATGGGTTCCTGTGTCAAATTTGTCATTTGCACGTAAAATCGGTTTTATACTTATCTTTAATGATGGGCGAATTCGCGATTCGCCGCTGGCGAATAAATTGGCGAAACGGCAGCAAAAATTCGCCAAAAAGAATTCGCTGAAAAAAACAAGTTGCACGTCGTTTTTGAAGCAACGAAAACGATGTGATGCGCGGCGAAAACAACGCGTCGCGCATCAAAAACGTGCCGCGACTCGTTTTCGGCGAAGCGAAACGGGGTAGATTCGCCAATCACTAGTTATCTTGTGTTTTTTATTGGAAGTGTTATAAAATGAAAATAATAATATCTATAACTTAAAAAGAAATACAATGTAAATTGCTCAGGAAAGACTGGATTCAAACAATAACCTGAAAATTAGCTTCAGTGTCAAAAGGACAAAATCTCTGTAAATCAAGTTGATTCTGCTTTGGGCCCACTCCAATATAAAATAAAGTGTTTAAGTGCAGCAATTGGAAACAGACTATCAGTGTAGTAGAATTTCCAGTAAAAATCTCAAGCATTTCTTTCCTAAATGCAATTGGTAAAGTTGTAGAGGGTGAAAAAACAAACTCTCTACAAACAAACAAAACACATACAAATCAGTCATTTATTCCATTCTTCAGTGTAATGATCTCTGGTTAGTAACTCCCTAACTATATAAGAATTACAAGTTAAATATATTGCCTGAAACTTTAAGAACCCTTTTGAATAATTCAGCATAAATATCACCTAAAAACTATTTATATTTTCCACAAGTTCTACAACTGGAGAATGAGAACCAAATCAAACAAATTTGTCGAAAACATAATGGGGCTCATTTATCAACACTGGACAAATTTGCCCACGGGCAGTTGCCTATAGCAACCAATCAGTGATTAGCTTTTTGAAGCCAGCTGCAAGTAGAACAATGAATGCAGCAATCTGATTGGTTGCCATGGGTTACTGCCCATGGGCAAATTTGCCCAGTGTTGATAAATGACCCCCAATGTGTGTTCATTTATGTATTGAGGAAAAAGTTACACATCTGTGTGTGGCAAAAGTATGTGAACCTTTAGTAATTGGTGTCCCCCTCCAAGGGCAGCTGCGTTTAGGGGCTGATTTACTTAAGTGTAAATTAATCTTTTTTAAGTTTTGTATGAAGTTGACCAAACTCCCTTCCATTAACTGATTTATCAATCATTTATCAATCATTCTGAAAAAAATCAGGGTGCCAAAACATTGTGACAAAATTGAGTGTCAATTATTATCGAACAATTGCCGTTCTGAAAAATTAGCCATTGATTTAGCCTTCAATACAAGGGCTTCCCTTCCACAACATTTTTATTGCATTAACCTGAGTTGTTTGCTATCCCAAAATATTATCTTTCTTCTGATTAAACTATTCTTTGGTAGATGGACTTGGGTGTTTAAGGTCTGTAATAATATCTGGCAGGACGGGACCAGTGGGAATACCTGCTGCCTCCTGACACGTGCAGGCTGAATCTGAAATTGACACATGGCACGCATGTGTGCCCATTTTATTCAGTACACTGCATCTGACATCACTGCACTTCCAATATTTAAAGGGGCTAAGGCCAATTGTTGCTTGCTCAACAAAAATTTATTTCTATAGTTCCTGGGTGTGCTGCAAGTCTGTTTTGTTTTTCTGTGCCTGACCTTTGCTAATTTTCTGCCTGTCCTGACCTTTGCTTGTTCCTGGCCATTCTTTCAGATACTGATTCTGTACTGCATTACTGTTAGTTCTGACCCTGGCCTGTGATCCTCGACTATGCTCCCTGTCCCCTGTCCTTCCTGTACACATTACAGTTCCCTTGTCTGCCCAGAACTTCCCCTTTGTCCTCTCACTGGCAGTATCCAAAGTGAAAGAAGGTGGTTATAGACAGAAGCCTGAGCCTAGACAGAGGCATTGGTTTCCATACATTACAGTGCCTTTGTCTTGCTGAATTACTCCCTTTCTCTTCTGCTCACCTTAGTTTACCTTGACATTTTGCTGCAGAATTTGGTGGTCAATTCCGAATTCATACCTTCAGCCATGTTAGTTAAACCATCCTTGACCAGAAGCAGTACAACAGGACCAAATTATGATACTGTCACCACATTTTACATATCGGAAAGGTTCCTTTTGGAAAACATAATACTTTTTATTTAAGCCAAAAAGTTTTATTATGGTCTCATAAATCTGTAGAACAAATAGTAGTCTTAACTGTAGGCGAGCAACAATATTCTTTTTGAATAGCATTGGCTTTCTCCTTGAAACCCTGATTTTCACAACATTGTTGTTCATGTTGTTGTTATAGCCCATGTGCTGTACAATTCAAATTCAAAAGCACATAAGCTACAATAACAAATATTATGAAGTGAAATGTGAAAGGATGCCAACCACCCTCTGTAACAGGTCTTCATGACCCATAAACCATGGAATGGTATCAAGCAAGAGAACCTAGAGGTGATGAATTTAATCTTATAGTTCAAGGCCAGCTGGCAGAATTTACATAGATTGTGTCCAACAGATAATTCATGTGTAGCCAAGCCACATATAGGCTGTGATACTGTAGTTCTTGATGTCATTATTCCTCCAAGTTGAACAGACCCTGAGAGGCTTATGCTTTAATTAGTCCAAAGGGCATTAATGAGAGGAATGGTGGCCTCTGTAGTGGGATATGGTTTCTTTTCCTTAGTGTAGTTTAAAAGTCCAGTAATTGTTTAGACCCATTGTGCCAGTTGCTTCCTCATACGTCTCCCAAAAATAACCACTTCTTAGAATCTACTCTATTATTTCTTTCCTTACCCCTCCCCTGAGAAATAATACACTATTGTATCCCTTTGTTCGTATCCCCATTCTGGGCTTTATGGGTAAAACAGACAAGACATACTGAGGAAATTCCCACAGCAGGGGATGGAGCTCCCATACTGAAACTTGTTAGTATCATCAGACAGAAATAAAATTATACTGAAAATACAAGATAACTAGGAACAGCACTCAAGCCCTTGACTCCCCTCTACTCAGAGTTTAAAGAATTTGCTTTCTGAAATAACCTACAGCTATACATAAATAAACCCCCTATGTTTACATTAAAGAACTGTAAATTAAAAAATATATTTTTTCCATCACAGAGGGAAATTTGAATCAATAGCATATCCTCCAGTAAAGTACAAGTCAGATCTGCTGATGAAGTCATTGCTCACTGTATGACTTTTCACTGTATGGGGTAGATTCATCAAAGAGTGAAGTTCCGCCACTAGAGGGAAATTCCACAGCTCTCAATTCATTTCAATGGGATTTTGCAAGGCGTATTCATCAATGGATGAAGTGAAAGTTCACCCTTTGATGAATATGCCTTTAAAAATCCCATAGAAATGAAATGAGAGCTGTGGAATTTCCCTCTAGTGGCGGAACTTCACGCTTAACTTCCCTCTTTGATGAATCTACCCCTATGACTTTTCCAAATTTACTAATACTCTATATTCTTTGCTCACTTACAGTATGCATGCCATAAACCTGGCAGATATGTATATATAGTAGATTTAAGAAATATATTTGTAACAAATTTACGCAAAGTAATGATGCTCTAGTCTTAATATGTTATCATTACAATTTATGCTTATAAAGGCAGCTCTGTTTTTGGAGATAATAGCTTGATGTACTAGGAACAATTCTCTGAAGAATTAGCTTCCTCTCTGTGCATTGTATGTAAATGTAAAGGTATATATCATAAAATATTCTGATTTAGTATATAAAAGTGGAACAAACACTTTTAAATTACATTGCCATTGAAAGAGAGACACTGTAAACTTTCAGTGGTGCACTCATTACTAAAAGTATCTTGATGTTTCTAATAAAGTATGTGATTATTCCAAATAGAACATACTTTGTCAGTGCTGTAGGATCTGAAGATCAAGACATATCCCTGCGGCAGCAAAAAATGGATCCATAAAATTATATGGTAGTCACAGGAATTTCTTTGTATAGTTTTGTAAAACTCATATCTACTTTTTAACTATCAGTCGCCAGATTAATTAAATGCTATGATCCATGCAAATAAAAAGGGCTGTTGCTATGCTCAGCTCTGATATAAATTGGATGATCATTAGTAGGAGAATGTATATTAACCTTTGTCTTGAATTTCAAGCTTTGAAGCATTCACCAAGAACATATTTTCCTGGCTCAATGCATGCCCTTTATAAGTATAAATTGGAAGACAGATATGGATGGAAGCCAGTGGCTTTGTCTGTTATCTGAATAAAAAGAAAAACAGAAATTTATAAAACTCTTTTGTTTTAGGATGCATATGCAGACTCATCATTTTTTAATTGGTCAAAACGGTAAAAAAAATTATGATAAACTTTTTATCTTGCTTTTAATTTACATACCATTACAGAGATGGCACACATTGCCTTTCTGTCAGGGTCACAGAGGTGCAGAGAATAATGAGGTTCATACAGTGTATAGAAAGAATAAAGGAAAGAAAGCTACATGGATATGTATATATAAGATGTGCCCCTGAATTGGTGAGTGGATCTGGTAACAATTGACAGTAGCATGAGAATGAAAACCAAATAAAGGTGGAGTTGTAGGTCGTCAGAGCTGGAACTGAGGTAGATTGAAGAAGCATGTGCCTAGAGCTCAAAGCTTGGGGGTGCTAGGCATGTACTTCATATGCAGCCTACTCCTAATATGGGCCCTTGTCCCTTTACCACCCACAGTTCGAATCTCCCCATAGTGTGTATGCCTGCTTGATTGCATGTGCACCGGCTTATTCACACATGTGGGGGGCAAAGTGGTCAGGAGGGTTGTCTAGGGTGCCCTGCTAGCTTGTCTGGGCACTGAAGGTGCTTGGAGGAAGAAAAAAACTGAGCAAATGCAGCAGCGTTTCCTATCTAGACCCTAACAATTACTAGCCTTACAATAGAATTTCATATGTAGTTGTTGAAAAGTGCAATTACTTATTCATTCAATATTTAAAAGTCAGGTACATCCAGCAGATCATCATTACCAGTGCCTCCCCATAGCATTTTTATTTTATTGTAAGAGTGATTTATATTTAAATGGCTAAATTCAAAACCCTGTAACATTGAAGGCTTAGCCATCAATTTATGGCTAAGATTTATGTCCAATGAGATTTACACTGTTACATTTATGTGGGGAATGTGAGGCTCCAAGAGATCTATAAAAGTGATACGATGCAGGGGATTATTTATTAGCTTGTGTTTCCATTATCCTTAAAGACTTCTCAGGTTGGGATGGATGCTGGACCTTTTCATTAGAGGTTTTATTGTTGTATTTTCTCTTCCTACATTGTATATATGTTAATATCATGCAAAAAAAAGCCATGAATATGCTGTAAACTAGATATATGGTGCTTAGTGAATTATTACCCAACTCTGCACTACTTATAAAATAATGCAGAGACAGCTGAAAAGTTCTATCCAGGACATCTCATGGCTTTCCCAAGGTTAAAAAGCAAAAATATTGCTTTCAATGGAGCAAGGAAAGCAGAAGGAAAAAAAGACGCCATGAAAGGGGTGGGTGGCTTTTAAAGCTTTGGGGAGGGTCCTTCTGATGGGGCATGGGGTGGGGATATCCCAGAGAGTTCTGATATGGAGTATGTTCAGGGAAAATTGTAGTATAATATGAGGACATTTGAGGGGTCATTTATCAAAGGTCAGGTTTTGTGTTTTCAGGAATTAAATATGAAAAAAAATGTGCCAATGGCAGAGGACCCTTAAACCGTTTGAAGATTGTTTTAGCCTTCATGATTTTTGTGTTTTTTTCTGTGGTTTGCACTCGAAAACTCAATCAATTTAAGCTATTCAAGCTTTTTTTTGGACGATAATTCAGTTCAGTTCAGTGAATTCAGTTTTCCCCCAATTGCATTGATTCAATTACATTCATGTTTTTGCATAAATAAGCAAACATTTGAGTTGTTAATTTAATTTAATTTAATTGAGGTAGAAAAAATCTCACAAACCTCACAAGCTCGACCTTTGACCCCCCTTGATGCTACAACCTTGTTATCATGGAACTCCTCAGTGAACTACTGTATATTGTTATATTTTACAATTGGAGTACATTATTTCCTATATATAAGATGCTATATGCAGGAGAACTAATTTAGTTTAGATTGCATTCCATGCTTTTCATGGTCTTGCAAAGTACGGAGGCTGTAAGATTCAGAAAGTTTTTAAAAAGTGGTTTAGGAGAAGTCCAGTCATGATTATGCCTCAGCAAGAGAGACAGGGCAAACCACATAATTTGGCCTTTTACTGCCATTTCTCAACTCAGTGGAGAATTTTTGTTCACCTCTCTATGTGCCCTGAGATGTACTATATCTATATCAGGAAACAAAAATAACTGCACCTTATAAACAATGTTTCTAACTGGCATAATTCCTACTGTATTCTAAATCAATTCCTTTGCGAGATGACTTTTACTAAAAGTGCGGCATTTCCTCATCAGCACCTGAGACATTTCACAAATAATGCAGTTACATTAAGCTTTACATTATATGTACTATAGACATGTTATCTGAAACTATTGTATTAATAAAAGTGTTTAAATGCTTGTCTTTATGTACAGTGTGTTTAAAAGTATAGCAGCAGGTTTTGGTTTATGGCAAGGCAATCCCACAATTCCTGCATAATGCATTTTTGCTTGACATCTAAAGGCATTCAAGGACACACTAAAATTTAGTTTTCTTGTGCCAAGTCAAGTTTAAAATGTTTAAAGTTACATATAATCAGACTGATTTACAGAAAAGTAGTGTTATCCTATTTTTGGAGGCGTGTCAAGAAATTGCATTCTGTTTGTAAAAAGGAATTATGTCAAATGATATCCCTCGTAATGCATACTGAGTGCATTCCATGTCCAACCAAAAGCATTAGTTATCAGGAGAGTTTGAAGGACAAAAATGTAAGAAAAATAATGGCGTAATGTTGTTGCCAATTCAAAGACTAAAAAGACATTTGATGAATCTAACTTAATTTGTGGCTTTCAACTGTTCAATGAAAAGAAAAATCAGATCAGTTTTTCATATTCTTTATCTACTATAGAAACCTTTTAAAACAATGTATACAGCCAAGGCTTCTGGGTCAGCTGTATGTGTCTTCTGCACTGTTTTTGTAAAGCAGAGGAACATCCTTTTCATGCTTGCTAAAATAATTGTAGAATATTTTAAAACCGGTTTCAACCTTGACGACATAAAGACTTCACATTCATATACATTGCCATTACTAAAAGAAATAAGTTCACTAAATGTTTGATGCATAAGAATCACCCTTAAAGGAGAAGTTATATCATTTGACACTTGGGGGTGCTGCTGTTTTTTTTCCCTGCATCTTTTTTTCATTTTTCACGATGATCCGGGGAGGGGGTCTGGGTTGGTGGGCCCACAAGAGCCGGGGGCCCACAAGGTTCTCTCCCGGTGTCCCGCTGGCCCAGTCCAACCTGGTCTGGATCTATATCATTGTGAGACTTCCTTTCGAAGCCCTATAAAGCCTAGCTTAGGTTAGACTCAGCTCCATTATTCCTAAACCATGTCCCCTGCTACATCAGGGGTATAATATGGGGAACAAAAACTTTGCAGTATTCTACATATAAGATCATATAAGAGAAAGAAAAAAGAATTATGCTTATTAGCCTTAGTAGCTGTTCACTGTTGCTGCATAGAGTTGCATTGTTTATTATCCATAATAACCCTCAAATCCTTCTCAATTAAGGAGCCCCAACATAATTCTATTTAGTCTATAACATGCAATCATTATTTCTGAGAAAGTGCACAGCCTTGCTTTTATCAAAATTGAAGCTCATTGGCCAGATTACCAGTAATCTAAGATATTTGAATTGCTCTGTACTGCAAAGTGTGAACAGACTGCATGGAACCTAACCTCAAGGTCATTAATGAACACATTTAGAAAAAGGCCCATGTAACAGCATTGGTCCAACTAGAAAATGTTCCACTCTTTGTAATCCATATTTCAGCTATTTATCTGTCCAACTACAAATAGTCTGTTGAAGGATGGAACATATCTTTGAACTTCATATTCCACTTAGCACATTCCAATATTTGTAAATACTTCTTGTCATTGACATGAATACACTGTTTAAACACTATGAAGAGGATTAATGCAGTGATACCAACAATTGTCAAAACAAATTATAATCAACAAGCCAATAATATAGTCGAATAGCTGGGAATGGAAATACAACCTGATACAAGGAGAGGAGCCCTAGAATAGGCACTGCTTACTGCAGTGAACAAATTATATTAGTATTGACTGAGAAATTATTTTACAGATGAATGTAAAACATACAGTATTATATATATATATATATATATATATATATATATATATTCGTGTGCATTTATATATTGTTTAGCTACATTTATATACACATTTATACTAAACACACAGAACCCTAACCCTACTGTAATATATAGGAAATATTAAAATGTATGATAAGTGTTGGTCAAGGAGTTCTATGACCATACAGAAACATAAGGCTGTAGAAATCTGGCTTTATATAAAAATATAAATTGACTCCCAAGCAGAGAATTCTTAACTTTCACTACTTTACTCCTTTCCTTCTACTGCTGAATCCTTTAGGTTAAATTCTTAAAGGGTAAACTCCAGTTTTCTGTGCATTTTAAAGAATACATATACCCCAGAAAAATACCAGTTTAAATGTAAGTGTTATTTTCATTATGTCCCTATTCCATTATGGTAAGTCTGCAATTTGCAAGTACAGGTATGGGATCTGTAATTCAAAAACTCTTTATCCAGAAAGCTCCAAATTATGGAAAGCCCATCTCCCATAAACTCAATTTTATCCAAATTATTCAGACTTGATTCCTTTACAATGTAATAATAAAACAGTAGCTTGTACTTGAAGCCAATGAAGTACACACTTTTGCTGTTAAATCTGGCCTAATGTGGCCTAACTCTCTGCCTGTGTTGACCTTTTAGCCAAGAGGTTTTTTATAAAGGGCTGTTTTGTAGCATAAAAAAAACACTGAGCCTTTAGTGCTTCTGTGTTACACTTCCATCACCCCTTGAAATCATGAATTTTCACAAAAGTTTGCTTATGGAAATCACACATTTCATTGTATACATTTTACTGTTTATTAATTTAATAATATATGCACTTAAAAAGAAACATCAAATAAAAAAATGAACACTACTTAAATGAGAAATAAAGCTTAACTAACAAAGTAGGCTAGAAATGTTGTACATTTATGTGTTGGGGTTATGTACCAGCCCAAGGCAACCGCAACCCTTTGGCAGGGAAGATCTGTGTCTCCAAATTTGTCCCAGTAGCTCCCCATCTTCTTTTTTTGCTGATTCACTGCACATGCTCTGTTCTGCTTTCACTTACTGAGCTTAGGAACCAATGCAAAATATACAGTACACAAAGAATGTGAATGCCCAGTATAGGGCTGATTAATAATTAATACAGATAATTAGTACACACAGAAGCCAGTGCAACCAGCAATAATCAGCCCTGTAGCATCATCTTCTATTACAGCCAAACCTCATTTTCTGCTTGATAATTTGCGACAAACCCTTAACTTAGCTTTTCAACAGCTGCTCACAGACACTTTCCAAGATGGTGACCCCCTGTGACAAGTTTAAAGTCCTGGATCATTGCTGCTATTGAGAAGCTGAACTTTAAGTTCAGTATATAAAAGTTTTTAACCATATTAATTTTTAGGGTTTACTTCATCTTTAAGCCTTAAGACTTGATGATGATTCCATCGAGTAACAGGAATGTATGATTGTGCAAATTATTATAAAATTGTACATAATGGAAAATAATCAAACATCTTATATTGTAGGAGAATATGACATAAAATCACAAAGATAAAATAATACATAACCGTATTAAAAATAGTATTGAAATAAAACTTACCATAAACATACAGTTTTGGAGTGCTTTCATACTTCTAACACATGAACAATAAAATGCTATGTTATGCCAATTCATTCATATTTAAAGTGTATTAATAATAATTCACTGTTTTGCTAAAACGGTATCAGGGTGGCCTGGCAGTGATTTTAATGACAGTAGTAGATATATTTACATATGAAATATTTATAAAATATTTCTAAACATACTGTTTTTTATACTGTCATATCTATTTCATAGTTCTATATAGCATCTCTATAACAGTCATCTCAGAATCTTGGATTTTGTTAGAAGTGCCACATGCTCAGTGTGCTTTCAGAAGTGATTTAGAATCTAAATTTAGGGATCGTCACACATCCTCAAGCAGTAAATGAGTTTTACCTGTCTATATGATACTACAGGGCTGATAAATTCTGTTGCTAATGGCATTGGGTTCTGAATTACAATGTAATAAAGCAGGGGTAGGTAGCATTTTACCCTGGTGAGTATCAAGGGGGGTACATCCCTCATGGCCCACAGGCAAACAATACATTTCTAGTGAAACACAATACCATTTAGGTAATAGTACACCCATAGATAAAGGATTATTTTTAATGAAACATTCACCATATATTTCTCCAACAATGGAGGCTTGTATCAGAGTATGTTTCAAATTTGCAGTAGAATGTATTGGTGTCTCTGTTTAGTATTTGACTCAGAAAAGTAAGCCACAAATGCACTCAGGTTGCAGCATGAAGGAAGTCATGTATTCAAAATGCCCTACACAGTTTTTTATATAATGGTGGTGAACTTTTGGTTCATTATACTATTACATAACATTTGTGGGTGCAGTGTTGACATGAGGTTTACCCTTTTTAAGGAGGGTGTTTCTGTTAAGCAAAAAATGTATCCTATGTTACATTTTTATCTGTACAGTAGCTTCACAATTGACCCCGCCATCATTCCCTGTGAATCAGTGTTACCACTTTTTAAATCTCACCTCTCTAATCAATGTCACTTTTTTGTATTTTAAGAACACTATTAGTAATTGACCGTAAGAGGGGTCAATGGGAACTGTACCCTTCAAAGCTAATTATTCTTGCCCTCAAGAGTTAAGCAACTATGGTCTGTGCCTTAACTGTTCTGCCCTTCTTAGTAATTAGCAATGGTTTTTGAGTAGTATGAGATTAAGAACCTCCCTTCATTCTCATACTTCATTATATACAAGTGAGAAATGACATGCTTGAGGAGTACTGCATTCATATTTCCATTATCCTCTACACCATTGCACACAGAACTGTACTGTTCCAATGAACATGTGGACTTATTTTTTACTTTTAAGCTTTCAATCCATCAGAAATGAAAAGACCTATGGTTAATATGGTATTGGTATAAATTAGGATATATTACACACAAGTCTATCTGCCATGCTTTGTGGACACTGCTCATTGAGAGCTTTTTATTTTCTCTCTTTCTCACTTTAGCTGATATTAGTGTGTAGACTTGAAATTTGAATTTTGTATCTAGACTTCATTACATCATACTGTCAAAGTCATTGATGGATCTGTCTGGTAGATTTCCTGCCATGCTTTTTTGGCTGTTTATTTTGTTTGTCATGGTTCCAAAAAGAAAGTTTGAACTAAAACAGATGGTTAATAAAGTACATGACTGCAGTAGCTGCTCTCCTTTCTCAGGTACTACTTAAGTTTTTCATTTTCTTGATTTATATCAGAAACACTGAAATCTTAAGAAAAGGTATATAAAATATGTGATGAGGATAGAGATGGGGCTGGATCCTGGGAACATGCTAAATAAGAGGTGCTGACTCATGACTCATGACACAAGTAAGATAAGATGAAACGGACAACATGGTGAACTGCAGTTCTGTCAATGAAAACATAAATTCTAACACCTCACTAATCTGTGTGCACAAAAGTTCAAAGTACAGCATCCTCACACTGAGGATAATCTCAAATGGCAACACAATTAAGGAATTTTTAGAGATAATTTAACTGTTACAATACTACTGTATGCATTATTAGTTGTAGTATTGTGCTTTAATCTCCAATCATTAACTGCTCAAAAAAGAAGAGAATGGCAAAGCATTTAATAGAAAATGTCTGTTTATTAAAACTGGGCAAGTGTACTGTAGATGTTGGAAGTGGTGGCAGAAGTAGTCATTGTAGTGTGCTGAATGTGCAACAGTTTATCTTAAGGCAGAGGGACTGGCCAAAGGGCCTTCAATGAGAAGACAGAAAACACTATATCCATCAAACTATAGATCTCTCTGGCACTGTGCATAGTGAAATATGTACAATATGTACAAGTCAGTCTCTGGATTATTATGCTCATGCGTTGCCTATTGAAGGAATGTTCTGCGCATTACCAACAGTCTTGATCTTGCAGAAGGCCTGATGAATTATGGGAAGTTTTTACACAGAAGTGACCAATTTAGCCTACACTGAAGTGTTTGAATTAAAAAAGGGTTCACAGTGTTGGACTGGGATGCCAGGGGCCCACCAGAAAACCTTAGACCAGGGCCCACTTTCCAAACTATTATTCCTTCTCTCCTCACTTAACCTCTTTATTCTCCTATTCTTTTAGATCTACTTACTATACTCTATTATTCCAGTATTAAGCCTCTTTTTCCACATAAAGAAATAGGGAATGAACATGAAATAGGCCAAATTGTTAGAAGAAAGAGGCCCATTGACACCTGGGCCCACCGGGAGTTTTCTTGTTATCACTGTGGGCCAGTCCAACACTGGGGGTTCATTTAGAGCAGAATGAAAAGCACTAATGGCAATACTATAAGTATGCCTGTTAATAGAGTTTAACACTTTCCTAGCCTTTCCTTGTCCTTTAAGGTACAGAGATCCATATTAGAGAAAGACCCCTTATCTGGAAAACCCCAGGTCCCAGTCATTCTGGAAAACATATCCCATACCTGGACTGCTTTTATAATGATTTGATGCTGCCAACATCGGTGCATCTAGTAAATCAAACTGTATATTGCCATTTTTTCTGAATTATTATCTGGAGAACACAAGAATATAGGACTCATACATGAGCAGTGTACAAAGTGCAATTTTGAGTGTAAATTTGTTCATACAATTTTTCCCACATAATTCAATGTAATTGTGGTCATAAGGTGACAATGCACCTGATGTACTTGTGTAAAATAATAGCAATCTAGCTAATTTACTACCCAGAAGTAACACTCCGATCACCCCTTTCCCAAAGTCCTTATTACTTTTGCTATTATAATTGCTTTACATTGCTGGCATTGTGAAACATCCTTCTCCCTTGAGGCCTTTTGTGCCTCAAACACTTCTTTTCTAATACCTGCTACACCATTCTGGTGATTTAAACAGCCCTAGTATAACTCTTTATACGAGACTCAATTATATTCAGTGTAATCATCTTTATACTGACATTTAAGGAAAAAGCTCCAAGATTTCATATCAGTAGATATCCATCTTTGGATCACAATTAGCTTTTTTGGAAATTTTTCTTTTTATACAGTATTTGTTTTTAGAGATTTTCCATTATTGACCTCTAACATATTTGTAAATTGTTGCCATATGGCTGTGCACTTGCATCTTCTCCAGACAGCATATAGCCAGCCTTTTTATAATAGAAGTATTCAATTTCCTTTATTAATTACATTACAAATAGCTGCAATTTTCCAGTTCAGTAATGTCCTTTATATAAACTTGTAACCGAAACTTAACCTCAGTTGACATGTAGCTTCCCAAATGTTTTGTGTCCATGTTTTTTTTTAATAAATTGATTAAAAAAGATTGCAGTTAAGGAAATTGATTGGATGATTGGATACTTGTTTAATATATTCATGGGTAGTACGACACATATAACATATTTTGAAATGCAGCACTGTGTAAAATTACCTTTTTTGCCATTATTAAAGTAAACAGTTAAAAGCAATGGTTTTGTTTTTCAAAGTGTATTTTTTCTTGTTTAATGAAAAAATGTCTCATCTTTTTAATTTTCCAGTTTGGAAGAAAACCATTAATGCATTCAATAACCCCTTACAAATTCCATTCTGATCTTGTTGTCTAGACAAGAAAACCTGCAACACACAAAAATTCCAAAGATGCCTGTGGAATGACCATTACTGGACTACTATTATGCACACAATTAACAAAAGAACACAAGAATCACTTCAAACGCTGCACCTGGCTGTAATCGTTTCTACTTGAACTAATTGCAGATTGTTCTTTTATAACACAAAACAAATCATCTATAGCTCCCAGCATCATATCATAAAATGAAAACCGTGATATTGGCAACTCCCTTCATAGAAAAGCTGACATTAAATACATTTTCAGCTGTTGCATATTGTAGGACACTGCTGTCATTTCTGAAAGGCACATCTTCAAAGAAACCACAGATTAACAAGTTATCATGCACCAAGCTTAAAAGTTTCGCCGAATTTTTCTCAGGTTTCTAGAGAAATTTGCGAAACGCTGCCGCGTCTCGTTTTGGACGCCAGCGGCCACTGCCGGCACCGAAAAAAACACCAGGCAAAAACGGACGCTCGATTTTTACTGGCATATTGTGAATTTATTCACCTGCAGTGAATCGCAGGAATGTGCCGTGAATTTGCCACAGGCGAATACATTTTTCTCTCTTATTTATTTGTCTCTACATCACTAAATTTTGCAAACAAAAGAAAAAAATTTAAATGGTATAGATATATGATTCCTTTTCAATACAACCCAATATCCAGAAAGCTCTGAATGAAGGGATGGTTGTCTCCCATAGACTCTACTTTAATCAAATAATTAAAAATTTTAAAACTTAGTTACATAGTAACATCAGAAAAAAGAACAAAGTCCATCAAGTTTAACCCCTCCAAATGAAACCCAACATCCATACATAGATACATACATACACTGACACTGACCCCTCCATACCTTCACATCTATTAACAGAATCAGCCATCACAACAACACCCGGCAGTGCATTCCAAAAACTCATTGCCCTCACTGTGAAAAACTATCTACACTGCTTCAAATGAAGGTTCTTTTCCTTGAAAGGGTGGCCTCTGGTGCAGTGATCCTCTTTATGGGTAAAAAGGTCCCCGTGCTATTTGTCTATAATGTCCTCTAATGTACTTCTAAAGTGTAATCATGTCACCTCGCAAGCAACAATTTATGGGTAATTGTCTTATTGATATTTTGGGTTGAAGATAAAAATTCTTTGCATGATCTGGCTATGACTAAGACACGTGGAGGTCTATTTATCAAAGGTTGGATTTAAGTTTAAACTAGTTCCTAATTTATGTATAGAAAACACAACAGGCCTGGTTTTCCTACCAAGGCACTTGTTGCATTTTTGGATGTGAATGTTTAGAACACGGTCAATTTCACTAGATTAACTGCCTCAAAATGGTGTTACTGAATTGTCTGTGGCAAATTATGCCACAACTTGCTTTTTATACATAGTGATATCCTTTGTTTTAAATGTATGATTGCAGTTTCTGAGTCCCCTTTCTGAGATGCAACCCAGCACTGACTGATTTACAAACATAGGAGCTATACTGCACGGGTTGCCAAGTGCAATCAATTAGGTAATTTTTCTAACTTGTAGATGAGTCCTCAGAACAAATTATTGCTTGTTTTATATTGGCAACTGCAGTTGTGAAATTTAGCACCTATGTTCATAAATCTTTGTATTCCGCTTGCATCTGTGTGTGAGCTGGGCAATGTAATAGCTTTTAAATTGAGGACTTAGAATGAAAATATCTTGATCATCAGACCAACATTTTTTATTAAAGTCTAATTCTTCAAAGCTAAAGACACAAATGTGCATCATATGTGAAACATTTGAAATCCTACGAAGATATTTAATTTGCAGACATCATGGTATACAAAATAAACACAAGCCTGACATTGCCTGCTGTTAATGTAGATTATCTGTATTGAATAGGAATTCCAACACCAACCACAAATTCTTTTGGATTCCGGGTGGTCATAGTTTCATCTGAGCTTCGACTTAGACATCAAAGACATCTATCCACACCAACCACACTCATCTCTCAGTTCTGCAGTTGGCAGAATGATTAATTTAAAACCAGTTCTTCTTTAATTTTGTATTTAATGAACTTCATGTGAGGTGGGATTTCATAATTTAAAACACAATTTAGGGATAAGTTCTAAGGCAAATATAAACAGCCTGATTTCAAGCATTTAGAAAGCATAGGTTTCTATTAAAAAGGAACGATGTGATACTTCTGCAGGGATTTAGCTTCATACACGAGTGCTATTGTCTAAAGAAGGCAAAGGTAATATATTTTCTGGTACTCATGTAACTGCCACTACTAGCTTTGTGGCAAAAAAAAATATACCATGTTTTGCTTATAGCAGGGATGATATTAGGATCACAGCAGGTATATGAAAAGGTTCAAGGTAGGCTCATTTACCCTTCATTTAATAATCTTATTTACTTTTTATACTGTACTGCTTAGAGAAGCAAACATAAAAGTTTAAAAAGCCATGTTTTTTTTGCCCACGACACTCCTTCTCCCCAGCAGTTGAATCAGCATTTTAAATGTGTAAAGCAATATACCTCAATAATGAATCAAGAGTTGTGTCTGTCTATAAATTTTGCCTGTGCCATGTACAAGTTTAGGAAGACAGCAGGAGACTAAGGAGCTAAAGCCTTGGTGTAGGAAGGAAGGTTTGGGTTCCTAGAGCACTGGGATGATTTTTCTTTGGGGTACAACCTATACAGTCATGACTGAATGAACTTTAAGGGGGTCCACTGTGCTACGGTAAAGAATGGCTAAGAGGTTGGAGAAGTGTTTATAATAGGCAAGGGGGTGGTGGCTGAGATAAAGAATTATGGGGAAGCTAGGATAGACAGGGCAAGAGTGAGGGGGGCATTCAGTTAACCAGCTAAGGAGGTCCCTGAATAAACCCTGAATTAAAGCCATGCACTAAAGAAATAACCATTGCTGTCACTGGTGAAGGTGTGGAATCCCTCTGGGTAGAGATTGTGACTGGGCAAAAGGTTACAAAGAAAACTATCATTGGTGTATGCTATAAACCACCTCATATAAGTGATGAGTATGAAGCCCAGCTACTCTTACAAATAGAAGAGGCTTCACAATTAGGTCAAGTTATTTCTACGGGGCCTATTGGCTGCCAGTGGGAGAAGTGCAGACTAAGGAGGAAGCTTAGGGTAAAAAGTCCAAGTTTGAAGTACAAATAGGTATCAGGAGAAGACAAAATTAGGCAGGCATTCAATAGGTAGGCAGATAAGTAGCAAAGTCAAAGTTCAGGCAAGGTCAAAGTCTAGGAATTAATACAAGAGGAATAATAGAACACCCAGGAATGCAGCATGACTTCATCACTCCAGCGTCAGGACATCAGCGATGCTGCGCCGGCTCAGTTTCCCACATGTTTGGCATCTTGAATGCGTCACCAGAGAGGAAGGATGCGCCACCAGGTGGTCCTGACTGTCCACAGAGATGGATGTGGGAGGAGACTGGTCTGGAGAGAAGCGATTGGAAATTGCTGGTTTAACCAGGGAGACATGAAAAACACTAGGGATTCTCATCTCCGGGGGAAATGATAGTTGGGGTTAACAATCTCTGAAATGGAGAAAGGACCAAAAAACCTTTAGATGAATGTTCCTAGTGGACAATCATACCTTGTCTCCAACCTTCTACAGAGGAGGGGAAGTCTTATGAACCAGAACACTTTTCTCCAAATTTCCTTTGGTTGTGGCCCAAATAGCAGACATATGGGCTGCGTGATCATTCATAAGCAGCCATAAAAGGAGATCTGCCAGTGAATGTGTGACATGGATTGTTAAGGGCGAATTCCACCCATGGGAGGAGATCAAACCAAACATCTTGACAAAGGGAAATATGATTCCTTAGGAATTGTTCTAACACTTGATTCACTCGCTCTGCTGCTCCATTTGTTTGGGGATGATAGGCAGAACAGAACTGAAGAGTGATGTCCTTACATATGGAACTCCAGAACCTACCTGTGAATTGAGGACCCCTGTCAGAGACTATGTCTGTTGGGAAACCAGGCAGCCGATTAGTGATGGGCGAATCTCCCGCGATTCGCTGAAAAATTTGCGAATTTCCAGAGAGTCGCGGGACGCTTTTGACGCGCGTCGCGTCATCTTTGGCGTGTTATGTCGTTTTCAGCACGGCGTCGCCGTTTTCGCCGTATCGCGTCAAAAAAGACGCGCGACTCGTTTTTACGGCGAATTTTCACCAAGCGAAATTTCGCTGGCGATTCGCGAATTTATTCGCCAGCGGCGAATCGCGGGAATTCGTCGCGAATTCGCCCCTGGTGAATAAATTCATCCATCACTACAGCCGATAAATAAATAGGATGGATAGCCATCCCACTCGGTATATCAGTAGGAGTGTAAGACTGACCAGACGGGATTTGTTCAGCAAATTGAGGGAAAAGGGAAGCAATAATTCTGTCAGGAGGAATAATAGGATCTTGTCTTTCAGGGAGACCCACTGGAGTGAAGCTGTGGGATAGAGCATCCGCTTTCCTATTCTTGGTGCCAGGATGGCAGGTCAAGACGAGCCTGTTGGGGATTCAGTATAAATTTTAGGTTTTTATGGTCAGTATAGATAGTGACTGGGATCGAAGCTCCTTCTAGAAGTTGCCGCCACGCTTCGAGAGATAATTTTACCGCTAGGAGTTCACGGTTCCCGACATCATAATTCTACTCTACAGGAGAGAATTTCTTGGAGAAGAATGCTCAAGGATGTAATTTCCCATCTTCAGGGTGTCTTTGGGAAATTATAGCTCCCGCTCCGACTTCAGAAGCATCAACTTCAAAGAAGAAAGGTAGTTGGGGATCAGGGTGATGGAGAACTGAAGCAGAAGTGAAAGCATCCTTCAGGGATTGAAAGGCTTCCAGAACAGAAGGAGGCCAGGAATTGGGTTTACCTCCTTTACAGGTGAGAGCAAGGATGCCGATAATAGTTTGCAAACCCCACGAATCTCTGAATAGCTTTGGTACCTCAAAGACACACTTCTCCAACTTGGCAAAGAGGGAATTTTCCCTTAAGCGATTAAGTACTTCCTTCACTTGAGAGTCTAGGTATACTACTACTGACTTCCCCAGTCAATCTCAGAAAATATCACTCACAAACTCCTGGAAGATGCGGGCATTGCAAAGGCTGAAGGGCATCAGAAGGTATTTGTAGTGCCCATCCCGGGTGTTGAATGCCATCTTCCATTTGTCCCCTTCACGTATGCAGATGGGATTGTAAGCCCTGCGTAGATCCAACTTGGTGAAAATCTTCGCCCCCTTTAGTTGGTCAAAGAGTTCAGAGATAAGAGACAATGGATATTGATTCTTTACTGTAATTGTATTAAGACCCGGTAATCAATACAGGGATGTAGGCCACTGTCCTTCTTTTCCATGAAGAAGAAGCCAGCCCCTGCCGGAGAGGTAGAGGGTTGAAAAAGTCCCCACTGGAGATTTTCCTGGATATAGTCTTTCATAGTGGAGGTTTCTGCAAAAGAGAGGGGGTAAGTACGACCTTTAGGTGGCATGGTTCCCAGAAGAAGATTGACAGGGCAGTCATAGTGATGATGAGGGGGGGGGGATTCTGAAGATTTTTTGCAAAAGACATTGGTGAACTCTCTGTACACTGTCGTCAGTGACTGCAGATCTGTCAAAGAGACGGTCACCCGGTGGAGAGGAGTAGCGGGTAGACAACAAGAGATTGGAGGGCCAATCTGTGGAGGGATTATGCAGACGTAACCATGGTAATCCCAACACCACAGGAGAGGAGGGACAGGAAATGATTAGAAGTGCCAATCAGTCAATGTGCAAAGTCCCAATCTGCAAGGGTCATTCCCCCATAGTTAAGGAGTTAAGGAGATAATAGGGACACCCATTTGTTTGGCGAAAGCAGCATCCATGAAGTTTCCTGTAGCCCCAGAGTCAAGGAATGCTGAGACTCAGATAGTCTTAGCGGGCAGACAAATCTATAAAGGAAGGTGAAACTGGTGACAGTACTCTTGGAGCTTTGGTGTAATGCTGCCCACAAGTGATACCCCAAGCTTACTTTGGGGAGGAGAACTCCTCGGCTTCACAGGACAGGTCTTGGCAAAATGAGCTTGACTGCCACAGTACAAACACAGCCCCGCTGTGCGTTTCCGGAGTTTTTCCTGCTCAGAGAGATGTGCCTCTGCATAGGTTCCTCCAGAGAGGAGACAGAAGGCTGCTGGGAAGAGGCAGGCAGAAGAAGACGTAGGTTACCGACGTGTTTGGCAATGGCGCCGCCATCTTGGATGCGGTGTCGGAGAGGAAGGATGCAAAAATGGGAAGTCTTTAAAATGCTGCTTAATAAACATACATCAGTATACAGTATTCCCCTTGTAAGCAAGGAAGGTTGCAAAGCAAAACCTTTTTAGTTCAATAGAAGTGTTGGTGTTGAGGTGTGTAAGAAAAAGACATGCTTTTAAGGCTTTCAAGTTGGCTGGGACAGCCAAATCATTTATAAGGTACAAGGAGGCCAATAAATCATGCAAAACAAAAGCTATTAGGCAAGCTAAAATAGATATGGAAAAGGATATTGTAGCAAGCAGTAAAAATAATCCAAAATATTTTTAAAAATATGTTAATAGTAAAAAAAATTAAGCAGCAAGGTGTGGGACCCTTAATATCAGCGGGGATCAGCTGGTTGATGAGAACAAAAAAAATCTGAGATTCTGAACTCATATTTTTATCTGTATACACAAATGAGGAACCAGTTAATGAAGGTTTTGTTGTGTTTGGTAGCCGAGGATGAGGAGGGTATAACAATGCTTTATTAGCAAGTTCATGCAGCCATTACATACTTGCAGTAAGTCTTACTTTCACTTTAAAGCTGTACAGAAAGTCCTGTGTATGCACAGTGCCACCTGCAGGCCATTTGTATAAACACCACAGGTTTACTTCTTAACTGTCCCAGTTTTAGTAACACAACTAATGATGCAGGGTCCACACATGAGGATATTCAAAACAGACTAAAACATGTTAAGATAAAGAAAGGTCTAGTGCCGGATGGTATTCATCCCAGGGTACTTAACAAGCTTAGCTCTGTAATTATCAAACCTCTTTACTTAATTTTCCAGGATTCACTGAGGTCTGGCATGGGGCCAAGAGATTGGCAAATTGCTAATGTGCTGCCGCTATTCAAAAAGGGGTCCTGTTCTCAGCCTCAAAACTATAGGCCAGTTAGTCTGATGTCAGTGGTAGGAAAGCTTTTCTAAGCATTAATAAAGGATAAGATACTGGACTTCATAGCAAATCATAATACTATGAGTTTGTGCCAGCATAGTTTTATGTGTAACAGATCTTTCTTTTCAACTTGTTTATTAATGACCTGGATGTGGGCATTGAAAGTACTGTTTATATTTTTGCAGATGATACTAAATTGTGCAGAACTATAGGTTCCATGGAGAATGCTGCCACTTTACAGTGTGATTTGTCTAAGTTGGGAAACTGGGCAGCAATCTGGAAAATGAGGTTCAATGTTGATAAATGCAAAGTTATGCACTAAATGGCAGTATTGAGAATTTCCTTTAAATGAGAAGGATCTAGGGGTTTTTGTAGATAAGTTGTCTAATTCTGGGCAGTATCATTCTGTGGCTACAAACGCAAATACAATTCTGTCTTGCATAAAAAATGACATTAACTCAAAGGGATGAAAATATAATTATGCCTCTTGATAAGTTCCATGGTAAGGCCTCACCTGGAGTACAGTGCAGTTTTGGACTCCTGTTCTTAACAAGGATATAAATGAACTGGATAGAGTACAGAGACGTGCAACTAATCTGGTTAGAGGAATGGAAGACTTGAATTATGAGGTAAGATTGTCAAGGTTGGTCTTGTTTTCTCTGGAAAAAGGAGGATCACTGTACCAGAGGCCATCCCTTCATACTGGAAGAAAAGGACTTTCATTTGAAGCAACATAGGTGGTTCTTCACAGTGAAGACAGAGAGGTTGTGGAATGCACTGCAGGTTAATGGTGTGATGGCTGATTCTGTTAGATGAATTACCTTAGATGGTGCTCCAGTCTACTGAAAACGTCACTCTCCTGGGGTACCACTGTAGATGTGCCACATCTTCAGCAGCAGGGAAACTCCAAGAACAGGAAAAAGATTGTGGGGATCCTACCATAGTACCCCAGACTTGTGCCATTTTTGACTAACTGAAGCATCAGTCCAGAGTCTCAGGTTGCTCCCCCCAGACATCATACCGTTCTCTTTCCTTTAAAAAGGTTTTGGTCAGACCCCCATCCCCAAGCAGGTCAACAGACACTCAAGCTTATACTTATTACTAATATTTCTTTGTAGGTCATCCAGGGAGAGGTTTATTGGAATGGATATTTCTATTAATATGTGTCAGCTTGGTTTATATATATTTTCTAAAAATATATTATCATGTTGGAAAAATTTGTGGTTGGATACAGCCACTAAAACAGAGGATCACAATAATGTCAGCTGAGCGGTGCTAAGCTTGTTTCCCAGGAAACAAAAGGCTTGGAACATACAATTTACTTGTATTATTTAGGGAAAAAAATAAGTCTTTTGCTGATGCACTCGTTCATTTTTTTCGCAATTGTTTTAAAGATATTTCAGTTTCCTCAAATCGTTCCCTCAAAATTTGCATATAACAGACTTGTTTAATACACCCTCCAGACAGGATTCAATGTATGTTTTTTGTCTCACAATAAACAAGTAATATATTGTGTGCTTCAGTGAATTCCACAATGCAAGGAGCCACAATCTAAGCTATAAAATGAACGGTATCACTATTCACCTCTAACATTACAGGTGAATCTGTATTCGTGATATTTAAATTGTATTGAAAATGGTTGTGTAACTGCATTTTCCTTTGTCTATGTCTAGGAAAGCTACTTTAGCAGAGAAGAATTATGGGTTCCTGTTAACCTGAGGATTGCAAGCTTATTGTGATTTTTATGATTTGAAGAGGGGCCCAGATAATTGTCTTGTACTTGCAACCTTCAGGAGGTTTTCCTCATGGCAGTATATCCTCTACAGTGTACAGGTATAAAGGATCATTTATTGCTTCATTTCCAGGAAAAAAGGTTCCTGATATTCAGATACCTATTGATTACCTCCTAAATATTTTCAAAGTCTATGTAATTTTCAGCTTCTAAAAATAGTTGGTGAGGTGGATGACAAAATAGTAGCACCAGAATAAAAGTGGTGTTTAAATTCCCATTTCTGTTAGTAGGGAAGATATTTCCCAAATAGGATCTGAGTACAGGTATGAGATCTATTATCCTGAATGCTCGGGACCTGGGGTTTGCCGGATCTGTCCATAATTTGGATCTTCATACCTTAAATCTATTACAAAATCATGTAAACATTTAATAAACCCAATAGGCTGGTTTTGCTTCCAATAAGGATTGATGTTATCTTAGTTTGGACCAAGTACAAGCTACTGTTTTATTATTACAGAGAAAAAGAAAATAATTTTTAAAAAAGCATGTGGGATTCAATTCACAAATTCTAAAGCAACAAATTCAATTTTTACAAAATATTATTGGTTTCCATAACTAGTTTCATATAAAAAACACTACAGCAATTCATTATATATTGAAGTGGATAGGACTGAGTCTTGGTGAATAAGAAAAGTTATGGTGTGAAAGCTCCAAAGGACCATAGGCAGTGCTGCCCCTAAGTTCCTCTAATACGATACTATGATAGCTAGAAAGCACCCCTTTGCAACTCTCAAATTGATGTGCTCTGACCAGTGCATTTGAGACAGACATTATCAAGAACCCCAACCCTGCTCTACCATTCATTAAAATTCCAATATGTTGAATGTGAGCAAATCCTGTGAAATCTGTTTGCACTTGTTAATCCTTAAGTGCCGTGTATGTTGATACACAACAGCATTTTGTTACAGTGGATGGCAGGTTTTCAAGCAAAAACAAATTATTTTCATGGTCAAATGTTGGACTATAATTGAAGTACTCAAAATGTGTTTTACATAGCTTTAAAACATTATAGAAATTATGGGTGAGTTTGACGGGTACTTGGGATGAAGGTTTGACAAAACGAATTACAAAAGGATTTCAATCCTATGTCTATTGCCAGATAAATAATAGTCCACAGAACTATTTCATGACAAGCCACCACTCAAATTATCATCAATGTGTATTCTAGAATGATCTAAAGTTGCCAACAAATACAATGTGCAAGGTTACTGGAAGTGGCATTCAGACTGTTATTGCAAACTGTGCCAGCTAAAAGCAAGTAATTAGACATTGGTTTGCTTTGGCTCAGTCTAAGCTAATTGTAATGTTTTACATTCTTTTGAGACATTAATTGAACTATTAACATCACAAACTGATGGAGGTTGGAAAGAATACCAGAACAATCTCTGAAAAAAAGGATTGGCATTGTGTTTGAGTATTTTAGGGGCTTGTCTGTCAAGATATTGTAGACATTTTTATCGGAGTTATGCCAAATGGGCATGAATCGTTAAACTTCCCAGTGCTGGAATTCTCAAGGCCTCGACCTTTTGTTTAACATTTTACACACAGTTGATATTTTTACAGTGTTTTCTAATAGTGATAAGGGAAATCTGTGCCATTGTACTTTGCTGAAAATCACAGTAAAATTTGGCAAAATTTGCAAAACACGTTGAAGTTAATGGACTTTTTTCTGGAAAAGGCTTTTTTCATGTAAAATACATTGGGGTCATTAAGCATTTTTTCAACAGCAACCTTTTCCTTGCAGAATACATTGCAGTCAATGGGGTATAATATCAAAAGGGAAGTTAGAGATCATCACAGTCCTCTATAGTGAAATTCCGCCAGTCTACATTAATTTCTGTCGGATTTTGAAAGGCAGATTTATCAAAGGATGACCTTTCACTTTCACTCATTGATAAATATTCTTTTAAAAATGAATATACCCCCAATGTATGCTTTATTTGTGAGTCACAGATCCTCACCAATCAGGTGTGGGCCACGGGCGAGTTTGGAGCTCTTCCTGCTGTGACCTAAGTATGCACTTCCAGCAATGTCTATTTATAGATGAGAACCTGCCCACCCTGCCCTATGATGTCAGAGAAAGGGGTGTGTCAGGCACAGGTATATAAAAGGAAGTGGAGTGGTGGGTTAGTGTCATGTGCGGGTCAACCCATACATCACTAACTCAGAAGTGCAGGGAATAGATAAAATGTAGGAAGATTCAAAGGTTAGGAAAGCTAGGCAGTGCACAAATAAAAAAAATGTTAAAGGGAAGTTAACTTTGTTATAGAATGGTTATTTCTAAGCAACTTTTAATTTGGTCTTCATTATTTATTTATAGCTTTTGAATAATTTGCATTCTTCTTCTTCTTCTGACTCTTTCCAGCTTTCACCTGGGGGTCACTGACCCCAAATAAAAATAAATGCTCTGTAAGTCTACAAATTTATTGTTATTGCTAATTTTTATTACTCATCCCACTATTTAGGCTTTCTCCTATACATATTACAGTTTCTTATTCAAATCAATGAATGGTTGCAAGGGTAATTTTGAGCATATCAACCATATGGCTGAAATTGCAAACTGTAGCGCTGCTGAATAAAAAGCTTAAAGGAAAACTATACTCCGAAAATGAATTTTTGAGCAACAGATAGTTTATATCAAATCAAGTGACATTTTAAAGAATCTTACCTACCTGGTATATATATTTAAGTAAATATTGCCCTTTTACATCTCTTGCCTTGAACCACCATTTCATGATGGTCTGTGTGCTGCCTCAGAGATCACCTGACCAGAAATATTTCAACTCTAACTGTAACAGGAAGAAGTGTGGAAGCGAAAGACACAACTCTGTCTGTTAATTGGCTCATGTGACCTACTGTAACTTTATAGTTTGTTTGGTATGTTTGTGTGCACCGTTGGATCCTAGGATCCCAGGAGGCTGTCCTTATTTTTTAAAATGGCCATTTTCTATTTATGATTACCCAATGGCACATGCTACTAAAAAAGTGTATTATTATGAAAATGGTTTATTTACATGAAGCAGGGTTTTACATGTGATTTGTTTTATGCAATATCTTTTTATAGAGACCTACATTGTTTGGGCGTTATAGTTTTCCTTTAATAACACAAAAAGCACAAATTTCAAATTGTCTCAGAATATTGCTCGCTACATCATACAAGGGGGCAAATTGACTGATGGGCAACTTGTCGAAAGCGACCGCTACACCACACTCCACGTCACTTTGCCATGAGCAAATTAGTTACCACTGTCCTAATTCCCTAAAATGCAACGCTGATGGGTGAGCATCTCATAGCTAGCGTTTATTTCTGCCTAGCAAAACTTCTCTAGCACTCTTGCACTTAGGTTAATTTGAATAGGGTGATGATGATGATGAATAGGGTGGTGCATTAAAGTCATATGGAGGTCTTTATTAGAGATGTTGGTGCAATTGCTTTAAGTGGCCACTTTTTATTGTCCAATGAACCTGAATAAAGGCAAAAGAGATTGTCTAATGCCCTACACATAAGACCACCTAAAACGAATGTTCCATGCCCCTCAAATGCCTGGGAAAAAAATGATAACACAAAAAAGTTTAATAGTTAGCACTTTTGTAGGCAATCCGGCTTATAAAAAGGACGTCACCAGTGTTTTTACAACTTTTATGTATTTCTGGCAGACAGGATATGATGTAACTAACATAAGATTGAGGAAGATGCAGCTTGATTTTATCAGTAGTGATGGGCGAATCGGCGGCTGCGTCTCGTTTTTGATGCGACACAGGCGTCCATTTTTGGATGTGGGCGTCCATTGACGGCGTTTAAAAAAAACGGATGCCAGCGGCCATTTTTTGGATGCCAGCAATGGGCGCCTACGTCCAAAAACGGAAGCCCACGTCCAAAATGAGACACCAGCGAAATTTCAGCAGGCGAAATTTTCCTGGCGTTTTGTGAATTACGGGAATTCGCCGTGAATTTGCCACATGGGAATAAATTCGCCCATCACTATTTATCAGTTTACCTGGTTAAGGTGGGGAAGGAAACTCCGGTGAAAGAGGTAACGTTCAGTAAAACCATTTGACACAGCGAAAAGTCGCCTAATGATAGAGTGAAAATGAATGCAAGTGTCAATTTCTTTCACTAGCAAATTGTCCTCTGTGCCTGTTACTATTGTCATGGTCGGCACTCAAAACCAGAACAAATGCCAAGCACCCTGGTCTCGGCTTATGCTTCACCAGTAGTCTGACCGCCTTTGGCTTTGGGAGGAGCCCTCAGCTACTCAGATGCCACCTGGACTTAAACAAGAGGTGCAGGGCAGGAGTTCTGGCCAGCAATGGGGCACGACTGTATATATAGTCTTTAAGGCCGATGGCAACGGTACAGGTGGGATAGGCAGATTCATGGCCAGACAGGCTGGGTCGAGGCAAGCGGACAGCTTGGGTAGTCAGGCAGGCAAAAAGGTCAAACAGATGGAGTGAGACAGAATCAGAGTCAATAACAGGCAGGTGTCAAGACCAGGAGATCAATCAGGAGGATAAGGCAGAATCAAGTCAATCCCGCCGCACCACCACTAGACCACCAGGGTGAGTCTTCGTGACAAGTATATTGGCGATGTAACTGCAGATGTGATTTTTTTTGGTGAATTTATGCTAGCTTCAGCCACTTCACTCTTTAGTGAATCTGCTCCTATTAGTTAACTTAAAAGTGAACAATCCCTTTAAAACAATGAAAGATTAAAAAGAGAAAATGGGGGTGATAGAATGGAGAGAGATGAGAAGAAAAGAAAATAGAAATGCAGGGAAGAGCATAGATACAAAATGAAAGAAGAGAAGGTTTTTTTTTTTTAAATTAAAGATACAGAAAAAAGAGAAAATCAAAGTAGAGGAGACAAGGGGGGAAAGTGGGGAAAGATTAACCCAACGATGAGAAAAAAATATTAAAATCTTGTAAAATGAGTACCTTTTGGTAATTCCTCTCTGGAAACATTTACATGAATGGAGAGCTGAAAAAATCTAGCTGGCATTTTTTGAAACATTCTGCAGACTGCTTTGACACATGCCAAATCAGAATGCAATGATTCATCCATCCATTTTTATTCTGTATCTCATTTGTTACATTTATCATTATAGGGAAGTTGCTGTCTGGGTCAAAATGATTCATGGATATAGAGGGTGGGAGCAAAAGACAGAGAAAAGGAGAAAGAGTTGAAACATTTACTTTTTTGCTGGAATTAGCCTGAAAATACAACCCTTTTGGGCTTTTCCGGCAAAAATTAAAAAAATAAATGTTTCAGCACTTTCTCCTTTTCTCCTTGTCCTTTGCTGTCACCCTCAATTTCTCTTTGTTTCTCCTCTTCATTTTGCTGATGAAAAGCTCTATAGAGGTGCTCCTTATATACTCCAACCTTCCATACACTTCTCAGATATTGAGTATTCACTAACATACTACAGAGGACACAACTGTAAATGTTTAATTCGGGAATAAAACAACAAAACAAAATGTGGCTAAAAATCTAATAGAAACTCACATGTTCCTAATGTGAAACCATTAGAAGTAGTTCACCTAGTTATTGCCTTTTGCTGTAGAGAATGGAGACTGTGTTGGTATTTCTGGCTCCAAAATCTGAATTTATCTAATTTTTGTAAATAAAAAACCATGACTAGCCAATAATACCTGATTTTAACTTATTTATTATTTTAAAAAAGCTTGATTTAATTAGTATGAGTTTTTCCCCAAATTGCAAGATTTTTTCTGGATTTTCCCAAAAAAGCCCGAATTTTTGGGAATTTTGCCCAAAAAGCCCACTTCTTTTTATTTTTGCCTAAAAAGCCCAAGGATAGATTTTTGGGATAATTCCAGCGCAAACCACAGAAACGTCAAAATAGGATAGGGACCTTTGCCATACACAACCTCGGCAGGTCTGAGATGGCAGATTTTTGGATTTGGGGTTTTTGCTACATCGGGCTTTAATAAATCTCAAACATTTGAGTTGTAAAAAGAAACTCAAGCTATTTGAGTTTTGCACCAAAGAGCCCATCTAGAGTTTAGTAAATAACCCCCAAAGTGTGCTGTCTATACTATACTGTGTCTTTATTTAACCAGTTGTTTTTCTGGCTGCTGGTTAAATTAAATATACTTATTTTTATTTTATTCCATCTTATTGAAAAATGGTCTTGCAGCATGGAAATTATACAGGTCAAAAGCCCTTTTTTGTTGAATTTTGTTGAAACACTGTTCTATCCATACCCAGCCTAGAATCTGGAGCAGAAAGAACATAAGACTGCGAGCAAACCTAGTTAATTCATCCTCCTAGAAATATCTCGTACAGTATGTGTATTTCAAGCTTAGCGCTAGTACCTTTACACATGTGTTTCGAATGATACAGCAGGCTCAATAATATTAGAATTTTACTATCACTTTAAAGTGAAATCTGTCTTCTTTCAGAAAAACAGTTGTTCTCTGGAGATCCATTCATGAAGGCTTAAGAGAACTTTTGACATATATAAATCTATGGTTAAATATGTTCCCAGGAAAAACTTTTAGTAGCCTCTCCAAAGAAAACTGACAATCCCCGTCCATCAATAATAATGTTTTATGAAGTATCTCAGATGATTTCAAGAAAGTGAGAAGGTGACACAACCATCTTTCAGGGTGAGTCATTATGTGAAGTAAGACAGTGTCCTGCATGCCAGTATTCCCTCTTATCTTTTTTTGTGCAATAAATGCCTTTTATTCACACTTTCAAGCCATGTTTCATAGCTGTGGCTGGATCCAAATAATATTATAATAATAATTATAATTATGAATGTTCACACAAAGCTTTTGCATGTCCATACTGCTTGGTGGGAACATTGCTGCGCACTCAGACTTCACTGGAAATGCTAATACAGTATGTTCCTTTGACAATGTATTGCAGATTCCACCATCTGTCAGTCTCTGAACTCTGTTCAAGATGCCCATAGCTATAACTCACATACATTTAATTTATTTGTGCCTTTATGGTTTGTTACTTCTAATTTATTATGTGCAAAAGGTATTTTTGTATCCATATTTGTACATCGATCCTGAAAAAAGGCAGAACTGGGATAAATAATGTACTGCCCTCTACAATTAATAGATTTATACAGAACTAAATGGAGCCAACAACAAAACAAAAGAGACCAACCCAAAGGAGCTTCCAAGATGAAAGTCAGGCCAAAAGTCAAGGGCAAGTGATGAGGGACAGGCCAAAGGTCAGGACTGGCAGAGTTCTTGCACGGTCAAAAACAAGCCAAGGTCAATACCGGAAGATCCAAAAATCAAAAGGAAAGAGAACCAATTAGAACAGAGCAGGGAAAGGAACAATTACTGGATAGAGGGACTGGAGCAAAAACAGGAACCGAACAAGATCAAAACAGAAACAGGAGCTGAACAGAATCAAATACAGGATGAGGCTTGGAGATAGCAGTAAACCCAATAATCCAGTATGGGGATGTCAAAGAATAAAGGCTTAAATAGCCCTCCAACAAGCAATTACCCGTGGCTTGGTAGAGGGCGGGGATTCCTGGAAGATGGAGGCAATGTCATAGAAGATATTATATTTCAAGGCTGTTGCCGTACTGCCTCCAGCAGCTGAAGCAGGGAGTTCCTGACTCATATATATCTATACTGAATTTTATGAAGTCTTCATATTTAGACATTTCACTTTCACTTGGTGACATAAACATAGGTCACCATGGCCAGGAGGAGAACCGGGTGTTGCTAGACAGCCTGGATTAACAAGAATACAGACACTTGGAGGCCTATTTATCAATAGTCACATTTTAGTGGTTTTAGAGATTTTTTGAAGCCACAACTAAACTCACTTTCTCTAAAACCAATGTCATTAATTTTATTAAAAACCTGAAATAAAAAATCAAGAAAACTTAAAGTTTTTCGATTTGTCACACAAGTATGACTTTTTCATATTGTTGCACAAAAGTCAGCATCAAAATCACCCAAAACCTTTAAAACCACGAATCAAAGAAAGATTTTTCAATTGTAAAAGGTACATCTACCATTGACTTCTATGTATTTTCAACAGGTTTTAACTGGAGTTTTCAGAACTGTCACCGTTTTGTCGCATAATTAATCCAGAAAAAGTCACGCTTTTCACGCAGTCATATTTTTGGCATAAAAAAGCCAGATCGGAAAAAATCATGCCTTAATAAATTAGCCCCATAAAATATACACTCAGGTACACTCAGGTAAATTATGCAATCTACACAATTTAAGGACTAAATTAAAATACAGTAATCCTATCTTAAAGCAATTACAGCCAAAAACAATTAAGCCAATACTCTAAGCAATTAAACAGATCAAATAAATAATTATTTCTTGATTTACACATACAGTATAGTCTTTCCTTTTAATGGCCTAGGACAACCTCACATTTTTCGGTTACACTTAGCAGAATTAATGACAAAACTATTAAAAAAACATGGTGCCAATTAGTAATAACTACATCCAACTGTGGAAATGAAGCAAACCCTTAAATCTGCCTTCTGGATAAAATTATTTGTCAGTGTAAATTCCTTGGTATTTCAATGGTGAGTGCTTTTAGATGAAACAAAATCATTTTATTTTAGGCCAAATATAAAGCTGCCCAGCTGCCATTGGATCTGTGATTTCATATGAATGTTGGAACAGCTGCAAGCAAGCAGTCGGTGAATCACTTTATTGCCAATTTGCCATAATTCATCAGCCCTGTACAGGTGCTTGAATTCTTAAATAAAAACTGTGATGATATATCTTGAGGAATGATTTTTGTGTATTGTTGTACCTATTCTGTTAAATGTAGTTCACCTACCTTACAACAGGCAGATATTACCTGGTATCCCCAGAAACTGATTTCAGGATTTTTATAACCTCATGGAGTATATTAATATATTAAACATTAGTAGATAACAAACAATCTCCTTGCATTGTGATGAGAAACTCATAGGGGCAGATTCACTAAAGGTTGAAGTGGCCACCACTAGCAACAGTTTGACAGAAATCCCATCTGAAGGGACATCCTCAGTTCGCTAACAGGGGTAGAGGACTATTCGGTAGCAAAAGAGACCATTGATAGCATCCATTGGTACGCTATTTCCAGGTGAATTTTCTCTCTTGTGAAAGGTCGTAACCCCCACAGATTCACTAAGATGCGAATTTTACTGAACATTACCTCATCATTTCATCAGAGTTTACTTTTTAACCTCAGACCAGCCAACTGATAAAACAAAACTTCATCTTCCCCAATTTTATGTTAGTGACATCATATCCTGTATGCTAGAAATGCATTCAAGTTGTAAAAAAAAGCTGGTGACCTTTAATTTTTTAAAGCAGGATTGCCGTCAAAAGTCCAAACTAATAAAAATGTATGTGTGACAAATTTTTTAAAACTAATTTGAGGGGCATGCCAAATTTGTTTTAGGGTGGGCTCATGTTTAGGGCAATAGAGGATCTCTTCTGATTTTATTATGGCTAATTGGACACGTGTTTGAAAAGTGGCCAGTGGCATTTGCACCAACATTACTAATAAAGACTTTCATACGTCTTTTAGGTACCTGCCCTGTTCAAATTAACCTAAGTGCAAGAGTGCTAACAATTTTTTTCTAGGCAGAAATGAATAATAATAAAAATAAAAATTTGCTATTAAATTCTTGCCAAGAGGAATTAATGCTACGGCTGGTTTATACTCTTTATTGATTTAGTATATGATATCAAACAATGAGGTTTATCTTTTGTCAGAAACAGAGCAGTCGACTTTGAAAAGGTAGTGACTGGGGTATTAGCTGAAAATTCTTTGTGTTTGTGACGTCACCAGACATGACATCAAAGGATGTTACTTAATGAGCAAAGCCTCTCTTGAAGCTGCTGAGACAGCACTGTGCATTCATGCTTCCATTGATGTCACTGAAAATTCCACACATGCACACACTGGATTTGTACCTACAAATCACCAGAAATCAAGGGAATGTGACAGGAGACGAGTTGACAGCTCTACTTGTAACCTGTTTTGGATCTAATAAGCTGTTGCAAAATCATATTGAGCATGTTGGTAGAGCCCAAAGGTCTTCCTTGATATTATTCCTTTAGTCTTAAGCAAACCAAAAAATATTTTATGTATATTCATATGCATAAATTCACTGTTATATATAGTAACATTGTTGCATCTCAGCCAGTCAACACAAGGGCCTTTTGTGCACTTTTAAATGTGCTTAATGGTGGAAACTTGTTTCAGGTGTCAGGGTCACTTTGTCACGTATTTTTAGATTGCCAACATATTCTGCAGCACTGTACAATAAACGTATGTATACAGAAAATATACAAATATTGAGTGAGGTAAAGAAGGTTCTGCTCATAAGAGATTCAATTTTCATCAAAGCAAATGTATTTGGGAGATGTCTGCTTGAAACCTTACTACCTTAGTATGGTGTTTGTTTTTATCTTGTCCAATTATATTGTGGTATTTTATATACATTTCATCATGACTTAGAATACTGCTGGCCCATTAGCATATTTTCCTGTTGCTCTCAGGTCTATGCTCTTCTTCGGATCAATCTGCAGTCTTCTTAGTCTTTATAATGTCAACCAGATTTTGGGAAACAAATCCCTCCTCTGGCAATTCAGTACATTAGCATTTGTTTGTAAAGTATTGTTAAACCACCTGGAATAGATTTCAAAGCTGGAATTCATAAAACTTGCCTACAGAAAATGAAATTCATTTCTGGTGCATATAACTAATGTTTTTATTCAACTCTTCCAGATAAAGCTTTTGACCTATGTTAGCAGTGACATATGCTCTTTATAAAGACCGTTTCTTATTTAAGACCGCTGTATCCATTACATGTTTGCTGGCATTCTTTTATGAGGAAGTAGCTAATGAATTTTAACAATGCATCATGTGTATCCTCACGATCGAATTCTCGTGGCTTTAGAAATCTAGATTTTTTTTTGTCTTTGTTCATAAGAAATTGAGAAGATGGAATTAATTCAGTCAATTTGTGGTTTAATCAACCTTATTTACAAAGCTAGCTGTCTTTCTTATTTATACTGAAAGTAAGGATAAATGTTAATAGACATGGCAGAAAGAAAGCTAAAGTCTGAGATCAAACCTTTACAAGAATTTGTACATAATTTTCAAAAATTGCCTTTGGGAGTTCTTCTAGAGTCCCACTCTTTTCACTCATAGCTGTGAGTGTGATTCTGCTTTCTGTTTTCTTTTATCAGTGGGAAATATTGCCATCTAATGTTTCCATGTAGTAGGCTGAAAATCAGACACATCACATGCTTATAGAATATATTATTTTTAAATGGTCCTGGTATCCAAAGAATCCTTTCCAGAACAAATTCAGTGAAGGCCACATATATTCCCCAGATCTGCTCTGTCCTGTAAGTTTTTCATGATGTTCCCAAATTCAGCAGTGATATATGCTTGATGTTCCTTGAACATGACTGTTCAATGTATATGATTTACATATACCTTAACTATATGACATATATTTTCCACATGCTGGGCTAGAGGCATGATAAATAGCTGCATAAAATCTAGTGCAGTTTACAGAATGCATATAATTTAAGTGATAATTTAAGAATATAACACATGGGTTTGATGTGTCCAGTTTTAAAAGTTGAGATGGTAACAGAAAGTCTGTTTACTGTGACATATATCATTTTGATTTCTGATACCATAGCTAACAATAGCTTAATATCCTAAAATAAGCCAGTTTGTATGGTATGTTTGTGAAGACCCTTCACTTGGTTTCACTAAAAAAGTCATCATTATCAGTGTCCAATAATAATACCATGTTTTTGAAATTTGTAGTAAACAGTAGAATGGTCTCCCCTCTCACACACATACAGAGGTGCCAGAAGTTATGCAGCTCTATATATGCACAAAATGTCTCAATGTCTTAAATATATTGATAATGGGTTGAGTGCAGAGGACTTCTTGTATTTGTCTATATGTATTTTGTGTCACAGCCTCATTGCACCTCCACCTAATATTTAAAAAAATTAGTGGTGAGCACAACTTTCCCTTGTTTGTTATAGTTCATATAGGAGCAGTGACCAGCTCCTTGTTGTAGCTCCTACCCCTCCCAACTATAGTCAGGTGATCCCACTGGTGTCTAATAAAAGGGCAACCAAGTTTGGGAGTTTTACTTTGAAAGCAGCAAGTAAGTTGCAGGTAAAACGTAGCCCCTTTGTAAAATGTATAATGAAGAGAAAGAATTCTTAATGAATCAGATGCAATTTGAGAGTAGGACTGACCAGATATTGGATGACTTTGATGTAGTTGACCAGCTTAAATATATTGCAATATATGGACAAACAATCCCTGTTTTGTTTAAAGTGAAAGGCATTCTTTAGTAGCTGTATGCACAAAATGTCTCAATGTCTTAAATATATTGATAATGGGTTGAGTGCAGAGGACCTCTTGTATTTGTCTATATATATCTATATCTATATGTATATATATATATATAAAACCATTGGTTGCCGGCACTCACCTCCGCCATTCAATCATTTCGCCGGGTGCTAACCCAATTCAATTATAAAGTCCAAAAATACAAGGAAGCACTCACGGCATAAGAGTTATTGGAAGTCCTTTACTGAATCAAATAATCAATGCGAAACATCAATGCGTTTCGGTACCTCAAGGGACCTGATGACAGTCCCTTGAGGTACCAAAACGCATTGATGTTTATTTGATTCAGTAAAGGACTTCTAATAACCCTTATGCTGTGTTGTATTTTTGGACTATATATATATATATATATACAGAGCAGTTCAACGGCACTCACCATTCAAAAGGTCACGGCTGGGTGCTAACCAGATAACGTCAGTATAATCAACAAGATGAAAGCACTCACAGCAAGATTGTCTCAGCAGTCAAAAGGTAAAATGTAGATTTCTTTATTGCACACTCATATCTACGCGTTTCAACCCGCACAGGGTCGTCATCAGGATTGCTGTGAGTGCTTTCATCTTGTTGATTATATATAAATATATATATATGTATATTGTAGGGATCTCAGGTAGTTGGGCCATGGTCTCACTGGGGAATAGGCCTTTGCATACACTTCCCAACATTCCAAACAGAGGCCATTTCCTCAGGAAACTGAAAAGGTGTGGAGTAAATAGATCTGCACAAATTACCTTCTACAGAGCCACAATTGAAAGCATTCTAACTGGCAACATAGCAGTGTGGTATGGTAGTATCACGCAGCAGGAAAAAAACTCTCTCCAAAGAGTGGTAAATCACGCTGAACGTATCATCACTACCAAACTCCCATCACTACATGATCTAGATACAGCCAGATGCAAGAATACAACTAAAGCAATTACTTCTGACCAGAGCCACCCAGGACACAAAATATTCATCTGGCACAAACCTAACTACTCTCTGAGAAACAGAAGGCCTGAAAGCATAAAAGCCAGAAGCAAAAGACTATTTAATAGCTTTTTCCCAAGGGCTGTTAGGCTAATTGCAAATGAATGTCATCGATAAGCGGATAGAATCATCCATCCAGCAAATCACGCAGTCCAATTGAACTTTAAACAGTCTAATCTGTAACAACTTAATTCGATTAATATGTAAGTGTCAACATATACTGTAAACTGTACATGTGTCTTACTGCTGTATACTGCAAAAGAAATTCCTATGTACTCCTGGTACAAATGGCAATAAATAATTTGAATCTTGAATCTTGAATCAATTCAGTATAACTGGTCTTTGACCAGTTTATTGGAGGCTTTTCCAAATAGAAAATAAAAAACAAAATACAGAAAACAAAAAATACTTAAGCCTGTCCCGCTCTAACCAATATGCATTTGTCCCTTACTAACCCAGGACATGGGCCCCAATCCTTTACAAGGTAAATGCACAAATAAGCTTTCCACACTTAAAAGGCAGTAAGATCACACAAACAGCAGCTCCTGCTTTCACCAAAGTTCTCTCCTTTTTACACTAATTATCCCAGCTCCTTTTCTTAGAAAGCCAACCCCTGCACAGTTGCAGCCTATTCACCATGCAACTACCCGCCTGGGAACCCAATTCACCTGGTGCACTCCCTTTTGTCCATTGGCTCCAGGGACTCCATAAACCAACTTTTACTTAAGCTGAACAATAGTTAAATGATAAACTTTTTTCCAATTGCAAAACTGACATTTCCTGAAGTTAAATACATATGACAGGATTCTGGAGGAAACATGCACTGCTTCAACCTGTTTCTGTGATGTTAGGTATCCCAAGCCCAGAACAAACCCCAAGGTCCTGGTCACGGCTCATTGTTCTGTCTATAACAACCAACTTTCGCTTTTGGGTGGAGCTCTCCGCTACTCAGATGCTACCAGGTATTAAGGTGAGAGGACTAAGGAGAGAGTCCTGAGCTAGCAAGGGAACCGTACATACAACAGGAATGGGGAATAGAAGCATGGTCGTAGAAAAGGCAGAGACAGTACCAAATCAGGAAACGCAGTACAGAATGTAAGACAAAGTGTAGTCAGGGGTCACAGGCCAGGTCAGAATACCAGAGCAGCATGTTCAAATCAGGATCTGAGAGAATGGTTGAGATTCAGGCAAAGGTCAGGACAAGTGGAAGACAAGGATAACCAGAAACAAGGTTACTGGTTAAATTAAGGAATGTTGGTATGGAGCATAGTATTTGTACCTGGATAGAAAACTGGATATAAGATTACAAAGAGTAGTGGTAAATGGAACATCTTCTATTTGGACCAGTGTTGTAAGTGGAGTAAGTACCGCAGGGCTCAATTTGTCAACTTGTTTATTAATGACCTGGATGTGGACATTGAAAGTACTGTTTCTATTTTTGCTGTTGATCCAAAATTGTGCAGAACTATAGGTTCCATGCAGGATGCTGCAACTTAGCAGAGTGATTTGGATAAATTTAAAAAACTGGGCTGCAAACTGGAAAATTATGTTCAATATTGATAAATGCAAGGTTATGCACTTTGGCAAATATAATATGCAAGTTATACACTAAATGGCAGTGTGTTGGGAGTTTCCTTAACTGAATTCCGTGCTGTGTCATTCTGTGTGCATAATAAAGGGCATAAATTAAAGGGTTGAAAACATAATTTTCCCTCTTTACAGGTCCCTGGTAAGGCCTCACCCAGAGGATGCAATGCATTTTAGGTATCTGGTCCCTAAGATGAGCTGGAGAGAGTGCAGTGACATGCAACTAAACTGGTTAGAGGGATGGAAGCCAAATTATGAGGGTAGACTGTCAAGGTTGGGTTTGTTTTCTCTGGAAAAAAGGTGCTTGTGAGGGGACATGATTACATTTTACTAGTACATTAGAGGACATTATAGACAAATATCAGGGGACCTTTTTACCCATAAAGAGCACCAGAGATCACCCCTTCAGACTAGAGGAAAAGAATTTTCATTTGAAGCAGAGTAGGTGGTTGTTCACAGTGAGGGCAGTGAGGTTGTAGAATGGATGATGTTGCGATGGCTGGTTCTGTTAATGCCTTTAAGATAGGCTTGGAGGATGTATATATATGTGAGGGTATGGAGGGGTCAGTGGGGTTGAACTTGATGGACTTTGGTCTTTTTTCAACCTTTAAAGGTAAACAACCCCTTTCACAGATTGGGTGTGTTCCTGCATATAAATAAAACCATCAAAACCATGATTTTTATGATGTAGTTTTTATTTTTATACTGTTTACACTGCAAATAATTCACTCTACCATATTAAGTTTTCATTCCTAATCCAACAAGTGTGTTTTGTTTAGTTGTAATATTGTTGCGTAGGCAGCTATCTCAGGTCATTTTGCCTGCTCATGTGCTTTCAGAAAGAGCCAGTGCTGCATAATGGAACAGCTTGCTAACAGACTATTGTTTCTGCTACTCACTGTAAGCGTGACATGGGTTTTTACTATTGAGTGCTGTTCTCATACTGTATGTACCAGGGAGCTGTTATCAGGTTACCTTCCCATTGTTCTGCTGATGGGCTGCGGGGGGGGGGGGGATATTGCTCCAACTTGCAGTGTAGAAGTAAAGAGTGACTGACGTTTATAAGAACACAAGTCACATGGCTGGGGGCACCTGGGAAACTGACAATATATCTAGCCCCCTGTCAGGTTTCAAAATTAAATTTAAAAAAGTCAGTTTCCTCTTTTGAAAAATGGATTTCAATGCAGAAGTCTGCTGGAACTGCACAATTGACTGATGTCTTTTGAAAAAAAACATGTTTTCCCATGACAGTGTCCTTTAAATGAGAACTAAAGCCTAACTAGTAGCCCAAGTAGGGTAGAAATGTTGTACATTATGTTTTGAGCTACTGTACTAACCCAAGGAAAGCACAACCCTTTAGCTGTAAGTCACAAAATATGGCTGATCAGTAATTAATACGGATAATTACTAAATGTCTGCACAGAAACCAGTGCAACTAGCATTACAATTTAATAATTTTAATAATCAGCCTTGTAGCATAATCTTATATTAAAGGCCAACCTCATTTTCTGCTTGATGATTTGCAACAATCCCTAAGCTCAGCTTCTCAGAAGCTGCTCAGAGCCCACTGAGCATGTGAGCATGTGAGTGACCCCTTGTGACAAGTATAAATTCATGGATCATTGCTGAGGACCTGAAACTTTTAGCTGGTGCAATAAGTTTAGTATACAAAATATGTTTTAGCCATATTCATTTTAAGGGTTTAGTTCTCCTTTAAATGCTCCCAACATATCCAGCACGTAATATTGCCTCCTTATGAAAGCAGTTGCTAAAAATGTCACTACAATTTTTTTTTTATTGTAAATGCATTAACAGCCATTCATTGCTCATTATTTGAACACTTTTATACCCATATGTACACAATTAGCCACACTCCCCATTATAAATTTATCTTCTCTGCATAGAGTTTATTTCTTTTATGTTTACATAAGGTTCAACCTACTGTATATTTTTGTCTTTGCAGTATTTTGGATACCTAATCTGTAGCGCAAACTACTCAAATGGTATTTATTCAGAACAGCTTTGCCATTGCCATTGTGTAGTCATTACACTTACATTCTAAATATATGTAGCATTTAATTTCTGTGATGAAGTCAGATCACCTCAGGTACTTTATTTGGTCTCTTTTAAGACCACTGCATATCTGATTATCATTAAAGGGGTTGTTCACCTTAAAATTAACTTCTAGCATGATATAGAGAGTGATATTCTGAGTCAATTTGCAATTAGTGATGGGCGAATATATCCTGTTTCGCTTCGCAGAAAATTTGCGAATTTCCAGCAAAATTTGCGAATTCCCGAAAAATTCGGCAGGCGAATTTTCACTGGCGTTTTGCGAATTTATTCGGCGGCGGTGAAATGCAGGAATTCTCCAATCACTATTTGCAATTGGTTTTCATTTTTTTATTATTTGTGGTTTTTGAGCTATTTACCTTTCTAGTTTGCAATTCTGGCTGCCAAATGACCCTAGCAACCATGCACTAATTTTAATAAAAGACTGGAATATGAATAGGAGAGGCCTGAATAGAAAGATAAGTAATAAAAAGTAGCAACAACAATAAAATTGTTGCCTTACAGAGCATTTATTTTTAAATGGAAAGAGTCAGAAGAAGAAGGCAAGTACCGTATTTGCCGGCGTATAAGACGACTTTTTCCCCCAGAAAAATATGCCCCTAAGTGGGGGGTCGTCTTATACGCCGGGTACTACTTCATCCTACTTCATCCGACGTCGATCGCGATCTGCCCCGCTGCTCCAGCCGCTCTTCCTGGTTGTGACGTCAGAAGTCTTGCGAGACGAGACTAGACGCGCAACCAGGCAGCAGAGTTCTGAGAAAAGAGTGCGGGGACACAGAGCAAACAGAGTTTGAGCAGCAAGACGCAGAAGGTAGGGCTAAGCACCTAACTGGGACACAGGGAAACATGGACACAGTGACACAGAAGGCGGTCTGAAAGCAGCAAGCAGGGACACAGAAGGGGGGCTGACAGCAACAGTGACACAGAAGGAGGGCCAACAGCAGCAAGCAGGGGCACAGACGGTGTGCAGAAGGTGTGCAGAAGAGGGGGTAGTCTTATACGGCGAGTATATAACAAACGGTACATTTTAAGTGGAAATGTTGGGGGGTCGTCTTATACGCCCAGTCGTCTTTTACGCCGGCAAATACGGTAATTAAAAAACTATAAAAAATTAAGGCCAATTGAAAAGTTGCTTAGAATGAACCACACTATAATGTACTAAATGTTAATGTAAAGGTGAACCACCCCTTTAAAGTTCACCTTTATATTAATTTTTAGTATGTTTTGAGTTCATTTTTTCTTTATTTTTTGAGTGTCTTTGGCCACTTTTGTGCTCCCAGCTATAGATGTTGTTTAGTTGTTGGAGTTACTGATGAGGCTTTTGTTTGGAATGGAAACCAATCCCCATATGTAATAAAAGTTACTAAGTTTGCCCAGGAGCAGTTGCCCATAGCAACCAATAAGTTGTTTACTTTTAAACAGGTGACCAATAAATTATATCTAATCAAAAAGAGAGGGAAAGAATAGTAACCCCACGTTAAAAATTATTTAAATATAATCATTTATTGGTTAAAAATTCATTAAAAAAGGAAAAGGGGTATTAATGCTTGTATATGTAAGACACTTACTGATCTCTAATTAGAACAAAAGTTCCTATAGACCAATAAATTAATTTACTAATTACCCAATTGATTTAAAAAGTGCTTGTGCTTTAGTTAATTAAGGTGCATTTGTGTGACTCAATTCATCAATTAATAAATAATAACATTTATTAAAGAGAATCAAATTAAAATATAATGGTGTAAAAATTAATAAGATCTCTTTGCCAACTGCTAACTGATTCCACTAGCTGATATCACAGTGGATGACTGCCCCAATTCAAATAATTTATAAAGTGCTAGTGCTCTATCCAGTGAATGTATCTATACAATCCGCAGTTCAAAATAAGAAACTTCTTGAAGAATTAATTAATTATGATGATAAATTGATTAATGAATTTAACTTAAACAAAACAATCTATATAGCAATCAGTTTGAGTACCAAGATCAATTAATTGGTTTAAGGAATACTCATGCTCCCCTACTTAAGTGCAATAGTATGAATTCAAATCAGAGATACGATTGTGATCAATTTTGCCTTGAGAAAGCTAAACGCGAAACGTGCGTCAGCAAATCTTCTGCTCGTTTTGAGTTAATCCTTCTAAGAGATCTTCAGTAGTTAAGAACCAACGTTGCATTGCTAGCAATTCCTTTGTCCTTCGGCGCATCTCTAAACAGAAATTCATTCCTATGCCTCTTTGCCTCCAAGGCACTTGGGATTTGCAGTTTTTTAGATAGTCCTTGTTGATGAGAATAGTTAATTATTGAGACCGCAGTCCCTTGTGTCTTGCCTTTCTCCCCGTGTGGGGTCCCAGATTGGGACTTCTCCACCCCTATTTCTCTTTTTTTTATTTTTCCCATCTATATTATCATGAATTGTTTGTTGATTGAATTTTTATTGATCACAATTGTTTCTCTGATTTGAATTCATACTATTGCATTTAAGTAGGGGACCCCACACGGGGAGATAACTTAAGAACAGATGTATAAACTTTAAAAGCAAGCATATTTGTTTTTAACTTGATTGTCAAAATGAGAAATAACAACTAGAAAAAATAAAAACTAGAAAAATACACTGATGACTCACCTTCCCATTACTTCCGAATCCAGGCTTGGGGAGCAGTGAAGAACTCCTAGGTGTGGTTCAATCCAAAGACTCGTAATCCAGTTACTATATCTAGGAGTGTGGTATGAAGTTGTTTAGATGTAGAAGAGAAAGTCATAAATATAAAAGGATCTCACAATGTAAGAATATAAAGAAGAGTTCCCGAAAGGCCTCAGACTACATGCTATGAAAAGAGGCAGGGAGAGTATCTTATGAAAATGTATTAATGACTTGACTGACTTGAGGAAAATTGTACCTCCACTTAATATCCTGAGTGCCACTGATTCATACCTGCCAATTTCCAAATCCAAACACTATTAATGGATGAACTGGTTGAACGAGTGAACGATGAATGAGTAGTTTACATGTTCAACCTTTTATAATAATTTTGTCATGATAGAATCTGTCTTGTTTTGCAGAGCCAAAAATGTTGTGAAACCATGGGAAAATATGCAAAAACAGAAAAAGTCAATGGGTGTATTTTCATGGCAACTTTTTTCCCACTGTGACTTTTTTTTCACGGTGACTTTTTCCATGCAGAATACATTGGCGTCTATGGGTTTTTATATGGCATCTTCTCAAACAATATTCTCAAAATGTGCAATCATGCTGAAAATCCATTTGTGCTGAATAATTTCGCTCATCACTATATAATAGGTTTTAACTATTTAGTGACACAATGCCATTTAAACAGAAAACTATCTCATATGGGGCAGATTTATCAAGGGTCTAATTCGAGGGTCAAAAAAAACATTGAATTTTAATAGAATTAAAATCCTTCAAATTCAATTTCAAATTCAAAGGATTTTAACGCAATTCCATTTATCGAACGATCGAATAAGAAAAATTTGATCAAACGATTTCAACCATTCGATCTAATTTTTTTTTATTCAATCTAAAAATGCTGGAAAACCCCTATGGGAGCTTCCCATAGGGTTATACAGCAATTCGGTAGGTTTAATCTGGCGAACTAGGGAATCGAATAAAAATTGAAAGGGCACGTAATTCAACCATTCGAATTAGAATATTCATTAAAATTCAATAGAATTTTGAATCCTTCACACTAATTTAGTAAATCTGCCCCATATGGGTCAATTATTAAAGGTCACATTTTGTTTTCTATAAAAAAATTAAATTTTTAGACAAAACAACAAACTTTTTAAGAGATTTAGTATGCCCCAAAACAGCAAAATCCAATCCAAAAATACTCAAGCTAAAATCTGTTGTATTTATGTAAAAGTCAATGGTCCCTTTAAGCATTTGAAGATGTTTTTTGCTTTCACGATTTTCAAGTGTTTTGGGGTGTCTGCCACTGTTTTTTGCTTGAAAACTCAAAAAATTTGAATTTCTTAAGCCTATAATTTTTTTTAACCAGTTCTTTCAAGTTTAATTATTAGTAAATTAAAAAAATTCATGGATGGGGGTTAGGTCGAGTTTGTTTCTGATAAAACAAGAGAAAAAAAATGAGTATATGTAAATAACCCCTAAATCTTCCAATTTAGATGTGCAATAATGTTCAGCTGTTTCATGGATTCATAGGTAACAAATACTACCAGGTGAGTACTTACAGATATCTAGCTAAAAGGCACCAAAATATAGATGCTCACATATGCCTAATACTTAAATCTGAAAAACTATATGTAAATGTGTAAGATCTGTATCCACAGTTATCAGTTCTTGTCAGAAGTGATTGAATCATTGTCATTGTTAATTTTTTCAACTGTAAATAAAATGTAAATAAAATGTAAAATTGCTTTTGGCACCTTCAGATTTTACAGTCACAGTTTTAAGTTGCAGGAAAAAGATTATAAAAGACAAGAAAAAGAACAGCAGTTAATTATAAATGCCTTTGTGTTATTTTGGGCCTCAAACACAATGCCATACCTTTATTTCTCTTCAGCTGATATATAAATATAGTTCCCATTCTTTTAGGCAGTTGATAAACATAGCTGGTGTTTCATCACATGTTTTTAAATATTTTGAATAACAAAGCAACATCATACTATAAGTAAGGTTGTAACCCTGGAAAGAATCCTAGTTATTCAGATGTGTTACTTGAAAGGTGTTACAAATGGTTTCAATACACAATGGCTACAGTGCAATTTCAATAACATGTTCCAGTGTTTTCATATTTTGTTTGGACATCATGTAAAGTGAAAATATGTTTTAGCACAATGCTTTTATGTTGCTTTATATATATATATATAGATACACATATATATGCAGAGATACACACGTGTGCATAGAAATATTTGCTTTCTGTGTTAACACTGCTTATCTGTGCAGTATGTTCACCAAACCTCAGTGGAGATGACTTAGTTCCATAGAGGAATTTGAAACCAGTTTATAGTGAAACCGTTTGCTATGAATTGCAAATTCTATGTATTCAATTGTTGAGTTTGAAAAAAAAGGATGCAAGTTTCCAGCTCTTTTTTTATTTGGCTTTTATTCATAATGGTCAAGAAGAAGGCAAACAGGTATTTTCCTGCATCAATAACAGGAACTAACATAACAATTAAACTTAAATCCCTTCCAGACATAACAGATGATCCTGTGTTATATGCATAGTTCTGAAATAAGAGTTCCTTGGAAAATAACCCGGTATTTACCTTGGATGGTTTTATACAGATGAACTATATCACCTAGAAGAAGCTTTATTTTTAGTTTTACAAACCGGCACTACAAAACCGCTCTTTTTAACAGAGTTAACCTTGTTCAAGTTCACCGATGTATTTTTTAATATTGCCAGACAAAACAGAACCCTACAAATGAGATCAAATGGTTTTCTTGGCTTTTAAGAAGAAGATTGCTACAGTAAAAAATTGAATAAACACTGGAGCAGAGGCTTGTGAATGACTTCGCACAGATTTTGTGCTGTGGGCTATACATAGGTGCAATAATGTAAATGTTTGTTTATATTGTAAATAGCAGATTATCTCTTTCTCTCTTCAGACAAACCTATGGAATTTTTCATGTTTGATTCTATAAAATATGTAAATATGCATATAGGTTTATTGTTTGTTCTGTATATATATATATATAAAATTTATTTAGATATGCTGTGTCTGCTATAATGCTGTTGGCCCAACCTTTCCCCTATACTTGACAATGAGTTGGAGGCTTGTACTGCATAGTGAGTTGGAGACATACTGCACAGTGAGTTAGAGGCTATTATGCAGAGATCCTAGGGACGACCTATGCCCACCTTATGCTGGGGTTTCCAAACTTGGGGATAAGCAGGACTTCTCTTCCTGTGCATAGAGGTGTATGAGTGAGAAAGTAAATAAGCATGAGGGTCTTTGCGTGTGCAAGTATGGATTTGTCCTGTTTGTTTGCATCTGCACAGGCCAAGGAAAAGCAAAAACCCACCAGTACATAAAGTACATTAAAGCTAGCTTTTAGTAACATTATAATGATATACAATTCAGTACAAAAGAGAATTCTATCTATGGACAAAATCATTGGAAAGTGGAAGCCCCAAGCAAATCTACTGAATTTAATTTGAATGTTGCTGTATGCATACAAGGAAAATGAGCTGCATTGTGTTGCTGTAATTGGAAGCAGGCAGAAAAAAGATAAAAGACTTAAGAATTAAGGAGTCATTTTGGTAAAACAGAAAGTGAAGTTAACATCAATAAGAATATTGTTTGGAACTTTATACAAAAAATCCAGTTGTTTAAAATATAGACATTCCTTAAACATCTGCTTCAGGTCTTATCCAAACACAGTAAATTTACCTAAATGCAGCTGTGCTTCCTTATATTATGAAAAACAGAAACAAAAAAAATTACTGTACTTCTAGGTTTTACAATCACTTTATGGTGAAGGGTGGGCAAGAGCAGGTGAACACATCCATTTTGCTGTATTTGTTGATTTATCCCAGAAAAAGACTTAAAAATAGAAAAGCGAGCGGGAAACAAAGTGTGACTGATTGTACTGCAAGAGAAAAAACAGTTTCCCCAGGATTCTACTTCGTACTAGTTATGCAAACTAATGACTGTGTTTTGGTCACACCATCACCATTTACTAACCAGTTTCTAATTTACAGGCAACAAAGCCCTACTACACATATCTGTAGTACACTGAGGAACTTCTAACCATAGAGTAAATTTACTATGATCACTTGTACATCAGTATTGGCAAACATATCCATCCTTCTAGGCAATGACTTTTTAACAAGAATACATAAAAGACAATTCTGGCAAAAACTAAGTTGCAAAACTGTGTTCCAACAAGCATTCTATTAAGAGATAAGGGAGTTTTAAAATGAATGGGTGTCCTGTCAGTGTCAGCATAAGACTGGGGACTGGGTCCACTGGGACTGATGCCCCCCCCACTGCAAAGCCCCCTTCACTCCCCCTTCCCAAACCACAACTCCACTCTTGCCCCCCTTCCAGTGGCGTAACTACTCCCTGGTGGACCCCGGTACAGGATGGGCATCTGGGGCCCCCTTTCGGGCCCTTACCTCTATAAATCACATGCTGGAGTGTTGATAACATGTGTGCTGTAAAATTTACCCTAGATAACCGTCTGTCATAACCATTATCGTGGCTCTGATGGGCCCCAAGGGGGTGGGGGCCCTGGTGCAATTGCACCCTCTGCACCCCTGGTAGTTACGCCACTGCCCCCTTCCCCGTGCATAAATTTTTCTGCTTGCAGCCACACCATGGGCCAAGTAGGGAGGTCAAAGACAACAAGCATCGTAAAGGGAGTGGGTTCGACCCTGGCCATGCCCTGTAGATCATAGGGGCAAATTTACTAACCACCGCAAATTCGCCAGGCGAAAATTCACTGGGACAATGCTAATTTATTAAAATGCGAAGTTCATCCTGGCCAATGGATGCTGGTGAATTTTAGAGTTCTTGCATACAGTGGGAAATTTAAAGTTGAATGCACTTCTTCATGTTACATGTTGCATCTAATACATTTAATTGACACTGATAACTAGAAATGTCCAGGGAACTTTAATAAAGTCAATAGAGTTGTTATAATGCCTTACACATAAGCCCACTGTATAGTTAATGTATATGTTAGAAAATGTATGGGGGAAACCGGTTACCCCCAAAAAAATTGTATGACTTTTGCAGCCAATAACCCTGAAAAAAGGAAAAGTCGCCAGCGTTTTTTTAAACTTTTTTTTTTAAGGTGATTTTTCCACTCAGAATATGAAGTAAGTAACTGAAGATTGAGGAAGTTCTATGCACTCCATTGCACTTCGTCTGGTCTGAGCTGGTGAAGGCAAGTCTGGCAAAAAAGGTAACATTTTAGAAATTTTTTTTTTTTTAAATCCCTTCCTTAGACGGTATGGGGCAGATTTACTGATGGGCGAAGTGACTGGAGATAATTCACCAGTGTTACCACATGCAGGGACAGGGTGCAGGCTCCACTTCTATAGAGAAAGAGATCGCATTCATTTTAGTGAATTTGCGGAGTTAAGTCCATTCGCCAGAGCAAAAAGTCACCTGGAGATAGAGTAGGAAGTTCACCCTTTAATAAATCTGCCCCATACAGTTTTTTTTGCTTTTTCTAAAACCCTAAAAATGAAGATTTATGAAGTGTAAAAAACACAATAAACTCTATTACAAAACTTTGCAGAAAAAAAACAGGGAGGTCCCATAGATGTCAATAAGAGCTGCGCTGATCCTATTAGAAATTTCTATTAGCTGTTCAGAATTTTAGATTAGATTAATTTTTTTTCTTTAGAGGTTTTGGAGGTCATTGGATTTCTATGCATTATTATGAATTTTTTATGTTCTTACTTTTTATATTCGGATCTTTTAATGACTTTCATGGCATTTATGGTTTTAGAGAAAATGAGTTTAATTGTGGTTAAATTGTGGATATCAATAACATTTGACCTTTAATATGATGATCTCCCAGTGTGGGGAGAAACACCTTTTCAATATCTGTGGCAGCCAGTAGCCAGTTTGGCGCTATACCTTTTAATACATAAATATATTGTAATCTTATTTTTTCATACCTGTATTCATTATTTTTGATTGGAAAAGTACTGAGTAGGGTCATGAGTGGATTTTAATGGGTTTAACTGTCATTTTTGTGTATAGAACTAGCCCAAATATGTAGTATTAACTACTACCAATGTTTCTCACTGCCATACACACATTTATTTATACCAAAATCTAAATTTGGTACCAGAGACTAGCTCAAGAAGATATCATGAGAAAGCAAGCCCAGGAACTGGAAGTCATTTTAGAAAGATAGATTAACATTATTATGTTACTTTTTTTTTTTTTTTTAAAGCACACAAAAAGACACAAATCTGCAGCATAACCTTATTAAATTCAAATTTAGCCATGGCGTTTCAATAAATAATTTACAGTTGGTTAATGACACCCTACTAACAAATATTAGTGAGCCAGTACATCTGTTGGAGGAAGTGATCAGCAGACTACATCTGCTTCTATTTGACTCACAAGAATACAGATGGACTGCACAGAGTTAGTTTAACATATATTCTGAAAACATAGGGATTTTGTCATTGCCTGTGACAGTGTTACAAAAAAAGTGTTGGGTTTCATCAAGTTATCAGTCAGCACTATCATTATCAGAAACCATTGTTCAAGGCTAACAAGAGTTGTTTCATCAGATTTTTTTCAATTTATTGGGTTGCTCTTAGCCATGGCACTGATGTGCATCCACAGACACTACAACCCTAAGACATTAAAGACACTGAGAAAATAATGTGCCTTTTGCTTCAGAATAGCTTCCTTTAACTCTGTGCCTTTCTTGTGTGGTCACAGTGAAAGCACCAATGACTGCTTTAAATACATGCAGTTGCAATTTGTAGGGTCCAGTAATAATAGAGCCTGTTTTATTTTTAGGGGGCTATTTATCATACTGTGCAAAACAATTAACATCAGAAAAATGGTATAAAAAGCTGTGTAAAAAAATATTAGTGAATTTATCAAGGTGTGTGTTTTATTTTACACCACTTCAGACCTTGTGTAATCCATCCAAAGTAAATAAGAAAAAATCAAGCAGCAAGAAAGTTTCAACAGAAACACAAACACAGAAAAGATGAATGAATGTCATATTTTCCCATTGCATCTTCTAATGGCTGCTTCTTCTTATACAGTTTTTTTTTTTACACAACTCGATAAATACATCATTTTTTGCACAGTGATGCCTGGAGTCCTGCAATGGTCCATTTTTTGGAACCCGTACCCTACCCGTACCCGCAACCTGCAATCCACAACCTACATTATTACCTGATTGGACTCACTACCCGACCTACAGGTTCCTTCTCCACAACCCAATCCATGACCTGCTGACCATCAAATATCAGGAAGTGCTGTCATTGTAAACCAGAAGTGTCATCCTCGGAAATAGGTGTGATTAGAAAAGAGGGGTAAGAATCAGGAAGTGCTTTCTTTGTAAACTGGAAGTGACATCATCGGAAGTAGGCATGATCAGAAAAAAGGAGTATTGAGAAGACCCACGGCCCAACCCTCAAGCCTCAAACCCCGCAGAATCGCCGACCCTCGTCTATACCGTTTTTGCGGGTAACCCACAGTTTCAAAATTAACATTAATTACACTATATAAATTATTTTAATCTTTTTTTCTTCAGTCTGGGAATTCATAATTATAGCAAGCAGGCAGGAGCCATTTTGAGGACACTGTTATTAAGGCAATCTTTGAATCATCTCAGAATCTTGTTTGTGCACCAGAATGGGGGACTTGATGTCTATCACTATGTCCTGGCTACACAATTAAATGGAGAACTGGGGGAATGTGTGACATCTAGGAAGTGCTGAATGGAAAGGGAAAGTAATGATCTGCCCTGCCTCTATGCCTAAGGCATAGAGGAGCGGCAGACAATATTTTATTGACAGCTGAGATTTTTAAATGAGCTTAAAACAGCTATGAATGTTTTAATAAAAATTTGAAATTGGATTTCATGTTTAATTTGAAAAGGACTTTTATTATACAGATTTTTGTGTCTGAGTGACGGGTCCACTTTAATTATAAAACCTTGCAGAAAGTCTTATTGAATGTAGTCTGCAGAATAAGGCTGTACCCTCTACAAAGGTTATTCATGGCTAAAACCTTCCTGCCTTTTCAATGCATATGCACACTGCAACATGTTGGTTTGTAAAGCAATTTCACTAGTAGAGATTAACTATAGTTAAAATTTGGTCTGTTTTTAAACTGAAGAAAATGTGGACTCAACAAACTCTCAGATCACAAAGAAAAGTACAGCACTTATTGCCAGCAGGGGGCAGTATAATATAGAATAACAGAAGCAATATGCAGAATACCTGCACAAGATCTTTGTTATGAAGCCTTGCAGTAATGATACTGAAATGTATAGCTAAATAACATATTCATTTAATAATATCAGTTCATGATACTTACAGTACATCATCCAACTTATAAAATTTACATGGGTTCAATTAGCAGTGGAAGACAGTTTGCAGAGTACAAACATGGGTGCAATTGACATTGTATTGCACCTTGCACACTGTCTTCCACTTTCTTTAAATTGCTACCGGTTTCTTTGACCCCTTTGAGTAGAAGGGGGGTAGCATTGGGGCTGCTGCCTCAGGTGACATCAGCCCCAGAAACGACTCTGTTTACATATACTGTAAGTTTTTTTTTATTGAAAACCTATCCATTGCCAACATGATACTCATTCACCAGAATAAGCCTCTGTCCCCAGCATGTACAAAAATACCACCAAAAAATAATTGCTCTTTATATTTCTAGCCTTAGAAATACAGGAGTCTTAAAAATACCAGAGGCACCAAGATGAATTAATAATGCCTTCTCAGTATGAATAAGCTCAGATTCTTCTGACTCAAGCAGCATGCAAAAATATTAAATTAAACCTGTTTAAAATGTATGGAGTCTTTTATTGCCTTCAGATATTTTCCGCGTTTTCTGTAGTACAGGTTATTCCCAAATGAAAGAAAACACATGGGTAAATGAATGATGCATATCATATAGAAAGCAGGTGCTTCCTCAAGGTGTGGCTCTGCTATTAAAACTTATTATAACATCCCATCATGCATATGGTCTTGGATAAAGCGTGCAACCTCAGTTACCAAATATTTTTGCTACTTTGTGTAGATGAAAATGATTATATTATATTTGAGTTGGAGTTGCTTTTCATGGGAATGGTGGCTAAAACAATGATGGCATGCTATGCTGAAGGGAAAGAATATCTAAACAAGGTCTGTAGATGAACATGCATCATCCTAAAATGTGAGGTTTATGCATTTTATGACATGCAAGTTAAAAGAGTGAACCACTTAAATGCAAATATCAACTCTGGATATATCATCATGGAAAGTCTATCAAGGAATGTCCATCAGCTACTATAAAGACACTTCCCAGACTCCCCCGTCTGATATGGTATGCATGTACTGCCTGTAGGAGGAACACAATGGGTGAGATGTGGGAGTTCCTGTTCCTGTGAGAAGTGATGGAGTTCCTGTTCCAATTATGAAAATTAATGGATTACCCAATTCAAACTCAAAACAAGCTTACAGCGGTAACATTTCCTAATACCACAAAATGGACACAACACCACTAAGTGTGTCATAGCCCTAAGGGGACCAAATGATTCATGCAAACTTTCTGGTGAATATTATGATTATGAATAAAGCTGGCCATAGACGTAACAATTCCGATCTTTCTCGGGAAAGATCTTTCCAAGAAAGATCGTTCGTTTCAACACACACGTATAGAGCTGAATCGTCAGATATACAGGTAGAAACAATAGAATTCTACTTGTATCTGACGATTCAGCACTAACAATGGCCGATGTTCAGGGAGCTTTCAAAGGCATCCGATCAAAATTTTCCATCCAGTCCGATCAACCAGCCGACCGATATCTTAATCCTCTGACGATGTCGGTCGGCTCATTTCCCACCATACACGCACCGAATATCGTACGAAAATTCGTTTCGTACGATATTATCTGTGCGTCTATGGCCACCTTTAGACTCTCAGGAAGTGCTTCATTTGTTAAGGCAGTTTGCTATACCAATGGATTCTGGCTGTATTCGGTTGTGTCAGCTCCTTGAGCAAAGCAATTTCCCTTTGCCTTCGGCAGTAAATTGAGACTATAAGCTCTAGACATCATTAAGGATTCACTGTATCTGCAAGATTGTGTACATTACTATTTTAAAACAATAATAAAATGATTGATACAAAGAAAAGTATGTCAGGAAGACAATAAAGTATATTCACATTAGCTACTAGCTTTAGGCAACATAATTCATAAATATTGTATAACAGTATATGATCAGCATTTCAGAGTTTAAAATAAATAAATAAAATTCTTGGGTATATAGGAAGCTGTTCATCCAAAATGTACCCATGTATCTACCAAGCAAAAGTTTTATTTTAAAGGCTAACTGAAGTCTAAATATGAATATGGCAATAATGCTGTATTTTTATACTATACCAGCCTAGAGGATCAGTTATCCTATTACAGTTCTCATTCTTGCCTTCACAATTGTACAGCTTGGATCTTGCAAAGACATCTTTTGAGTGTAAGTGACCAAGCACATGATGAGTGTGTTGTGGGCAGCAGTTGAAAAGCGAAGCTTAGGGGTTATTGAAAATCATCTGTTGATTAGGTCAGTCATAGAAGCCAAGATTAGACTAGACCACTGGGGCATCTGGAGAAATCCCAGTGGGCTCAGCAGCCCTGAACTGACATAGTCTACAGACTGCTGCTAACCAACTGTCCATCCTACTGGACCCAGGTGTTGCCAGAGAACACAGGAGCCTTGGGTGCATTGTTAGACAGGGTGCAGTCAAAATGTATGTGTTCAGACTATAAAAGGACAATGGTGCCTACCAGTACAATAAGCCTTCTCTGCAGCCAGCAATGCCTGAGCACACTCGCCCGTTGTCTTGGGAAACTAAGCTCGGCTTGTCAGGGGTTGCTGGAGAGTGAGTTTAAATAGCATTAAATTTGCATAACAAA
>CM044435.1:43343185-43369609 GCA_024363595.1 Xenopus borealis | reverse complement strand
CAAAAAAAAAAAAAATAGGGCCACATGCAAATATCTTTGAAAGGTTTATTCAACATGTTGTATTATAAAATGTAGCGAGTTATACAGTTACAGCAGGAAGATCTGAAAGTTGAATTAATAATTTCTCTTTAACCAAGAATGCCTGCTCAAGATACAGCATGAACATTTGTTTTTTAGTTGGCATACTTTGGTTTCTCCCTAAGGGCATTAGCTGGCACACTATAGACGTACATGTGTACAGTACATGAGCAGAATCAGAACAAATATGAGCAAATAAGAAATAGCTACCTAGAAACAGTAGATAACAATCTGATGACCCATCTGCTCAGTCTATCCTCTTACCTGCCTGTAAAAATAATCATTGAGTTGACTTCATAAATTCAGAAGAATTTCATGTAAATCCATTTTCCCTTTATGTAAATACATTTAAACTGTGTTTATTGGAAGGATCATTTGTGGCAAGACTTAATTAGTAATTGAAATACACTTTTCTAGTAAATGTTCCTTATCGACCCATGGCCACCACAATGAACAAGGCATGCTGAAAAGAGGTGTCTGGGTATCAGAGAAGGAAGGTTGAATGGTATCCCCAAATCAAACATGTCCACAGGCCCCCTAAGTTACACTAGTAGTTCTATACTCTTAGAGTCCCATTTATTAAAGGTAGAATTGTAGTGGTATTAGATCTTTTTGAAACCACAATAAAAAAAAAAAAGGAAATTCAAATGTTAGCAAATTGACCCTAGAGTTCTATTGTTAAAAAGAGTGCCTTTATACATGGCAGTGCATGAAAATATTCTTGCTTAATTCTTAGCTAATGCCTTTTACCAAAAGTGAAATTCAGAAGACTGAACTTAAAAATACAACACTTGTGTTCACGAATCAACCTGTGCATTTTGTTTGGAGAACGCAAGTGTTTTTTATTTTATTCTATACAGGTTTCTGCTATAATCACTAGTGAAGTGGTACATAGCACCCAGAGAACACTGACTCAAACAAGTATTTACCTATTAATGAAAGCCAATGCACAGTGCAGTTTATTGTAGTCTGGCATTCCAGAATACCCCCAAAGCATTGCAGTATGTGCCCACTGACTATCTTTTGGATGATGCTGGCAGATTGTATGTTGGTTTACCAACACCAGAATCAAATTAAACTGGCTCAAAGCTGACTGGAAACTGTTCAGTTGCCACAGGCTCAGAAGAAATAGAATACTGTGGCAATCATGACACACCACTAGACAGAGGCAAACATAGAAAAATCTAGAGCAAAATCACAAACCCCTAATCTCAGTAAATGCATAACATTGAAACTGCTTAAGATTGCTTGTCCCACCGATTCCCATTTTCTCTTTGCACACCTTGAATACATCCAGGGCCTTCCTAGTTTCACCAAATGAAATACAAATCCTTAAAATGAATTTATGCATTTTTTGGGTAATCTGCAGATTAGGGTTCAGATCTGGTGGCCTAGGGCCCAAAACTAAACACTGGCAGCAAGCTGGGTCCCCAAAACTATAGTAAGAGACTCCTGTACTTTAAACACATTCTAGATCTCCTTCATGGCATTCATAATTAGCTTAATTATTACTGAATTAAATATTTAAGTGGTAAATTACATTATCGTGCTATTTACTCTCACATTTCTATGTATAGCATTTGGATGATTTATAAGGTACTTCCTTGCCAAAAGCACATATTTCATATCTTTTAATATGCTGCATAAGTATGACATTCCTGATCCAGGTTTAAACAAACACTACTTCTTCTTATAAATAGTTGCCTACATTAAGCTTGCCTGCCAAGCTTGATTAAGTAAAATATATTTTGAGATCATGCTTCTGGCATTTGTGGTTTGAATAATGCAATTTGTAGACTTCCAGTTTTAGCAATTTTGCATCCTTGTTGTTGTTTGAGCGATATTTACTGTATATTGTAAGTGTGGCAATTCTACAATATATAATGTTAAGAGAGTTCCTGGAATTCTGTCACCACATTTTTATAAAGAAAATAAATGGAGCTGTAAAATTTCATGCATGTGATAGATCTGTGATAGGGAGCTGCAGACTGAAAGTGAGTAGAGGGTACATAATCCCTCTATCCCTACAGTGCTTCTGTTTGTGGTTTTGAACCTGCAATTGGGATGAATGGAGTTGTGGGATATCTATAGTGCAACGCCACTAGTGATGCCTTACTCTACGTGGGAATATCTATGTAGCTTAACTAGTGTTCTTTCTAGGATTGTTTATGCATCAAATGAAAGGACCTTGTGATTCTCCACCTCTACATCTAATGTATGTTACATCAGTTTCTTGCATCCTACAGAGGCTAGAGTATGGATGGTGTCCACAGACAAACATTATAGCTTCAAATCATAATGAAAATATGTTTGTAGCACTTGAAACACACATGACAGTACCAGATGCTTGATGTACTGTAGATATACACAGCATTAGGATATATAAATTACCTTCAAAATACTCTTCTGTGCCTCTAAACAATAGGAAAAGCAATATTTTTTTACTTAAATTTAACAGTGTTGCTTTAAAGAGAATGTTTTAAACATCTTAGAGCAGCATCAAACTAAGAATATCTGGGAATCGGAGCTCAGCAGAGTTGAATTAATGTCGGACAGACCATTGTGTTGGATCTATTTTTGTTTTTGTTGGGTTGTCATATATATAAAAATAGTACTAATCATATCCCATTAATTCTGAAGGAAGATTCTTAGAAAAACAAAGGAGAGATTAGTCATATCAGTCATTTGTTGGCAGGGTATAACTGTATAAAGTAAAAGGCATTGCAAAAAGGGTAGAATACATCAGCAAGTTTAGAACAATGTAGGGGTTATTTAAAGGGCAAATCAATGCCAAAATAGAAGTTTGCAAAATGAAATGAAAACATAATTCTAAGCAACTTTCCAATATATATTCATTAAAAATGGTCAGTGCTTTCAGTTATTTGTAAATGTAATCTCTATTTAAAGCAGCATTTGCTTAACTCCTGGTTGTTTTTAAACAATGTTGCAAAAGTCTTAGTCAAAGATAGGTACAGTCTGAGCCATAGAAAACATGTTATGAATGTATATTGCAAAGTTGCTTAGAATTATGGTTTATTGTGCATTTTATTTTGGGGTTGACTTGCCCTTTAATAAAAGCAGGTTTAGTACTAGGTGCAATAAACTAATATTAACCACTGCTAGTATTTTTGCAATAAAGTAGATGCAAATGTTGCACATATTGATGACATTCATTAATGGGGTTATTTACTAAAATCAAAATTTATCTCATAATATTAATAAAAAGAAAGTAGACCAAACTCCCATGCCAAATTTTAGCTTATTTATTAATAAACATCACTTGATTTGTTTGAGTTTTTTTCTTAACCCTGAAAAAGTCGGATTTTTGGGCTAAACCCAGCGCAGACCACGATAACTTCAAACTGAGATAGATGCATCTCCCATTGACTCATACAAGTCCTCAACAGGTCTGAGATGGTGGATTTTTGGATTTGAGCTTTTTGCACCAGGGTATAATAACTCTCCTTTAAGAATTTGAGTTTTCTATTGAGTGATTGCTAGTAATCAATAACCCCCTAAGAGTTCTATGTCCAAACCTACTCTTCACACATCCATATATTTGTGCAGAGCCAATGCACTTGCCGTGCCAGCTTGTGAACCTATTCCCATGCACTTATTGAAACTAGGGAACCCTAGAAGCCGCAAAATGCACACAATTTCCAACACTCAAGGGCAACTGGGTTTGTTTTTATACATGCACCAGTAATTTCGGCTTACATGCAGTTTTGGCAGCTGCAACCTTGTGGACAACGTGCATTGTGGGCACTTGAAATTAGGAGTAGGCTGCATAGGCAGCTGTGTAGGGTACAAGATGGTAGGGGTGCACAGTTGCAAGGTAGAGAACAGATGAATGAACAGAGGTGGGTTTTTTTTGAGTTTTGGGGCTTCTGTGAAAGTGGCACAGCTGGAGGGGTCTGGGGGGAGAGTGTGTAGCAAGAGTGTCATGCCAAGTAGTATTGCCTTAGGTGCAAATACTACTTGGTCCAGTTCTGACTGAGGGTAAAACAAATGCTGAATTTGCACGCTGCACCTGATAGATAAATGCCCCTTCTAATGTTTGCAAGCTAGACTGCAATTACCAATCTCATGGACTGGGCACAATTAGTGGACCCAAAAAAGCCCATTCACTGAGTGTAGTGTTGAGTGTAGGACAAGGGAGTCCTGGTCCTAAAAGCTATCATAGATTGGTTGGTAATTAGAAGGCTTTCCCTCCAGCATGTCTCAATGGCAAGCAAGCTTTCCAGGGGATGCCCATTTGCCAGCATTCAGAGTGAAGCTCAACTCTTTTTGTTACAGTCTAGGAAATTAGGGCTGCTCAATGGACAAACTGTGAGGCAAAAAGCAAAAATTAGGCTATACTGTATGTCCATTTTGGATTTTACACATAGCCCCATCGCACATTAATGACACTGTTTATTAATGTCTTTCATGAGATATTTTCATATTTTGGAAACTGAAGATCAAAGTTCCCAAACATTGCAATTATTAGATTTGGAGTGTTCTACATCTAACATTGATGATCTATGGTAGACTTCCATCAAGTGCTATAAAACTAAAGTTCCCATAAATATGCTATAATCCATAAAGCAAGCCTATAAAACAAGAAGATTATACATAGACCTTCACCAAAAAAAAACCACATGCATCAGCCACATTCTCAGAATTTCTCACATGGAGTTATGTAGGCAGGAGCAGAATTTTTATCTTGAAATGTGTTTGCTGATAAGTAAAGTATGCGTTACATTTCTGTTAAAAATATGTACTATTTATTTTCAGTGTGAAATAAACACAGATCATTGCTTTGATAAATTGCCGTGATTAACGGCCTACCCTAAAAAATGTTGCATCCCCTATATACACTTTGATTAAAGATCTGAACAAGTTTTAAAATGTAGGAACTTCAAAGCTTCTGATTCTGATTGTCTGTCATTAGGGTTTTTTGTTCCATTAGGGTGATTTAAGATTTCTTTAATGCAGATAACTTTTAGAGATAGCACATTTTTTTTCACTACAAAGCTTGGTTTCAAAATACCAACATGTCTTGTCGTGTCATGGCATATTGATTCACACTGAAAGTTTTTGAAGTGCACAGTATGGAAAAATATAATATCTATCTGTGCCTTTTTATTTCCTTGTACAAATAGATTCACACCGGGACTCCTAGGTCCTGTAACCTTACACCCTAAGACCACTCTCAAAGCATTTATATGTAGATAGTGCCAAATGGTATAGGTTTATCTAGGCTTAGGGCTGGGGCAGACAGGGAGATTCGGGGAGATTCTGTCGCCTGGTGATTAATCGCTGGCAACAATCTCCCCGAACTGCCTTCTCCCTGTCCGCCGCCTGTTAAAATGAAAAAGTGCCACACGCAGCACATGATGTGGCCTATGATTTGCTAAAGAAACAACTAGAGCGGCTGGCTCATCATTCAGGTGAACTGACACTCAGGTCTCGTACAGATATGTGTTTGCTACTATATTTCTATTGATTCTCTTTAAAATACACTGATTTACATCCAGTGCTACATTATAACAGTAGTTTCTTCATATGTAAGTGCAGCCACATCATGGGTGGGATATTTAGTTTAATTACTTTGATTAGTCCAATCACACTCACATGTAAAAACATTTGTGTGTCTTACTAACAATAGGGATAAGGTAAATCAGAAGCAGGCATGAATTAAGCAATTGATATACACCTAATTAAATTGTAAATTGTTCTTTTGCTAAACCTAGAACAGTTTTATTGTCTTGTCTTAGAGCTTGTATTGTGCTGTGTATAAGTATTTTGGAATGAATAGTGGGTTTATTTTCTTCAAACAGAACATTATCTGCATGTATTATTAGTTCTGGAGTAACCTGCACCTCTATACATTGTTTAATACATGCATTGTAATTGAAATGCATTGACTGAAATAGTAAATGCCAAGGAGAAGCATAATTCAGCAGTATAGCACCTTTTCAAATATTTAGACATTTCAGTTTAGGGTTCTTAATATTTGAAAATGTTCATATAATGAGACTTGCTAAGCCATTTGAGATGTATATTCATACCAAATACTGAAAGGAAAGTGTTTCCATGTGAACTCTTTTGATATTAGTTGGTGGTCCCACAACAAGGGGGGGGAATTTGATATACTTTGGATAATCTATTTCATTGTGAAAAGTAATCAAATAAAAGCATCTATTTGGGTTGGATTTTAGTTTGCAGGTTATCCATTTTAGATCTACAGATTCAGATTATATTGAATTTCACTTTCCTAAGGACTCAATAAGAGGTTTTAAGACGCATTACATTATATAAACATATCTGTGTTTTTTTAGGCTACATGGTATGCAGGCCATATAGCCCCCCCATAAACCTAATTAATTAGCTTAATTGTGGAATTACTAACATTTCTAGGGAAATTGGAAACACAACATAAAATGACATGGCCATGAAATCAGCTTCACATCACAGAAAACAGATATTAATAAACTTTCTTCAGAAACAAACATTTTGGGATGGTGCAAACATTTGAATTGCATATTAAGGTGGTTATTTATCAAAAGCAGAGTTTTTGAGGTGTGTTTTCAGTGTTTTATGATTATTGAAAAAAACTACTCGTACAATTTTGGCAAATATTCAAGGGTTTTTTTCTGCGACTTAGTAGAATCGTAGAATCATTTGATGGTATGTGTTCACACGGAGCGGCGCGATTTTTTAAATCGCTCCAAATTGCCTGGCGAGGCAATTTGGAGCGATTTTAAAAATCGTGCCGCTCCGTGTGAATAAGCGCAGGCGTTTTTAAGCCTCACCGGTCCCTAGCTATTCCCAATTTGGACATGTTAGTAGCCTTCCTGACATTCAAGTTTTTCTGGAGAATTGAAATGCGTTTGGTTGAATTCAATTCGAATTCGATTCAAATTGTCCGGTCGGCAAAATTCATCCGAGTTTTAGACATTCCATTTTTTTTAAATTAATTTACCCTCCAATGAAATTAATTTCGAGTATATTCTAATTTAATGGAGTTTTAAAAAATTCACATGAATTTGAAATTCGACCTTTATTAAACGTGCCACCAATTGTGGCTTCTGTCCCCTCTGACTTATCGTTTTTTTTTTTTTACTTTTCCTTCCTATTAATTTCTTTAAGCCACATAGGGTGGTCTCTGGCACTTCCATTCTTAAGGGAAAACATTGAGAATTTGAAAACACTAATGATTTAATGTCATTGTAAATGAAATCCATTTAATTTCTGTATTTTAGCCTAAACCTAACCTAATCTATATACTGAAATACTGATCTTAATGAATTGAAAAGTCACTAAAAATTCAAGTCTTTGTTGCCATAATGTATGTATGCTGTTTGCAACAAGCATTTAATGATTTGCCTTTATGGTCACTATTACCCAGGGATTCTAGTATTTACACATTTGCAATACATTCTGACTTGTTAAAGATCAATAGATTCAGTATATCATAATTTCTGGTTGGCTTCTCAACATAAAATGTTACAGAGTGGACCCCTGACCCCACTTGAAGCATTTTAGTGTGGTGGTTTATTGCATAATGGAGTAAACACTGTAATCCAATCCTGGACAGGAAAATAAGTAGCATCTTACCATGTATAGCATGGCTTTAATTCCATGTTAAGACCACCCAGCAGAAGGGTAGGTATAGATTTGTGTCACAAATGACCGTGGAAATGAACTAAAGTAGGTGCCTGGCCAAAAATATGATTCATTTTCTACTTGCCATTGCTTTTCTAATGCAAACCATATGCACAATATTCTTAAATACTACTAGACTAATTGCTCTAAAGTTTTTCATGCAACATATCACTGGCTTGTATCTTGGGAGGTTTGCTACCATACCAGTGTGCTGAAGCTACCTGCATCGATCTCAATTAATATGTTTTACAATTCATAGAGAATGAAACAAAGTGTCAGAAAGGTTAGTAAGGAATGAGAAATAAGAAAGGCAAAACACAAATATGGATTTAGAAGACAAGAAAGAGATAAGAAGAGAAGGCAAAATGTCGAATACAAGACAAGTCAGAATATACAAGACAAGTAGATAACAAGGTACATGAGAAGTGGAAATAAAAAAAAACATGAGGAAAACAAAGGAAACTGGGGAAGCACTGAAGGAATTGAAAGGGGAGGTAAAGGCATGCATGGAAAAGAAATAGGAGATGATGTGAGAGCTATAAAAGAGCGGAAAACAAATGAAAATATAATTCATCATTAGATTTTAGTTTCCGTTGCTTCTGAATAATTTATTGATATACAAACATGTTCTTGAAGCAATGAGAATTGAAAGTTATCAGCCTTAAAGAGGAAGCGATCTAAGTTGTCCTGCACCAGCAGGAGGGCCCCTGTTCCCAAATTAGCTGTTTCATCTGATAAACATCCATTTCAAAAAGTAGCAAGTATTTTTTTTTGGGTGATACTTATCCAATATTATATTTACAATTGCAACCCGCAAAGTGTTCCAATAGTTCCGACAGTTCCAATAGTTTTTTCGAAAGACATTTGTAAAAAATGTAAATCGTTATTGTTAATATTATAGCAATATACAGTTTTTATAAAGAAATACTTGAAAACATTAGCATTTCACAGAAAATCTGAAATAAATAAAACTCTCTCTTCAGGCAGTTGATTTATAAACTGCAAAGAGAACACAGTGTTGTGGCAGGAAAGTAAGTCAACACCCAGTTAAGTATAGAGAATGAGGTAGGCATCAAGATGTCATGTGGTTGTATCACAGGATATTTTAGGATAGAGTTCTTGCAGTAACACATTGCACTTATGCTTTACATATTTTATAAGATTGCCATAATGCTGTGTAACTTGTAATAACAGCTGATTTTCTCTTCCGGTTCTATCATTTAACTACTATAATCTTTGAAAAGGAGAACAGCAAACTATAACATATAATCCAACAGATGTTTATCTAGGAAAAGAACTAAAAGTTATTTTCACACACAGTCACAATAAAAATACTTATATGCCACATTAAAACTGACATTGCATAATTTAAAGGTTAACTAAACACAAAAAGACTTTTGGGAACATCTGAGATCCCTTGTCTGTCTGTGGCACTGCTGGAAGCACAGGGCGTTCACTTTAGAGACTCAGCCTGGAGAGCCCTGGTGTTGCAGTCATTTAAGGTTAGATTATTTTAGCTATAGAACAATGTCTTTTGTCACAGCTATAAGAAAGCGAAAGCTTGAATTTATTTTTCGCAGAAAGATTTGCAGTGCAAAAAAATGCCCATGAACTTCAACGTACTATGCATGAAAATATTTCCTGCAAACAACAGCCTTTGAATCAAAAGTATTTTGTGTACAAAAAGTTGCCACTAATAAAAACCCATTGACAAGTCAATGTGTATCATACATTTTGCCCATTTTGTGAAGAATTTAAAATGGGTAGCAACATTTTTGTTCTCCAAACTACCAAACTGCATATTTATACTAGCCTTCAATGCGTTTCACATATTTTTGCCATTTTGTGAAGAATTCAAAAACTTCCTACTCCAAATTACTAAACTGCATATTAATGCTAAACTGCTTTATGAATCTCAAGAATAATGACCCTATAATATTACACTTTGGCATAAAGTACTTTATTAGGGTCTGCTATATAAACATGTTTGGGCTCAAACATCAAGTTTTTCCATATTTGGCAGGTGGCAGGTACTAGAAGGGTTATATTTATATAAATATAATGACAGTTGATTTCCTTGATTTGAATATAATATTTTAGAAAATAAGTAAAAAATAAATTGTAAAAACACACGTCTAAACTTAATAATAATTTAGTGACTATTGCATAACACGTTTTGTACCTGTTTCTGCAAGAATTTCAAATTATACTTCAATAGCTGTAACAACATGTAATTATGTAAATGAGTCTATAAATGGAGATAAAAGCCCTTTCAATCACAGTCAGGCTTGCTAATCACAGGATAGGGTGTTCTGCTGAGGCTTGACTGCAAGCCAAGGAATAGTCAAATAATCAAACTGCAGATGTTGGAATAAAAAAATGCCTACATTTATTCCATGGCTGAAATTCAAACAAGAAGAAAAGTGTACCATGAACATAGAAAGAATGCATTATCCACTATTTTGTTTCCCTTAACTAGCTCTGTATAATAACCAGATTCTTTATTGATCAAAGGAATGCTCCTGCACTGAACATGTCAAGTCTGCTTTCATTTCTTTTAATCACATTTTTTACATTGATGAATACATAGTTAATGATGCCATATATTGACTTTGGAAGACATATACCAACTTCTACTGAGACAGATCATTGGTTTACTCTTCCTTTTTGCTTGTTCTTCAAATAAATTGCCATTGATATGTATAAAATATAGGTCAGGACTAGACATCCTTCTGTTCTCCAGCTGTAGCAAAACTGAAGTGTTCAGTAGAGAGGCACAGGCAAAGCAGTACTTCTTCTACCTTCCTCACTAAATTTTATTTTGCAGAGTAAAACGGATTTTTTAATTCTATACATGCTGCAGAAAATTGACATTGTTTGTGTTTGCCTTTAAGTGCAAGTTCTCACAGTATATGACTATGAAAATTTTCATTCATCCAGGTCATGGTATATCTAATATAAATAATTCTAAAAAACAACTGGACTTGCTGAGTAATCCTTGAAGATGTTTCACTACTCATCCGAGAAGCTTCTTCAGTTCAACTGACTGGTATGGGAAGTTCTCTGCATATAAACTCTTCCACTAATCCAATCACAACAGCACATTGTAACTCTTCAAAGAGGTGACATCTGAAGTTTGCAGAGGTGTTGATTCTGTGTAGTTACTGTGATAGGATTACCAATGTGTCATGCTACTCCTAGACACAGGTGTTACTTGCGAGAGTTGCATTAATGGATGTGTGAGGTCTTCTGAAAACGCTGGGGCTCCGATGGGCCCCAAGGGGTTTGGGGACCTGGTCCAATTGCACCCCCTGCACCCCTGGTAGTTACACCACTGTTTCTTTTGTTGTTCCTGTAGGGCTTGGTTGCTCTGTAAACTTCAGATGTCACCTCTTTGAAGAGTTACAATGTGCCATTGTGATTGGATTAGTGGAAGCGCCGCTGCACACGGAAGCAGGAATGTGGGAGCTAAAGCAGAATTCTGCTGAAGCAGCACTATTAACTGATGTGTTTTGAAAAAAAATGTTCCCATGACAGTATCCCTTTAAGGACTAGGAGGGAGCTCTAAAAGGACATACAGTAGTTGCAACCAAGCAATAGTGAGGTTTAGAGAAGTAAGGGAAGCAAAAGGTTAATCAGGTAGATGAAATGCTGCATGTCAGTTCAGGTGTCACTCATATCAGGCAAATCTAGGCAATTCAGGAATCGAACGATTCAAACAATTCTCTGAAAAATCCTTTGAATTCTTGGAATTTTTCAGGACAGGTTCTCCATAGGCTAAAATGGCTATTCAACAGCTTTAAGCTGGCGAATAGTTGAGGTTGAAGGATTTTTAAAGGGCAAGTACTCCAAATTTTTTCAGTTCAAATCTAATTTTGGGCTATTTCATAATCGAAGTAGCCCAAAATTACTTTGAAATTTGAATTTTAAAAATGCAAATTTTTTTCGTATTTTTACTTCTACCTTTAGTAAATGTGCACCTAAGCAAAGAGAGTACACTGGCAGGGTTATGTGACGACTATGCTGGAGTAATGTACAAATCAAGTAAGGAGGGAGGGCAAGACATTTTCTAAGAACCACATGCTATACAACTAAAACTGGGCTTCGGTTCAGTATAATGTGACAATAATGTCAGCAACTCTCTTATATTTTGCCCTGCTGATATTTATATGGTAACACAAGAAGAAACAGATGAAAGCACAGAAAAGGTTTACTGTCCAAATGTGTGACAACAAAGTTACGCCATTTTGGTAATTTACAGCTGAACCAGATGACCATAAACCAGGGTTTTGGGAATTCGTATTCAGCGGCTGCATGAGAACTGATATTTCAGAAGTGGAAACCTTATCATCCAGTGATCCCCATATTTAGGTACAAAAACATTCACAACTGGTAGGTTAATGTCTAGCGTAAGGGCTGCTGACTATGCCTTATATATTTACTTCCCATATTTTAAACTGACACATATTATGTATAGTGTTGGTTGTTTAAATTTAAAATATTTACCTTACCATTGCAGAAAGGCTATGAACACAGCATACTATCTGTCATGAAAGGCACCCAGAATCCAGAACCAATGCTAGGCTCCCTGGTCTCGGCTCTTGTTTCTGCCTTTAACAGCTGCCTTTCACCTCGGGAGGAGCCCTTGGCCAAGCAAAATTCTTTGGGCAGAAGGTAACGGTTCAAAGGATAGGCAAAAGCATGGTCAGATAGGGTACAATCAAGGTTGGAGAGGCAAGGGTCAAAACTGGAGAATCAATCAGAATGAATCAGAATGGTTCAGATTACGGATTTCAGAATAGTCAGTTATCAGGCAGGGCTCAGGATCACAGAAGTCAGAATAGTCAATCAAGCAGGGGTCAAAACGCAGGAATCAGATATCAGATAAACAGGAATAGCACCCAGGAACTCACAAAGATGAACCAATAACGGGCAATCACAGCACCAGAGTCCCTTTAAATACATTTGAATTTCACGCAATTTCGAGCATGATTGCGCACATAAAACCGGGAATGCACACCACACACATCCTTAGGCTGAGTGTTGCAAGACACCAAGGAGAAAGCACCATGCTACGGCGTCCCTGCCGGGGCGTGGGGGGCATCCTCCCCAGCCCACTGGACCACCAAGGTGAGTGCCCCTTACACTATCCCTTACTAAGTTTACTTTCTTGCAGTGCTATCATGCAACATATAAGACTTGGCAGTGTACACATATAAAAACGAATCAAGTTTAATGAACAGTCAAAAAAAGTAAATTGAAAGCACAGACTATCTACTTCCTTAAATCAAGCAATGTCCCTGAGAGGCATGGTGTTTCCTGGTGCATAATTCTAGGATTAGTATTCCCATCAATTTCCTGTGATTGCTGCCAAGCATGTGTATCTAGATATCTGATAAGCTTCTGAGGAACATTTCCATTACCCATCAAAAATCTTAATTAGCAAGAACAGTTTGAGCCAATAATCACACCAAAATGTTTAGCTGGCTAAGTTATAGAGATAAGCAAGCTAGAAAATAAGAAAACGATTCTGTTTCAAAGAAACAGGCTTAATTAATGTTAAAAGAAATGTGCTGGTTTGCATCCCACTGTCTCTTACTTTTAGTAAAGGGGAATACGACCATAATATTTATCTTGTATATTTATTCTAAGTAACATTGAATGTTGCATGTTATTTTTTATTATTATTATTATTGTTCTATTATTTTGTTCAGTTTGCTTGATTTTTTTCTCTTTGCTTTTCCCTTTGATTTTAATGTTTCATTCAAACTGTTGACTCTTTAGGCAGTGACCTTCTAAACTACCTTATATGCCACCCAGGAGAGCTGCAAATCAAAAACACAAAATAGTTGAAAACCATAGTATATGACTTTCTGCATTACCTGCATTCTACTTTAACTTAACTATTGGTACAAATGGTTGTTAGGTTGGCTTTTTGGGTAGTGATGCTAAATAGGTGAAAGCCACAGTCTCCAACATACTCAAAGGGTAACTTTAACTTTCTATTGGAACAGATTCCCCTAAGGGATCTTTCTAATAATAATGCTCCCATGGCTGTTTATCAAGGATGGCACCTGGACTCTACTTGAGTGTCAGCACAGATCATGTATCTCTTACCTTCCTTATTACATTTAAGGTCACTTTATTAATTGTAGTACTGCCTTGAGGTGGCTTTGGGGGCACATGAGATCTTTGCCTTGGGCAGACTAGTATAATAAAGCCACTACTGAAGTGCATTCTCCTTATGCACCACCCTCCTAGGAAGCAAGCACAGGGGGCTCTTGGGACTTTATTTAGCACAATGGAATTATATCCCTAAATTTCTCAATCTCTCAAAAAAACTCAGATCCTATGTTATGGCACACTAAAACATTATTTGTTACAGTCTTGACACTTAAGGGCCAATGGTTATACCTTTATCCAAATTTCTGTATATTATATTTATTTGTTTGCCCTCCCTGTTTGTACTCTGTATTGTAAAAATATAAAGAGCTGAGTATTCTTGCTCTATATTCTGTAAATAAAGTTATACATATATTTAAACCAGAGGGAAGTGGTTGCAATACATACAGAACCTGTTGTAGGACTATTTTACTATACTGGCATCAATTGTTTTTAGGGTTTTATCTTTCCTATAAGGTTATATTGTTTGCAGTTTAACATGGACTTTTTAACTGTGGAACCATGAGAGGTTCATTAACTAACAGCCACATTAAAAATGTATTTTTTTGGCAAGCGTTCTTGTTTGTTTTTTGCTGTTATCATGCCAAGGGTCTGGAAGTAATTTTTGGTGCCAGAAATTCTGCCTAGTATTGGTGCCAGCATTACTTGGCATATTAAGGTTTCTGTTCTCTTTTTGTATTCTGAATTATAATTCAACCGTTTCCCTCCAGTGAAAGTATCCATTCCTTCTTTTAAACTATGGGGCAGATTTATGAAAGGTCAAATTTTCCCTGTAAAATGTAGCGGTTTCTCGCTATTCAACTAGATTTAACATTTATCAAAGCTTTTCATGACGTTCTAAAAACATCTTGACATTCTGAAACTTTTCTTGACTTTTCTTGACTTCCCCTTTAAATTTAAATTCGATGACCTACTTCGCCAGATTAAACCTTCCGAAATGGGGATCATTCCCTAACATCAAATAGGAAAAATTAATTCGATTGAAAAAAAAATTTGAATTCAAAATTTTAATCCAAATTTTTTTAAATTCCCCACTATTCCCCCACTATTCCCTGGTCGAATTTCGATTTTTTTTTTTCATTCGAAATTCGACCCTTAGTAAATCTGCCCCCTAGTGTTGGATTGGAAAGGCAGCCCTGCCCTTTGTTGTGGCCAGTGCCCTATTGCACTCCCAAACTTATGAGGGTGCACAAGTTAAGGGAAGTATAGGGAATGTTATGGTGATTATCTGAATGCATCTTCTCCTGCTGCTAATGAATACAGCTTTTCTGAATGCAGGAAGAAATGTATTAAGGTGGCACATACAGGTATATGTCCTGCATTTTTTAGCACAACAGGGGGTAAAACTCCCAAAAACATGATTCTTTGCACCTTGCACTCTGCCCTGCACTTTGTAAATTACTGCTTACAGAAAAAATTCTACTGCTAGGGAACAATGATAAATATGCCCCTATAATGTATGTTTGGTCAACAACCATGAACCCACAAATAGAACAGAATGTTATGTACATCTGGGAAAATGCATCACTTTTGTTGTCCTGGGAGCTCAGGTTTGAGGGTCTTGTAGTCGGAACACCTTGAAGTTCAGCTTTTTTTATACATGCAACACAAGGGTACTTTTTTATATATTTAATTAAATTTAAATTTCAGGAATTATCCAGAACAAAGAGAAATATCATAAAAAAGTAATTACAGCGGTAGAATGTTTGTGATATTAGGAGCAAAAGGGTCCAACAGATTCAAGAAACATATAGTCAACTACATGCGTATACTGATGTAAAAACATTTAAATATCTGCATTCTTTTGCATCGATCACTCAAAAACTTTGGGCCAAGTTATTAAGCAGCTGTTGTATATGATGCGGTTGGCTACTATGGTATTTAACCCAGCATGTGTGGGGTGAATGTTACCAAGTTGTGGGAGTTTTAACTGTTGATACCTGTAGTAATAATCAAAATACCATGTGTAATTGTAACTCTTCCCGTCGGTCACGTGCCTCGTGCGTGTCAGAATTGTCGCCGGCGTCGAAATGGATGCTCGCTCCAAAACGCTTAGGCGCAATGACCTCTATTTTGAGCACTCTCCTCCTGATTGGTTCCTGGTCCTTTAAATAACTTCCTCTCCTTCCTCACGTTGCCCAAGCTGGCTTCTGTTTCTATAGTTCCTGCTGAAGCCCTGGTTGTTCAAGTTCCTGGTTTTGACCACTTCTGCCTGCTTTCCTGACCTCTGAACCTTTGCTACCTAAAACCGACCTCTGCATGTATTTTATGATGCCTTTGCCTGATCCCTTGGTACTTTGCTTCTCTGCCACCTGATACCAACCTCTGCCTGTATTTGATGACCCCTTTGCCTGATCCTTAGGTACTTCGCTTTCGGTAACACACTTGGCTCCTTTACTGCCTCCGCCGCAGAAAGCCCGGGCCCCAAAAGGGCGTCAGTGAAGACCGGAGCTGTAGAGGAGTTCCAGGTGCCACCAGTCCTTTGTGGACCAGCTATTCTCCTCCGGGATCTGAGGTAACAGATCGTTTTAGTAATAGTTACGGAACGCATATTAGGACATCGTCACATAAGAACGATGTCTTACATGTGCCCTCTTGAGTCTATTGAATGCTGCGTCCGATGTTTGTAAACTCACCCGTCCTAAGAATCTTCAGTAAGGTAAAGGTCTTCGGTCCTCCTTCTTGCGACGTCAGCCCTCCCTCCTCCATACTCAGCCCTCCCACCTCACAAGTCAGCCCTCCTAACTCAGTTCTCCCTCCTCCAAACTCAGCCCTCCATCCTCAGAACTCAGCCCTCTCTCCTCTGAAATCAGCCCTCCCTCCTCCGAACTCAGCCCTCCTTCCTCCGAAGTTTGCACCTCCCTCTTCATGCCTAATTCCTCAGTTTTAGGCATGAAGTGGGAGGGCTGACTTCGGAGTAAGGAGGGCTGAGTTCGGAGGAGGGAGGGCTGATTTCGGAGGAGAGAGGGCTGATTTCGGAGGAGAGAGGGCTGATTTCGGAGGAGGGAGGGCTGAGTTCTGAGGATGGAGGGCTGAGTTTGGAGGCCTGACTTGTGAGGTGGGAGGGCTGAGTTTGGAGGAGGGAGGGCTGACATTGCAAGAAGTCAGACCGAAGACCTATACATTACTGAAGCTTCTTAGGACGGGTGAGTTTACAAACATCGGACGCGGCATTCAATAGACTCAGGAGGGCAATGTAGGACATCGTTCTTATGTGACGATGTCCTAATATGCATTCCGTAAATAGTAAAAATTAACCACAAAAAGGAATAACATAACTGCCTGCCTCTCCTTTTTTATCAGTCTCACCCAGACTCCTGTCATAATTTGCTACGGTCATTGTAAATTATATTTTCTGCAAATGTCTCCAGTTACAAACAAAAAAAGCAGCTAAACTGCAGAAAAAAACCAAGTCCTTTTGCAGATTTGATTTGATAAAATATCTAGATAATAAATGATTGACAAGCATGGAGAATGAAATTAGGCACAAGACAAAATATTCCTTATTTACTTATTTAGGGAGAATATGTGAGTTTTTGAGTGAAAAATAAAATTACGAAGGTTCAGCTTTCCTATCATTTCCAATCCAGTTGACAGTGACATAATCATAACAAGCCCGTGCAAGCCTTTCAGCCTTTCATGGATTTGATTCCAAGAAATAAGTTATACAAAAGGGTTAAGATAATCCTTTTTTATCTGCAGATATGCCCTCCGTATAGGAACTGCATAATCAGAAATGCCATTGACAACACAATGTACAGTTGAAATTTATTTGGCTACTGCAAAAACTATGAACATGAAGGAATTCTGCCATGGACAAAATGGCATATATTCATGCCACATATGGTGTTGTGGGGATATTCTAGCCAAAGAACATTCTTGGGTGCTGTGACCACATAAAAGCCACTCTACTTGTTACCACACATCAGGAGATTGCTGTTTAAATCTCATGTTCTGCACCAGCTACAAGAGAAACTCTGGATGACAGAGGCTTTATCGGCACAGATATTAGTTCTCAAACTGTGGGGCTGCCCAGTGTTGCTCAGCCTCAAAAACATTTATGGTAACATTTGTTTTCCCAAACAGCCCAACAGATTTGACTTATAGAAATATAGAGAAATAAATACCAATGGTTGGTGCTACTAGGTGCCTATGATTTCATGATTTTTACTTTGTTCTACTGGACATCATCAGAAACAGGGAGATTATATGACCAAGGCACCATCAAACCTGGGCTAGGAAAACCAAAATTTACTTCTGATCAGTAACCATACGGGACACAGAGATCTGTTTATACTGGGCCTCAAAGTGGATTCCTAAGGGCATCCGTAGTCATCCTTTTATTTATATACAGTAGCACAGAAGAAAGGACAAGATTCAGATTGCCATCTAGCAAGGATCAGGTGTTTGTAAGGTTTTCATTGAGAAACAATGGTCAAATTGAATTAAGAAAACTTTCTTCAGCTGATTTACCAAAGCCTCACAATCACTAGCACTACTGCCTCTGTTTTTAATAAATGGGAATACAGGTACTCTTTAACATGTAATGTGCTTAGATAATTTTTATTAACCACTGAAAGTGACCAAAAACAATGAAACTACTTAATCAAAACATTCTATAGTGAAGGGTTTTTCTAGGCAATAGCCCTTGCCCAAAAGCCTTCATATCTCTACAGTCCTGGAGTGATGTTCTGTTGGAGGTTTACAGTAGGGCAGGTATCCCTTGTGTATTAGTATTTACTATGATGCACAGATTTCCTTTGTTTTTATTCCTCTGGTACACAGCTGTCTTCATTTAAACCTTTTCATTACTTTAATTAGTTACCTTTTTCTTATTACTTAAGAAATATGCACAAACAGAAAATATTTTTTCAGTTAGATTGTTTAGTTTTTTTCTAAGCATATTGTTTATAATAAAGACCAAATCATGAATACTTATTTATGTATACTGCCTTTCTTATTCCCTTTCTTTTTTTCTTTAAATTAATACTTCATATCAGTAAATAGTGATGGGCGAATTTATTCGGCAGGCGCAAATTTGCGGCGAATTCCCGCGATTCGCGAAACACCAGTGAAAATTTGGTGTGGGGAAAAAAATGTGACACGCGCCAAAAATGGCGCTACGCCTTGAAAACGGCGTAAGTCAAATATGAGACGCGTGCCGTTTCGCAAATTTTCCAGCGAAACGGGATACATTTGCCCATCACTATCAGTACAGTAAAGTAAAGTAAAGAACTGTGTAATGCCATATATATATATATATATATATATATATAAACTGGGCAGTAATTTTAACTGGCACTGGGATTTTAAAGCACAACATCCTCACCAAGGGCACCACAGCCCTATACTTAACAAATGGTTTAAGGCGAGAATAGAGTATTGGGCTGGGCTCACATTAGTGAGAACAATTGAGTTGGTAATTAATGATCCCCAACTTCATCACTTTTTGAAATACATGTTTTATAAGTCTCCGTTATGTTTTGAAACTGTTGTTCCAATTGGAATTCTATCAAAAAATTAGAAGGGTCTTTCTTTTGGGGAATAAATCTCATCTGAAAAAGTACACATATCATGTGTTATATACGCTTTCATATAGTGTCTGCTATTCATTAACCATTTGTTATTTTGGATTCTTTTGTTATTGGCACTTCAAATTGTTTTTATTTCATAAATTTGGAAATGGAACATGTCTTGTATTTTTACTTTGACTGGATTTGTTACCACTGAGCTTACATTATCTGCAGACATGCTTTAGATTTCTGTTAAGTTAAATTAGAATTATATTGGATCCTGTTGTTATTATTATTTTTTTAATGCAAAGGGGTGTTTTTTTGCAGATGTTTATGGTTAGTTTAATTTATAAAATAAATACATTTAGAATAAAACAGAGCATGTTTATACAGATGCAGTCACTTTGGATGGTGAGTTTAAAGCTGCCAAAGAGGGTGCAGGTAAACAATTGTACTGAGTTTAAAGCTGGCCATAGACGTAACAATTACGATCTTTCTCGGAAAAGATCTTTCCAAGAAAGATCGTTCGTTTCAACACACACGTGTAGAGCTGAATCGTCAGAAATACAGGTAGAAACAATAGAATTCTACTTGTATCTGACGATTCAGCACTAACAATGGGTGATGTTCAGGGAGCTTTCAAAGGCATCCGATCAAAATTTTCCGTCCAGTCCGATCAACCAGCCGACCGATATCTTAATCCTCTGACGAAATCGGTCGGCTCATTTCCCACCATACACGCACCGAATATCGTACGAAAATTCATTTCGTACGATATTATCTGTGCGTCTATGGCCACCTTAATGCGTCGCGACTTAACTCATTTATCTCATTTATCCCACTTAGCACAGAATATTGTGTCACAGCATCCCATCCAATTAAAGAGTTCACCATTGAAAACAATGGAGCTTTGGTATGCTAATGAAAAGGTTAAATGCATTAAATGAGTTAAGATAACTTTAGATAACACAGTTTCTTCAATTAATGCTGAGTCACGACGCATTTAACTTACAAATCCAAGTGACTCTATCTGTATATACATTAACAATCCCATATTTCCACAGTAAGATGTTTCCATATCAAATGCAGTATAATTCTACCGTGATCCCTGCAGCCTTTTTTACACTTACTAAGGCACAGACATTAGGTACCTAGGACTTTGTTGGGCTCACTTGCATAGAAGGTTATTACCTACACTATAATGGGTATTTAAGAACTCAGAACAGTATAGAGACTTCTAAGCCAAGGTACAGGGTATGATGGCAAGTGACATACTATAGTGTGTCTGGATAAGGGATATTTCTGTAATTTGGATCACCATACTTTAAGATGGTTATTTATCAAAGGTCGAATTTAGAGGTTTGTTAGCTTTTCTAGACCTCGAATGAACTCACAACTTGAATGGTTTCTAATTTAATAAAAAACTCGTATCAATGTAGTTGGGGTGAAAAACTTAAATATTCAAATTCAATCAAATAGATTGAGAAACTCACTGAAACACTTGAACATCATTGTCATGCCAGGGCCATCGGGCACTGGCATTTTAAAAGTTAACTGTAATTACTCAGTCAAAGTCTCACACAGAGACCCTTGATTGTATATGTCACCAGGGGGGCTGTAGAAAGGTGAGAACGATATCTCTCTGCATAGACGATCTGGAGCCAAATCAGTGGGACCTGGAAGCTAGGCAATCTGTTCTTTGATCAGCTGATCAAAGAACAGAGCTGTGGACCTGGAGCAGCAGGGGGGTGGATAGCTAGTAGAAAATTATGGTTTATAGGAAAATATCCATAACTCCTGTGTCATAGGATTCACAACTTCATAACTTACATATTGGTTATGAGGAGGTCACAAGCTTCCTAACAATACCAAACAGTGCCAGCCTATACCCACCCGTTAGAAGAACTGGTTTCTGGGGGACTGGAAAATGGGAACCTATTAGTGTTTGGTATTGTTCTGTTTGCCCACATATGGATCACAGCCTGCCCATGTTTTTATTATAGTATTGGGTACTGGCAAGTACCCATATTATATTAAAGGATATTTGGGAATATTGCCTGAGTGTAGCAGACCCCCTGCAGGGGGTCGTAAATGACATGTCCTTGGCACTCCTACCTCCTGCATAAGGTAATGAGGGGAGTGTCCCAGCAGGGAATAAAAAGGTGACATTCCTAATATCTAGTGGTCATACAAGGAGGCTTCATTTTCCAAGTGAATTGTATTTCCAGTTTTCTACTCGTGCCTCAGAGGATACATTGATAACTTCCAAACTTGGTAAAGTAAGGGTTCTCTTTGTATTTTTACTCCTTTTTATTTTATTTACTGTTTTGCAATAATATGTCATTTTTGTAATACCATTTCTATATACATATGCACTGTTTCTTGTAATTATTAAATATCATTTAATACGTTAGTCCTTGTGCTCTAAATGAACTCATAGCCCATATGAATGCTTGTGCCTAAGTGTATGAACTCTTTGTATGTGTGGAAAGGGAAAGTTGCCTATTTGTATGTTTGATAACTAGTACGGCTAGCAGGAAAGTGTATTTGAGTGTGAATTAACCCTTTGGCTGCTGGAGTGCTTGTTAGACTAGTAGGATCTTACCCTGACTAACTACCATAGGAGAGAGTGTTTGATGTATTGTTAAGTGTGAGTTATTACCTGTTGTAGAGGGCAGGGGAACAGGTTTCTATCGCCTGTTAATGATAGATGGTGGCAGCGAATTAACTTTGTGGGTGTTGGTGTGTTTTTGGGGTGTCTGATGTTAGTCTAAGGTGATTGAGAGACTGATTGTAACCCCTTGTAGCCAAACCCAAGAGTAAAGTGTGGTGGAGCCAAGTGTTTTCGTGACAATCATGAAGGCTATTAAGATCTTCAAATTGTTCAAGGGACCTCACCAGGTTTTAGATGATGTATTTTTGGATTCAAGCTATTTGAGTTCTTTTTCAAAGAAAACTTGAATAATGTGAAGTTTTTTGAACCCAAAAAAATGATTTGCACCAGTGGTCCTGGAGAAATGAAATTTAGTTTCCAGTATGTACAGTATTTAATGTATATGCTGAAATGACAATAAATCCACTTGACTTGACTTGATTTTTCACCACTTTGACTTAATGTTCAGGATATTATCAAGTGGCTAATTTCAACAAATTCTACTATGCTGCGTTAAGGATATTTTGTACCTACAATGAGGATAGGAACTAGGATACTATGGTGTAAATATAGTCACTAACATTGGTTAACAGCTCTGGTCCTTTAGGATCCAAATCTTGCAGGTGTTCAGGATATTTCCAGCTGAGACTTTAGGTGAAACTGTCAGAATGACTTAACCTCAAATTAATTGGGAATTATGAAAACCTTCACTGCTTAGTAAGTACACCCTACATATACAGCACATGCTTTACTTTTAGGTTTCTTTTAACTGAACTGCAATTGAATAAACATTTAGCCCTAAAAATATGGTCTGTGAAGTCTGTCTTACTATGGAGCTGAGCAGAAAAAAACATTAGAAGACTCTGAATATTATTTTGTAGTGAGTGAGCTGCCTGGTGACCAGACATATACATTCATAAAATCCTGGATATGAAATTTATTAAATAAGTATGGACCCTATATAATTAAACAGGCCAGAAAACATCTTGTATAAGTAAAATGTAAGAATAGTTTTGCTATATTTGTTTCTTCTAAGCTTTAGATCTTTAAACTACAATTGTGTTGTCTAAAATCTAAGCTGCACTTTTATTTAAACTGTGTCGTATGTTCATTGTTTTTTGTGTATTTCTTTCTTTGTGTTATGTTTCTAATGATCTTATTTTATGGCTTGTTACTTGTACTAGTATAAATAAAATTAAAGCTTTCCTTCCTTTAGAGGGTGGGAGGAAAGAATTGACTAAACAAATCACACATGGCCATTGAAGTTAACAGACAATCTGGTAATGTGGTTTAAAGAGAACTGTCGTCTTTGTGAAGTTGTTTAGTCGTTCGGGTTGACAAAATACATATTAGCAACAATTTAAAAGCACATTATAAAATATTAACAGAAGATGTGATTGCACACATGCTTAGTGGTTGCTGAAGAGTTCCCAGATGTGATAGTATTCTGCATTTTATAACGATAATTATAATTCTTTAGCTTATTCTTTTTTGTATAAAGCTTGGTAGTAGGAATTAACCATATGAGCCATGCTTTTATTGTATGGATAACTCATGAAAAACTAGCCAAAAAAGATTTTTTGGCACTTTGTACTAGCCTAGTAAATTAGCCCAATGACCTTAAAATGGCTAAAGGGAAACCTGGGCCTTTTTACTGACAATCATAATCTTCATATTATCAGAAGCATATGAAAAAAAAAAGAAAATAATAATTTTTTACTTGAAAACCATTTATACAAGCCACAAAGACCCTCTAAAAATGCATTACCTTGCTCTATGCCCCTATTGCTTCCAATGACATTTTCTTCCAAAAGCTTAAAAACTAAACAATAGAAAGTTATACTTTTTTTCCACAGACATATGGAGGCTTCATGTGCTTTGTTAAATAATTCCCAGTAAAACATTAATATACTTCACTTTAGCCTAGTCATTCAAGTTGGATGCTTACAGGATAGGCAAAACCTCAAAGGGATTTTTAATGTCCTATAACTTCCAATGGGCTACATGGACAAATGTATATTATATAATTATCATCATCCAAGCTTATAAGCTAAGTCCCCCAACTGTGGGTTTCATGTGTTTATTTTTTGCTACACACTTACCACTACTTCTACATTACCTGTATAACTACTCTGATGACCCCCATCTTACGTCTTACTTCCCTTCATATGAGCTATTGCCTCATTACCATGTGCATTATTGTGGTAGGCAGTGTTATGATACTTTCTGTAGACGCCTCCCCCTCCCCCTCCTGTATTTAGGCCTGGCACTGGATGTCTCTTATGAGGGAAATTACATTGTAGGATGCCACTAGTAGACATCCTCCAATGTCAATCATAACATAAGAGCTATTCCTAGAGACCAGCTACTACAATACCTCTTTAGAACTAGATTTGTTAAATTAAATGTTTCGACCCACCAGTTGTTATTGCTTATTTTGATTTCAGCAAGTCTTTTGATAATATTTTGCACAATAAATTCATTCAGAAACTTGAAGACTAAGAAATAAAGATACTTTTGGTTAAAATACAGAAGAAGGGAGACTTTAATCTAAAAAATGGACACAGAATTGCACTCAATACAATGTCATACACTATCGGTGCATGAGGGGTGGGCTCTAGGATCGTCCATTATTTGTGAAGCGGTAACATGTGAAAGTTCAGAGAGAATAGTATTTCCCTTTATTACATTCCAAGGCTTATATAATAACTTACTCATCAATTTAACTTCTTTGGCTGATTTCCAAAGGATCTTCTTAGATATTGCCTTCTCCCTAATGAAGGATATCAAAATATACACCGCTCATCATTAGTTCAGCACAGGTTCATCATATTCTTTTACATTAAATTGACAGTTAAGGGAGAAAGAAAGTTCTATTAACGTGAGGGTGCCAAAAGTTAGGCACCCCAAGTGATTGAATAAACTTACCTCACACCCTGGGTTGGTGCTTCTATCAGGAGAAAACTACTTTGGTCCAGGGGTTCTTCCAGTGAGCACCAAGGAGCGATCACCGTTCTTCTTCTTTCTTCAAATTTCCTGGGGCAGAGGCATGCACAGTAGAACGAAAAAGCCGACTTCTTCATTAAAGTTCAGTTTCAAGAGCTACTGTGCATGCAGACCCGTGTGAAGAAAGAAGAAGAATGAAGATGATAATTCACTGGAAGAACCTCCAGACCTGTGCACTTTTCTCCTGATAGGAGCACTGGCCTGGGGTGTGAGGTAAGAATATACAATCACTTGGGGTGCCTAACTTTTGGCACCCCCAAATAAATAGAGCTTGCCATTACTAGCAAATAACTTTGAAGGAACACCAATGAAATTCACTATATAGGAAGTACCAAGTAAAAACGAATCCCTTCCAATGGTTCATGTATTTTGCATTGGTACCAGTGCATTGCCCTTCCTCCACCTCGCAAACTAACATATAATACAGTCAAAAATATTGATAATTAAATTGTATTGAATATAGCATAATCACCTGTTTAATGCTGGAACGTCAAGTACATGCAAGTGGTTGCCATCTTGTCCATAAAGTCATCAAGGTACAATCTACATTAAGAATTAAAAGATACCCTCAAATTAGTAGCCTATCAAATCATGGCAGGGCAGGGGTTCCACAAACAGGGCCTACATTCTGCTTATCATTTCATAAATTATAAGCAATCTTAGCCCAAAATAACTTTTTGCCTATACTGTATCTTTTACAAACACATAAATGAAAATATACATGTACAGATCACTAAAAAACAAAGTAGGAAACGAAGAAAATAAAAATATTTGTTTTTGTTAGCTGTATGACAAGATGAAAGAATTTATTTATTTTTCAAGCTATTCCAAATTTCTGTATGTGTGCCACAAACCCAAAGTTGCACAGATGTAAAGCTCCTTTTAACTGGTCAGTACTCCGTTTACACATAAAAATATTTGTATCTTATCATCTTTAACCGGGCTGAGCAAATTTAACGAACACATCCATTATGGAAACACAGCAAAAATAAAAAGATACAGCAGCCAGTTTTGTAGACCGTCTAATTTCAAAGCATTCCTGTTCATTCAGAGTTATTTAACTCATCTGCTGTCAGAACAGATTACAATATTCAGTTCTCTTTAAAAACAGTTCATTTTTCAAATTCACCGAGTGCATCTGTTTTCAATTTTGATCCCGACTACACAGCAGGCAGGTTCAGCAACACTGAACACTGAGTACAAAGCTGAAGTTATACACTGTTTACAGGACCAGTCTTCTGACCTCCCCTTTTTAAAAGCCACCTGCTTGTATGACTTAACCAGTCAAACTGGCACGATTATTTCTGTAATGGAGCGATTGTGTAAAAAAAAAAAAAAAAA
>CM044435.1:43284008-43343143 GCA_024363595.1 Xenopus borealis | reverse complement strand
AAAAAAAAAAAAAAAAATGAAAAAAGGACATGAAATGCTATTTTTGGTAGCCAAATTCCCTAAAGGGTTTTATTCATCAAGATCACAAGGTTCTGTACCTGACCCCTCATACTCAAAGGCGAGCCCTCTCATGTATTAGAGGATGATGTGCCCTATCAATAATAACAGTTCAGCAATATCACATTACTCAAAGTAAACTACTGAGGATGTATTCCCACAGGCATAAAAATAAAAGGTCCATTTATAAAGTTGCATATTTCTCTTTACACGTGATTTTACACCAGTTCAATTCCTTAAATCATCCATTTAAAAAGACCAGTCACAATATTTATAAAGGAGTGCAGTAATTTTTTACACCACCTGAATCCTAAACCACTTTGGATCTCACTTGACCCAGCAACCAGAAAGTTCCAGAGAAACAGTATAAGTGGTGCAAAAAGAGTCATAATAATGAGGCAACAGCATTTTTCAAGCTTGCATTGCTTTTACCCCAGAATTTTATACTGGACTTCAAATACCTAAAATCAATATGTACTGTATATTGATAAATTAGCTTGCCAATGATGTTGGTGTTGTATATTTGATGCCTTTTATTACATGGCTTGATAAATGTATTTACACATAATACTAAAAAGGTGGAATACTAAACAGTGCATATCTAACCTCACTCACACTCTTCAGTGTAATCCCTCTATTTTGTGTTCATCGAGCACCCAAATATAGAATCTTATCCTCACTCTAGTACTGGCTCATTGGTTTCCCTTTCACCAACAAACTTAAAATATGCTAGAAATAATCTTGAGATCCTTATAATCTACAGTACATTAGTGGTAATACAATTTATTACTGAGGCAAAAGCAAGATATATGAAAGAAAGGTCCAAGAATTGAATGATTGACAAACATCTTGACTTATTTTTTTCAGGATTCCTTGAGTTGCCGAGACTGGTGAATAGCTAATGTGGTGCCACTTTTCATAAAGTGTGAGAATATAAACTATAGGCCAGTTTGTGGATAACCTGCTCCCTCTCTGGGCGGTCAGCTTCTTTTGATTTACACAGTGATCAAACTAAAAGTCTTACTTATTTCAAGAATCGAATACATACCTAGTTTGCAACATTAAAAATGATTGATTGAAATTCTTATTTCCACAGGATTTTTGGATTACAAAATTACTCATATAAAGTGTAAATCATTCTACAGCATAAAAAACTATTCCTGGTCATAAAACAGAATGGTTTTATAACCTCTCAAAATCCTCATACTTCTTCTTATTAGGAAGAAGAAGAAAGCAAGATCAAAAAGAAGGGAAAGGAATATTTAATGGCTCACACTGAGGCAAATGCATGCAAACTAAAATTCATAATTAAAGGGCATAGAGGTACAGTATGCTAACAATTAATGTACATCTGTTCACGTTACAATCCAAAAATGTCATTATTATATTTTTAGAAATTAAACTGTTCTTATGACACAGAGTTTGCTTTTAATATAACTTTGAGTTCAAATATGTTACATACTGTATTTAAATGTCATTAAAATCTGTAAATCTATTATAGTTAACCGAAACATAATGTATTTTCCAGCACCTACCATGCCATAGCATTTAGTAGCCATGACTATAATAGATTTGAACCTAGAAACCTGAAGAAATCAATGGACTAAATTAATGGTGTGATTAAATGACCCCATAGTAGAGTAAAAAAAGTGTGTCTTGCCTTTAATTTATCCTCTTTAGGACTGGAAAACTGCAAGGGAGATGTGTCTAAACAAAGAATGGTTTCTTTGTTTAAAGGATTTTGTTGGCTGGCCCTGGAAGTTATAGTGTCCGGGAAGGAACAGACAATACATTCCAGTGGTGCAGTGTGCATGTTGGAGCCCACTTTCTACAGGAAGGCTGCCCTGTGGAAAAGTATTTAAAGGGGAATTCAACCCCTCCTATGCTAACCCCCAGCCCAAACCCCCTTTAGGCCCCCCAACCCCCAGTAGGCCCCCCTCCCTCCGGCCTACCTCTCCACCAGGGCAAATGCCCCTCCATGCAGGTCCCCTCCAGCCAGGTTCCCGGGCGCCATATTCTCCAGCGACGTCTTCTTCCTTCTTCCGTTTGTACTACTGCGCATGCACCAAAAGTTCACGAAGTTTAATCAGCGAACATCGTGAACTTTCGGAGCATGCGCAGTAGTACAAACCGGCAAATGCATCCTACTGCGCATGCAGGGGGGGTGGGTGGTTGGGGGTTAGCACGAGAGGCGTTGAATTCTCCTTTAATCACAGGTAAGTGTTAGGAAGGTTTCACAGAACTGGTCACAGAACAGGAGAGGTTACCTGTCTGTGTTAGGAATTCCCAGAGGGGCTGGGGTGCTGCCTGCCACTGCAAGGAGCAGAAGGAGATGTGACCACGTGATTGAGTCTAAAGTTATTGAGAAAAGCTAGAAGGTTAGCCAGATCAGAAGCTGCTGATATCCCAGGAGAGGAGAGTTAAAGGGGCTTAGTAAGAAGCCTGAATACTCCAGAGTGTGGAAACTAACCTGTATGGTGAGAATACCAGTGTGGGGAAAAGTTTGAATACTTGATGCTGAAACTGTATGCTGTGACTTTATGGTGGAAAAAGTCCTTAATAAACCTGTGTTTTTTGCCTGAAGACACTGTGCCCTTTTCTTGCTATGCTCCTGACCCTCTGCTTACCTGCCTACCATAGCTAATATACCACAAAAAAATATGTGTACAGGCAGCCTATGTGAGGATCAGACACTACTCAAAATATTCAGCAAATTTGAAGAGCTGCACCAACCCTCCTGGAGCCAATAAAGCAGTAAGCTTACTATAGAACTTGCTGATCTCAGAACACAAAATACAGAAATATGAAAAAATACTTCTAAATATGACCGCTGGTCTAACATATGCTGAAAATCCAGTATAAATGGTACTGGACTCCCTGTACATAAATCTACCCACACAGTTCAGATCAATGCTGAAGAAAGTGTGGAGAAACTGGCTCACTGCTTTATATATATAGTGCCACTGTAAAGTAGTCCAGTGATAATGGGAGCAAATATTTATCCTAATGAAGCCAAGATCTGACCAAATATTTTATCAAAGAACAAAAAATGATAACCCTAAGCATACTATTTGAGAGAAGGCAATTTTACTTGCCTTATACAGAATGTGTCAAACTTGATATGAAAATTACTGTACCTTGTTCCTTTTCTCTCCTTTCCCCATACCTTGTGTTGATATCACTCCCATTTTCTTCTTCATATCCCCCCCCATTTACTTCAGCTCTGTGGTGCTGACTTAGCAGTTTGAACTCTCCACTGCTTAGATGAACATTCCTAAACTATCGAACTAAGAGAAGAGCTCTTCTTTTTCATTGGATGTGATCAGAAAGAGAGCACTCCACATAGTGTAGAAATGCTGATTTTGGTAGAGAGGAAGCAGTTGACAATAAACAAAGGGAGCTGGGGTACTTCTAGAACAATTTATATTGAAGTTCTGAATCTTCCACTCACACCAAATGTGCACTACAATGCAAATATGTATTACTGTATTAGGAGAAAAAAGGAAACCATTTTCTGTCTTTAGCTTGGTTTAGCATGCATTGCAGTTCCATGAATATGTTTAGGACTATAATAAATAGCTCCTTCTCTTATTGTGCTTTATTGCATTTTAATGGCCAGTTTTTTTTTTACAACTGAACTACTTTGGCTTTCAATGTTTACTATGTCATTTTTGTGTGACCTTTCCTGTGACAGAGAAATTAATTTGACTTTTCTTTGGTTATATGTTGGATGGCTCCATCAATGGGAAAAACGTTGATTTTTGAGCCTTTAAAAAGACAAGTCTTACATCAGTGGCTGCATCTTTTGTAGCAGCAGCTCCTCTCTAGAAGACAACTAGTATCCAGAAAACCCCCAGGTCCCAAGCATTCTGAATAATAGGTCCCATTTAGTGATGGGCGAATCTCCCAAGATTCGCTTCGCCGAAAAATTTGCGAATTTCCAGAGAAATTCGCAAATTGCCCAAAAATTTGCGAATCGAGTCACGGGACGCTTTTGACGCGCGTCGCGTCAACTTTGACGCGTCGCGTTGTTTTCGGCGCGTCGCGTCAAAAACGACGCGCGACTCGTTTTTCTGGCGAATCGCAGGAATTCGCCACGAATTCGCCCCATGCAAATAAATTCGCCCATCACTAGTCCGATTCCTGTATATGTCTGTTTAGGTATGCAATCTTTTACCATGAACTTGTAGTGCAGTGTTATACATTGGTTTGTAGTATATCTCAACTGACCTTTGGTTGTTATGTGTGTGTATATTTTTATTCATATAGTGCATGTAGCATGTTCACAGCACAACAGTACATTAATAGAATAAACAGGGGTAGTCAGGCAATAAATGATTGACAGCTGCAATTTTTAAATGTTCTTATAATAGGAACGCATGTTTTAGTAAAAAATTTATTTGGATTTAATGTTCAGATTGAAAGGGGCTTTAATATACACATTTTTATGTCTGGGTGGCAGGTCGCCTTTAAGTTTATATAGAAATGATCTTGGAATTGCTCCCTTCCCACTACTGTATAATCAGCCTGAATTAAAGTAGACTTGGACCACAATTATGACCTTTCAAAAATTATTATAAAATGCTATTTCTAATTAGACCATTTCTTATACTTCTCACGTTTGTAATCCTTACCCTAAGGTTCCTAGTGGTTCTCCCTACATTACAAGGGCATTCCAGCAGAAGACGTTTGCCATTTTTACATGTGATCATCTCTTTCATCCTGTGCTCTGATATTTGAGGTTTTAAATCCCTTAACATTATGGCTACAGGTAGTGGCAGGAACATCTCACCTTTAGCAATCTTTTCCCTTCTTTCTAGTGTCTAGATTTATCAGTCTATGTAAAATTATCTGTAGTCTTACTCCCACAATTTATCTAAATATTTAATATTACTTAGCACATGCTTTTTATTTTAACAAATTATTCTACTGGAATCGATCTTGGTTATGGATTGCTCTCCATGTGTTTTCTACAAAGACAAGAAGCTCTGGCAAGCCATGTTTGCTGACCCACTGGGGCTATCATAGACACAGCAGCTGACTTATTACAAATTATCATTGGTGGAGAAATTCTCTTTCAGCAAAAATAATGCATAATTGCTAGCATCATTTCCTACTTATAAAACAAGGATGACTGTAGTGTGACCCTACTGTAAATGTGACAGATGGTATCATGGTAAGCACCAATGGGATGGGGACTAATGTAAATGCTATGTTGTGCCCTTTACTACAACTACAAATTCATTACGTTTGTGGTGAGAAAACATCATTAGCACTATCTCCACTCCACAAGCATACAAAAATAACACCAACACATATAATGACTGTAATCACAGAATTTTATTTAATAAAAAAAACAATTAAAAAACACATTTTGGGTGCTTGCCAAGAGCTTCTCACTTCTACATGAGAATTATGGAGCCCAAACACACCCATCATCGATAAAATTTTGGCAGGAGCTTCAAGAAATGTTGCACTGATTAAATTACAACAAATATATTATACCTTTTAAAAACTGAATTTAGAACAATAAATAAAAAAGGCATATACAAATAAAAAACCATCATAGCATTACAAAAAATATTAAATAAAATCACAATACTAATAACAATGTGCAGTCAAGTTTTTTTTCTACGAATGAGAACATGCCAGTAAATCCCTATATAACGTTTCCAGTTGGCAATAAACAGTCAATTATTCATTCACATAATTATTTTCTTCTTTAAAATATCTTTTGTTCAAACAAAAATTATGACCTGGGCAAACATAGTCTGCACTAAATACTGTTTTCTTTGGTAACATGCAACATCCCCTTTTCACTTTTAAAGCAAAATTAGTGAGATACATTCAAAACAAACATGGTCTTTCCAACAGAGATTTCTCCAAATTGTTGGACATAAATAATTGTACATTGTACTGTGTAATTGTACAACTGTACATTGTAATCTTTTAAGACAGGGCTGTTAAACTGGGAAGCCACAGGTTGGAAGTATCTCTCCAAAGAATTTTTATAGCCTCCAGCCAACCTAAAAGTTCCATAGGCATCTTTGCTTTGCATTGATATTTTATAATCCAACCTGCAAAGATGTTGTTTTCTGGATAATAGACCAATGCACAGGAGAGGTCTTCCAGCACCATTTTAAAAAGGAACAATAGCACTGCTTTGGAAAATAAAGATTTCATATATATATATATATATATATATATATATATATACACATATATATATATATATATAAACACTACATAATGTTTTACTGTATTTTTGTTGTTAAAAATAAAAATAATTCAATTCTACATAGATGTGAGTGTGAGTTGTAATTTTCCCAGCACATAGTAGTACTGATACATATTTAGAGAATCGAGACAGTTTTCTTTGGGAGAAGAAGGGAGCAGTATTGATGCTGCAATAGTAATGTAAAAACAGATACATCATTGCTATATACTTCTCTTTAAGCAGTCAATCATAGCAGTGTATTGAATCCTAATCTAAGAATAATGTTCAGTCTCTGCTGACTGATTTTAAAAATACCAAGTATAGGTAAAGAAAATAAAAAAAAAGACCAAACAACCAACAAATAACATTTTCCAACATGATAAATACTGATAGAAAATACACGCAAAAAAAATGTAATAAGTGGCTAAATACATTATTATGTGCATACATGGCAATATGGCTGCTCTTACAAATTTTAAAAAAGGTTGCCTTGTAAGTGAAAATAGGAATTGCTAGCATTAATGTGTCTACTTAAACAAGTATTGGCCTAGTCTTAATATGATTCATATAAAAGGAATGAGATCCAGTGTCCAGCAGCCATATAAGATATAAAAACTCTGCCATTCTGCCTCATATTTAATACATAATGATTTGCATTTAGAAAATAGGATAGGCAAAATTCAGCTAATCAATGAGCCAAATTTTTTAAAGCAGTTCTATAATAAAACTCATTATGATTGACTTAACCTTAAACTAAATTCATGAGCCTATCTTCTGTAAAAATGTTTTTTAAGTTTTGGTCACACATAAAAAAAATGCCACTTGAGGCGTAAAGGAGTACGCCCAGGTCTATCTCCCTCTGTTGTATCTGTGAAAAATTCTATTCATTCACACAGTCCAGCTGACCCCTGAAATACATTTATGGTAAAAAAAAAATGCTATTTTCTACTGTTCTTCAGAGTTTTAACATACTACCCCTTTTTTCTTTCTACAACATTCTAGAAACCTTTACTATAATGCAAACTTTGCTATACCATTGTGAAGGCCAATGGTATATTTCATTGCAATATTTTTTGCATTCTAAAAAAAATACACACTTTCAGATTTCCTTCTGTACCAACAACTTTCAAATCACATTGAGACTCAACCATTACTTTTTCTACTTGCCATAAACATTTCAGCTAACATTCTAAAAACCAACTAAATTCAAGGGCCGTTTTGTACTGTACGCCAGTTATTATTTGAGATAGTATTTGCTGACAGTGAAGTAAAAAATTTAACAATATACTAAAATTACAAATGACATCAGCTGTAAAGGAATATATGTAGAAAATAGTTTGTGAAATGCTACAGAGAAGTTTGCCTCTCTTAAAATATGTTTAGCAAACATTAAGCTTTAAATTCATAAAGAAATGATTAAAACACCAAGAAAAATATAAATAAAGCAAGCAAAAAATAAAATAAAACAAAGTATTCATATTTATCACTCTCCTATATTATTATACATTATATCTCCAGAATTTCAGATTTTTATTCAGCGTAGTCCAAATGAAAAGGTATTTGTTTTTCTAACTTGCTGCAAACTATCAAGTCACATGATATAAGGCAGAGTTGTCAAAGATCGTCTACATGCACAATAATCTAACACTGGGGCCTGATAACTTTCTCATAATTAATAGAAATATTAATGAGTTAATTAATTTACCCTGTGTAGGGCCTTCCATAGTATGTCTCAACTTACAGAGAACAATGAATTTTTATAGGCCCGAGGCCCTTTGGGCTTTTGCATAGCCCTTTGCATTTGTATGTTCAGCCTATGAAAACAATAAGTATTCAGTCTCTTCTCTAGAGAAGAAACGTAGGTCTAAAAAATCTCATCTTGGCACAGGGTAAAATAAAGTTGGCCGATATAGACAAGTAATGTATTTTGCTTAAGAACTCAAATCACTCATCTGAATGAATATAATTTCATCAGGGCTGTTAGAACCTGCCCCAACATTTGAGTCAAGGACCTGTATCATAGTTTCAGGAGGTAGTTGGCTGACCCAGATGTGGAAAGTGCCTGCCTGTCTGGTTTTGTCATGACTGAATGACAATGATCACCATAATGACTATAAATATTTGATCACGGGTGAAAGATGTAATCACTGTCATCATTGTAAGAATAATTTTTAAAAGAGATGTTTCCTTTAATAGGTTTGGATGTCTATTTGATCAACAAATTACCTAATTCCAGGTATAAGACCATTTTATCCATAGAAATAAAATGATTAAAATAATAGCACTGAACTTTTTGTGTTAAGCTGTGTTACTGCAGTTCTCCGATGAATTCATAAATGGCTAAATTAAGGTGCTACATGATTAAAATAATAAAAATAATAAATATAATTTGTGTTATGCTTACTTTATGTAAGTGAATTTTCTACTTACTGAATGGACTTTCTATGTGAGTTTTATATCATACTGGTAAATAAGTGCTTTGCTCCAAAGCATATTTTTATATTTCCTGTCTTGAGTACCTTGCACTTTGACTTTGTAAAGATGGTAACTGCAGTAAGTAGAACAAAAAAGTATATTAGATTTAAGACTAATAAATTGCAATCAAAAACACTTACTATGTGTAGTAGTGCCAGTATACATAGAAGGATTCAGAGCAGAACTTTGACCTATTCTGCCCTCCATGTTATGGGACCTATAAGGATAAATTCTTCCGTACAGACCATTTTCCAATAACTAGATCCTGTGGGATTTACTTCCCAGCGCAACTGACATCAGAACAATCCCTGACTAGAGAATCAAACAAACCAACATCTTGGACCTATACTTGAGCTACTGCTTACATGGGTCAAAAGCTACCAAGTTGGCAGCCTTGAAAATGTATTTATTAGAAGAGGAAAAGGATACTGGAAACAGCACAGTATGCTTAATAAAAGCCAATAAAAAACATAAACAAAAGTGTTCAAATGACTGCAACTTCAGGATTGAAGTGAGTGTTCGAAGTCTAACAGAATTAAACTTACAGATCCTGTGCAAGAGTGACGAGTAATTCTAGAAAATACACATACAAATGTAAACAACATGACTTTACTTCTATAGGAAAAAGATTTTAAAAAGGTAAAATGATTTGTGCTGACTTGACTCATTTTATAACTGAATGCCAGATATAAGAAATATTTGAACGTTTCATAACCACTGTCAGCAAAGTACCTGTGTACACCATAAAGGTATCTTAAGCTAAAATGAATAACTTTATGTGAGATTGTTACAGATCTCCAATGCTTTTTTATAAACCTGAGTCACATCATCCATATCTGTAAGCAAAGAAAAGCTATTGTCTGCAAAACGGTTGCGGAAGCGTTTCAAGTTTTGTGGACGATTGATTTTCTGAAGTCCATCAAAATCCTGCAGATACAGGATATTTTCAGCAGAAACACAACTGCGTATTCTCTGCTTGTTTGATCTTCCACCTTTTAATTCAAGCAAATCATAGGAGTCATTTGAAAGAATGCTGTCATCACTAGTGATGCTGGATGGACGACTGTAGCTTCGAGACAGCCCTTCTCCAGGCATACTCCCTTCTTTCATAGATTCCAGTGACGCTTCTGTAAATCCAGCCACTGAGGAATCGGTGCAGTTACTGGAATATTTGCTATTATGCTTTAAGATGCCTTTTCTCCTATATGAAAGGCTATGAGAAACTGTTCTCTTTGTCTCACCGACAACATGTGAAGGACTAATACTTTCTTCTCCATCATTGTCCAGCAGTTCAGATGATTCACTTCGTTCAGGAGAAGAGTAATAGCCAGACTCTCTTTGTGGCATCTTTTTTAAAATGCCCTTTTTTGGCATTGCTGTGGCCTGTTTGGTATCACATATAATTGGAACTTCAAGGTCTTGCGTGCTGTTGGGAGATGTATCTATGCAACCTTTTTCATCATTAATGTTGTGTGCTGGGAACAAAACTGGACTAACAACACCTTCAATATAGCCAGCACTATGTGAACGATAGTCACTATTTATTTTCTTTAATATTCCTTTGGGTCTCTTTGATATTGTCACTAATGGTGTTTCATCACCGCCATCTTGCAAAGACGGTGCAATGCCATTTTCTTTCTTGGATTTCTTTAAAGATCTTTGCCGTTCTAATGAAATTTCAGATGGTTTTGAAAGAACCTTGCCTTTGTTTTCAGCCTCTAGCTGTCTGCTGGTAGAACGGTTATGCCAATCGATAAACCTCGCAAGCAGTGGAGATTCAGAGTCTCTTAAAACATCACAGTCACATACGCTACTTTTATAGCTCCAGTTAACCCACCAATGGTTTGCAATATCCTCAATTGTTGCTCGACGCTCAGGATTAACCATGAGCATCCACCTGATCAGCCCACGAGCATCTGTGAATAAAAATTCTTAAATTAATAAATAACACACAACGACAATACTTTTAGAGCTTAACACATTTCTTGCTGTTGCTTTTCACCCCAAAAAAGAATGTCTGTTAGGAGTCATGTGACACATATAATGGCAGCTGGGTGAAAGACATACAAAATATACATTGTTAAAGTGGACCTGTCACCCAGACACAAAAATCTGTATAATAAAAGTCCTTTTCAAATTAAACATGAAATCCAATTTCAAATTTTTATTAAAGCATTCATAGCTGTTTTAAGCTCATTTAAAAATCTCAGCTGTCAATCAAATATTGTCTGCCACTCCTCTATGCCTTAGGCATAGAGGCGGGGCAGATAATTACTTTCACTTTCCATTCAGAACTTCCTAGATGCCACTACTCTCCACACATTCCCCCAATTCTCTTAACCATTTAATTGTGTAGCCAGGACATGGGGATAGACATTGGGTCCCCCATTCTGGTGCACAAACAAGATTCTGAGATGATGCAAGGCTTGTCTTAATAACAGTGTCCACAAAATGGCTCCTGCCTGCTTGCTATAATTATGAATTCCCAGACTGAAGAAAACAAGAATAAAATAATTTATATAGTGTAATTAATGCCCATTTTGCTTGACTAATGTGATAAAATATGATTTTTAATATTTTTTTGGGGTGACGGGTCCACTTTAAACCCCACAATAAACCTAATGCATTCATAAACAGTGATTTGGACTGAGCATAGAAAAGTAAATAAAGACCAGTCATGGAAAAATCAATCAAGGTGTTACTTTGCACCCATGTTGGAGCATTGAACACAATGGGGCAAATTCACTAAGATCCGAAAAGTCGCTAGTGTTAGCTTCGCTAGCTTTCACCGCACTTTGCCAGGCGAATTTTCGTCAGCGCTAAGCAAATTCACTAAAGTGCGAATTTACGCTCAGGTCGGCGAACGGTAGCGTAGTTGTGCTAGTGTTACTTTGCTAGGCAGAGCACTGTTACACTAGCGAAGCCTAATATGCATGCGGCGGGAACTTTAAGTTATAATAGAAGTATATGTTACAGCCACTTTATTCCATTACACAAGCCCAGGAAACCTTTAATAAAATAAATAAAGTTGTCCTATTGCTCTACATGTGCCCCCTGTATATATATGTGTTGCCATATGTTATCGATTGCTTATCAAATTGTCTATCATTTTGCTCGATAGCCGATTTCTCGATGAATTCGTACGATCATTTAATTTCACGAAAAAATCATGAAATTTCATTCGAGCGTCAGAAAAATTTGTACGATTCGAACGATCGAACGCTCCGATCGTATGAATGGTATTAGGGCAGGACTTAGTCTCTGAAGCCTATGGGGAGCTTCCCATAGGCTTCTATTGTAATTCAGTAGGTTCAATCTGGCGAAGTAGGCAGTCGAATAACTTTAAAATTTTAAATCCTAGGATCATCGAATGATCGAATATCTGATCAATCGATCTATTCAATATTCGATATTTGATGATCGAATAGGCTAAAATTCACTTTACGATTTCACAAAAAATTTGTACGATCGTTATTCGATCGAATTCGATCAAACTTCGATCATTTCACATGAATTTCGTAAATTTGCCCCTGAGTCTTCCATGAAATAGAATTCCTCTAAAAGATCTGAAGTTTTGAATACCAAAATGGGTGGAATGGTGTCCCAATAATAAGACCACAGAATGGGTATGCCGATCCTGAGATTTCAAGTGTATAATAAAATAAAAAAATCATATTATTTTTGGATGTTGAACTAGAAGGTACATTAGTCATTTACTTTATAAAATGTTTATGAGCAATGCCACACAAGGGGATTTCAAGCACTTCATCCACTGTGTTTTTAGTATACCCCAATGGCCAAAACCACCCAATAGTGCTCTTAGGTAGTGATGGGCGAAACGGGCGCGTTTCGCCGAAAAATTTGCGAATTTCCAGAGAAATTCGCGAATTTTTCGCCGATTCGCGAAACGAGTCGTTTCCGACGCGTCGCGTCATTTTCGGCGCGCGTCGCGTCAAAAACGACGCGCGACTCGTTTTTGAGCGGCGAATTTTTTTGGGCGAATTTTTTGGGCAGTTTCGCGAATTTATTCGCCAGCGGCGAATCGCGGGAATTCGCCGCGAATTCGCCCCATGCGAATAAATTCCCCCATCACTACTCTTAGGGGCAGATTTACTAAGGGTCGAATATGAGGGTTTAAAAAACCCTCGAATTCAACCATCAAATTTTTATCGAATTTTAACCCTTCGAATTCGATATTTGAATTTGAACGGTTTTAATGATATTCGATTAATCGAACGATTGAACAAAAAATTCGAACGATCGATAAAATCGTTCGAATCGAGCGATTCGAACAATTTTAACCATTCGATCTAATTTTTTTTATTCAATCTACAAAAACTGGAAAAACCCTATGGGAGCTTTCCATAGGGATATACAGCAATTTGGTGGGTTTAATCTGACAAAGTAGGCCATCAAATAAAAATTTAAAGGGCAAGTAATTCAGCCATCGAATGGTCGAATAATCAAATAGATTTTTATTCAATCTATTCGAATCATACAATTTGATCAAATTTTTAAAATTCAATAGTCGAAGTGGCCAAAATAACTATTAAAAATTTGAATTCGAATTTTTTTAAATTGAATTTCGAATCATTCACACAAATTTAGTAAATCTGCCCCTCAGTGTGAATCACCTGCAAGTGATAATTCCTAAGCTTTTCAGGAAATTCTTTCAGCAGTCCAGGTTTACAACAAGCACTTGAATGAAGGATTTCAGGTATACTGGACTACTCGAAAATGTGGAAGGTAACTGCAAAATAGCCCTGAGTGCCTTTGTATGTGGTTCACCTTTAAATGAACTTTTAAAATTATTTAATTTTAATGTATGTTTTTTTTTTTATTATCAGCAGCAATTCAGTATGGAATTTCAACAACTATCTGGTTGATAGGGTGCATTTACCCTAGAACCAGACATTGGCTTGAATAAGAGATGGAGATATGAGAAAGCCAGAAAAGTAACACTAGTAATAAAAAATCACAATAGAATTGTAGCCTCACAAGCCAATAGTTTTAGTCAGTGACCCATCTAATAGAGGGAAAGGGCAGAAGATGACAATTTAAAAACTGTAAAAAAAATAAAAAAATGTAAAAGATAAAAAATGCTAAGTATAGGTAATTATGTAACATAGTAGAAGTTACTGTTAGGGAAACATACATAACATACTCACAATATGAACAGATAGAGATTGTTTTCTATTTTTCACATCCCCCACAATGAAGGTGAGATAGTTTACAGAAAAATGATCTACTAGTGAAAAAGAAACTGCTAAGAGCACTGGCAGATTCAAACTTGCATATTGGCTAGGGTGTACTGTCAGTTCATAGGTTCTAGTGTCAGTTCATTTTAATTATACACGTGCAACAAGCTTAGTCAGCCAATAAAACAGTCACATGTTTGAACTTCAGCTTGTCTCAGCATGTTTTAGATCATACTGCTACCTGATGGTTGTGTTGGTTCACGGTATTCACCACTGCTTATTTGTCTGATAAGGTTTTTGTGATCAAAACCATCAAAGGGCATCGTTCCATAAACTAGAGTGTATAGAAGTACTCCAAGGGCCCAGCTGTCAACCTAAGATAAAAAAAAATGATGCTGTAAATATGCCTAGTGCACATGACAGGAGGCACTTACTAACATAAGGAACACAGGACTGGATTCAGATTCCCTTAACCAGGCTCCATATAATTCAGAGAAAAAAATTTAAGTAGACCAACTGCTGCTGCAATTTGCAATATGGATGTCACTTCTCTAGAGTGGAGCACAAAATGGATTAAGAATAGTAGCCAATCTTTCTATTTTTGACTAAACTAGTAAGTTTTCCCTTTGAGAAGCCCTTGGGCTAACCATTCTGAAGTCTGAACATAGGCAACAAAACCTAGAAGGTATGGGAGCAAAAATTGGCAGGCTACGGTTTGGACACATAGGTATCATAAAGCTCTAGGCAGTGTCACAATATGCCTTCAGAATATTTACTGGGCATTTCAGTTCTGCGGATTCATTAAGGGATACGAATTGTATTCAGTTTAGCGCTACATAGCACTACGATATTACATAAATTTTTCAGGAACAGACTACATAAATAACTACATATTTAAAAAAACTTTGCAAAGAGCTTTATTTGAGAAAATGACATACCTCAGGACCTCGATATGGTCTCCCGTTGACTATTTCTGGAGAAGCATAAAGAGGGCTACCACAAAACGTTTGCAGAAATTTATCTTTTTGATAAAGGTTTGAAAGACCAAAGTCAGCGATCTGCAACAAAAAGATTATTAGTCATCTTTCAGTTCACAAAACGATTTATCCTAAATCATATTAATGTCCTACAGGCTGGAAATATGCACTTGAAAACGTAATAACAGTTTAATCATAAACATTTCAAGCAATTTATGGAATGTTTTAAATAGCGGGGAACATAAACAGTAACGCTGTTACAACTAGAAGAGAAGGGCCAGCAATATACTTACCAATCACATTTTCCTACTGAAATAAATATTTCATATTAAATGCAGTTAGCTAGCTAGTGTTTCTATACCAGTGGAAAAAACTGACCCCGTCTACCATCAGGCGTGGGGATGCCAAACTACTTCTTCTGCATTAGTTTGATCGCTTAGATGTGTCTGACTAGGTTATTTGCTTACTAGTTGTGTGTCCGTGATATAGAGCTGTTGATAACGGTTTGCTGTATAAAACATGTAATGTGCTCCATCAGCTATAGAAAACACAGTAGATTATTAGAATATTTTAGATATTAAAATCAACTGTATTCAGATTTGAATAGTTCAGTACAAAAGAAGCATTACCACCATAATCATTCACATGATGCAAGGGATTAGGTCCACAAGCAAACTGATTGTATCACAACACAGGCCAGTGCATCTCTAGGTTGGCATGTTTTGCTATTCTAGTTGGCCATCACTGATATAATCAAACCCAAGGTTGCATATCAAACAAATAGTTTTAAAGGAGCACATATGTCCAAGTGATCCCACAGTAATTGACTGATAACTAGTGATGGGTGAACCTGACTAATCACTTCGCCGAAAATTTGTGAAATGCTGAAAATTTGGTAAAATGCATTGAAGTCTAAGACAACAAAATGTTTTTGATACACGACAATCTTTTCACCTATTAGAGTCTATTGGCATCAGGAAAGTCTGGCTACATCACAACAGCCTATCCCAAAATCCTATTCCCAGGCAAAGATTGCCTTTAATTGACCTAAATTCCTCTTCCTTATCAGCTCACCCTGGCTAGCTCACAGGAAGTTACTGTTAAGCCTTGAGAAGTGTGCCTTGTCAGTCAGCAGTGGGTAAAATGGACCATTTCCAATAGAAATATTTTTGTTCTTGTCCCTGGACTTTTATTCTGGCTCATATTCTATGGTGGATTTGGCTAAAATTACACATTATACTGCCTTTGAACAACAAATTCCATTAATGGCATGGAATGTAATATCATGAATGGAAAGGCATGATATATTTGTTTTCTTATGAAGGAGTAAGTACATTTAGCAGCCATGTTTTTATTGCAGTCATTCAGGAAAACATTATTTACATTAATGTCCCCTCCCATCCTCACAGACTGATGTTTATCAGCTTTCCACATTAAAGCTGTCAGACCCATTGAAACAAGATTAATAGAAACTGAGATTACTTCATACTCTTGGCACTTTAAAAGCACAAAACTTTAATGTAAAAATAAAGAATGATATTTAGAGGATTTCTTTACAGGACAGTGTGTAATTTTATACACTTTTTGTAAAATAATGAAGGCTTTGTTTGTAGACTTAATTTAATAATAGCATCCAAATGAACTCAAATACCAATATTAAGTCATATTTGAAATACTTTTTCCAAACAATTAATGTTATTGGAGCACAGTCTTCATTACAGTCATTGAGCGCAGTAATACAATAACTTAGCATGCAAGGGCAATTAATCTAGTTTTTTCAGGAAATTTAGGTTTCATTATGAAACAAAAATAACATAAATGTTGCTCTTATATTACATTAATTTGTGAGACAAAGTTACATTTCTTAACTTGATACTAGCCATTAGGGCAATGGCACACGAGAAGACCTGTACTATGCGGGAAATATGTGCTATACGCCAGCGACAAATCTTAACAATGTAAATCGCTGGTGGTAAAACATATGAATTGGGTAACCACCAGAAATTGCCTTCACCTGTATTGTCTGGCAATCACACAATGAATATGTTTTAGGGTGGTGGCAGACAGGGAGATTAGTCACCCAGTGACATATCTTCTCTACTGCGGGCGTCTAATCTACCTGGATTGCCTTCCTGCCTGCAAGAATAACAATCACCAGGGGGATGGCATACTGTACCAATCACTTTGAATTTCCAAAGTCGCCCAAAGTTTCTTCGTGACTAATATCCCATCTGTTACTTCAGCAGCTTAAAGCTGGGGACAGACAGGGAGATTCGGGGAGATTCTGTCACCTGCTATTAAACGCCAGGCGATTCCAGAACTAACTTCGGGCGATTCCAGAAATCGCCACGCTGCATGTGCACAGAGCTGGCGCTTTGTCATTTAAACTAGCGACGGACAGGGATTCGCCCCCGAATCTCCCCGAATAGCTAGGCACCGCTGCGCACCGGCGAGGCTTAAAAACGCCTGCGCTGCAATTTTGAGCGATTTTAAAAATCGCGCCACCCCGTGTGAATAAGCGCAGGCGTTTTTAAGCCTTGCCGGTGCGCAGCAGTGCCTAGCTATTCAGGGAGATTCGGGGGCGATCCGTCGCGGCGAGAAGTCACCAGGCGACGGATCGCCCCCGAATCTCCCCGTCTGGCCTAAGCCTAAAGCATAGAGATAATTTACCAGGCTACAATTATCTGACAAGCAATGACATTGGTGCTTATCTGAAAATTTACTTTTAAGTCTTCTGGGGGCTTTTGGAAAACAAAAAAATGTAGTGCTGTAAGCATCTGAAGTAGCCCTATGTTAGTAGGATATTCTTAAAAAGTGAACAATAATTAAAGACCTGTACAAGTATGGGACCTATTATCCTGAATTCTTGGGTCATAGGGTTTTCTGGATAATGGATGTTTCTGTAATTTGGATCTCCATACCTTAAGTCTACTAGAAAGTCATGTAAACATTAAATAATACCGATACGCTAGTTTGGCTTCCAATAAGGATTAAGTATATCTTAGTTTGGATCAAGTACAATGTACTGTATTATTTTTATTATTATTGTTATTATTAATAAAGGAATTCATTTTTTTTTTTTTCATTTGGATTAAATGGAGTCTACGGGAGAAAGCCTTTTCGTAATTCAGAGCTGTCTGGATAACGGGATTACAACAAACTTCTTCAGATTTGATCTTGACCTGAAATGCCACAGTGAATGCTTCAGAGCCAAGCTCCATTTGTTACCACGTGCATTTTATCTAACACATTTCCCATAGAGCTCTGTGCAAAGCTGTCACAGACAGAGAGGAGCCTTTTGACTGCCCTTTTTTCCTCCCGATGGCAGCAGCAGTCAAAACGCCCCCAAATGCCATTTGTCTTAAGTGATTTAAGACCATTCATTCTTAATGTTTTTTTTTTCTTGGATTTTTGGCATAATGAAAGAGCACCAACGTCGGGCCTCAGAAGTGCATGTTAATGTTACAGAAACCAGGGAAACATGGCAGCCAGAAAATAAAACTCTTTAAGCAGCAGTGTCTTACTATTTTCAGTAGACAAATAAAAAGTGAAAATAAAAATGTGTTCATTAACAAAATGGTAAAAGAATATGGTAAAAGAATATTTGTTAGAATCTCACAGCGTTTGACACAACAGGATAAAATAGGTCACCTGTATCAAGCCTAAATACCCCTTTAAAGCAAATGAACAATTCTCACATGCATATGGCCTAAGGCTCTTTCCACAAATACAAAATTTTAAATAAAAACAGGATTTGTTTACCAGCATTCAAGAACAGTGGCAAGATTGACCATGAACCATTTAAGTGATGTTAAAAAAACCACTGTAGGCAATACGATTTTTACTGTTCTGCTTAATTAGCCTTATAAAATGACAAAAATGCTGCTTTTCACGCAAAGAATTCTGACTACACATTATTTGTGTGGCCAGTCCTGAAGGGATTAAGACTTAGGACTTTAGTTGCACATTATATCAAATGCAGCTCTCTGTTTCCATGGGCTTCCCAGAACAATACAGTACTATGCTTCCTACCATTGGTTTTTCAGCTCCTTTGACCCTTTCAGCAGGCCCGGATATGTGGTGAGGCCACATAGGCCAGGGCCTAGGGAGGCAGATTTGTGGGAGCACCGAGGACGCGCTGCTCCCTGGTGCTCCGGCGCTAAGGGTGCTTGTGCGCAGCCGCTCTTGCGCCCGGCCAGCGAATCCAGCGCTACTTTTCAGCATGAAGAAACTACAGTGGTTAATAGTTTGGAATGTGCCTGTCTGGAACGTAAAACTAAAGTCACCTCATGTCAAAACTAAATATCAGCAGAAAACATACATCATCCAAAGTCAACTGAAAGAGACTTATAAAACATACAGAATTCAGAAAATTACATCCTGCGGCCCAGGATAGATATGCATACGGCTCAGCTTGAAACCTTTGGTTCCCAAGGAAACGTCATGTCGCAAAGGACATAGGAGTAGGCAGTAGGGGGAACGCTGCCCATTGCCCAGTTAGTAGTAATAATAATATAAGTCTATTTAATATCCAGGTGGCCCAGGGAAGCCAAAAGGTTGGACACCCCTGAACTAAACTATTTTCAGTACCTGTACACAAATATACCTTTAAGTTAACTTTTAGCATGTTATAGAATGACTGATTCTAATAAACCTTTCAATTGACCTTCATTTTTTCTTTTTATATCGTTTTTGAATAATTTGCCTTCTTCTTCTGATACTTTCCAGCTTTCAAATGGGGGTCATTGACACTGTCTAAAAAAACAAATGCTCTTTAAGGCTACACATTTATTGTTATTGCTACTTGTATTACTATGTTTTCTATTCAGGCCCTCTCCTATTCATATTCCACTCTCTTATGTAAATCAAGGCATGGTTGCATGGTTTTGACATTGGAGAGCTGCTGTATAAAAAGCTAAATAACCCAAAAACCATAAATAATGAAAACCAATTGCAAATTGTCTCAAGAATATCAATCAATACATCATACTAAATGGAGCACTGTGTCACTTATACAAACAAAGCAAATTTCTTGCAGACAGAGAAGGGTCTGTGGAATATTTCGTGTCAAAATCTATCCATTCAACGCTAGCATTCTATGACTAACTTCAGTAAAGATATTATATATAAGCCTGCTCTCTAATATTATACCAACCTTCTGATGGCTTTGTAATATTAAATGATGATGGTAGGTAAAAAAAGTTGATGTAGCCCTACCCCTATGCAATACTGATCTCGAGGCTGAATTCCTTCTCAATCACCCTGAAAACCCAACATTTGGGTTCAGTGGACAGGGGTGTAATTATAAAGGTAGCCAATCCTATGATTGAATGGGGGCCATGAGGTAAAGGGGGGCTCAGTGGAGCACTGACTATTAAGCAGTTTCAATTCCAATATGATTATGAAGAATTCAAAAAGTTTATGGGGCCCGGTAGTACTTGGTATGATAGTGAGCCAAATAATAACCTAATATTTCATTTTTAAGGATTAATAATCAGAAAAGGCTTTGAACTTCAAAGCAGAAATAGAAAATACATACATACATACCTTTATATTACCATTTTCATCAAGAAGAATATTCTCCAGTTTTAAATCTCTATGTACAACGCCATTCTAAAAAAAGAAAAAAAAACCCATAAAAGTCTGTTCTATATATAGATTTTATACTTTAGGTTTGATTTATCCACCAAATCATTTACCAGGCTAAAGTATAGCAAGAGTCTATTAGTCACTAGCAATGTGGTTGGGGCAAAAATGAATGGAATCCATCCTCCTACAAAACATAGGAAACAAGCGGGGATTCTTTGGGTACCTTGTTTCACCTCCCCTCTTCGGCTTTGTGCTGAAAAACGTTTTAGTGAGCGCCAAAGGCTGTAAAAACAAATTTAATACCATTCTGGTGCCTCTTTAGTTTGATATAAACTTTTAAGAAATGTACACTCGATGGCTGGAAGAATGTTCTATTTCATTAAGCTCACTGAATCAGCTTCATGTGTTTTAAACAAAATATTTTCCCTCTGAGAATACAGTTGCAATTTCTTTCGTCTTATTGTAGTCTATGATTTTAACTCATCCGTTACCAATTGCCTACTAAATAAGATCCGTGCTCCAGAAAGATGCAGTATGCTTCCATTTGTGGCCTCAGTTAAGTAAAATATCTTGGCAGGGGGGCACTCTCTAATCAACCAATCACAACTAATCACTTCCATGTGTGACAGCAATCACCATCAGCCACTACGGAGGTTAGTTTATATAACAACGAATATTTTCAGTGGCCTCCTTTTTACACCAGAGACACAGATTGACTATGTGTATGTGAGTGTTAACAGCTAACGGAAAATACTTGTCTGACAAGCCATACTGCAATGGACCTAATTTTAGCTGAATCTTTAGCTGCACCAAGTATATATTTTTGATCTTCATTCCTCCATGGAAGAAAAGCCATTATCTCTTTGAAAGGTGGCTAAAATATTCTCATATAAAAGCTCAGCAGGAGCTGAACTACTTATCAGCAAAAATATTTGTTCAATGAAAACATAGGCGTCTTCCTGTGCTCATATAATAAATGGTTGCTGCTAATGGCAAGACACTAAAAATATACTCAGACGGCTTATCTGTTTCAGCTCCTGTCTTTTCGTTTTATTGTGTGAGCAAATACTGAGCAGGATTGTCTATTTCACAACAGTAAACAGTAAAATACAATTCCTAACATCAATAAAGCCTAGCTGTTGAAATCGGCTAAATGTTTAGTCCCTACAAGCAGAGAGGTAGTGGCTGGAAATACTAAAGAAAAAAGTTTCTAAAACTGCTGCTGTGTCATTCCCATGACTCAATATGAAATATCCGTACTTACAGAGCAATATTACAACTCTAAGGGGCTGATTTACTAAATTCATGTGAATAGATCGAAGTTCGATCAAATTCGATCGAATTCCGATCGTAGGATTGATTCGATTGGTTGAATATGAAAATTAGGCTTATTTGATCATCGAATAGCGAACAATCAAATGATCAAATAGATTTGAATGATCGGATATTCGATCATTCGATCATCGAAGAACTTAAGTCTTTGTACGAATCATTCGAATGATCTAATAATTCATTAGAATGATCGTTATTCGATCGTTATTCGATCGTCGAATGATCGAAGATCGAATAAAAGGGTAGCCTAAAACTATTCGATTAGCATTCAAAAATCGAATGCTAATCGAATATCGAGTAAAAACTGATATTTTTTGGGGAATAATAGTAAATTTGCCCCTAACTGTAACAGGAAGAAGTGTGGAAGCAAAAGACAGAACTCTGTCTGTTAATTGGCTCGTGTGACCTAACTTTATAGTTTGTTTGGTATGTTTGTGTGCACCGTTGAATCCTAGGATCCCAGGAGGCTGTCCTTATTTATCATTACCCAATGGCACATGCTACTAAAAAAGTATATTATTATGAAAATGGTTTATTTGTATGAAGCAGGTTTTTACAATTTGTTTTATGCAATATCTTTTTATAGAGACTTACATTGCTCGGGGGGTATAGTTTTCCTTTAAGTTTCATACTAAACATCCCTCATACAATGCAGAAAACGACATACAAAACTGTTGTTTTTAGAATCCGTAAGCAGTCAGTATAAATTAACTGCAAGGTAAAACACAAGATACATATTCCCCAATATGCACAAGATAGGAGCACACACAAATATGAGCTAGAGGAAAAAAAACACTGGAACGCTTCAATTAAAACAACTCAGGAATCTGAGAACTCAAGCAAAACATTTAAGCAGCCATCATTCTTCTCACCTTGTGGCAGTAGTGCACAGCAGAGACAATCTGACGAAAGAAGTGTCTGGTTTCCCTTTCACTCAGTCTTCGTCTCTCACTGATATAATCATACAGCTCGCCTTTGCTTGCATACTCCATAATAATCACAATTTTGTCCTTATTTTCAAAAACTGCACCAAAAAATAAAGAGACAGAGAGAGTGGGCTGTTAGCAGAGGTTTAGGTAAGCTGCATAAACTTGAAGTTGCATTAGCTCCAGCACTGAAATAACGAAGCAAGTACAAAAAGTTAGTACAGGCTAGACTGCACTGAAAAAAAAACACTGTGGAAAAACAAAGAAATGGATAATGTTCTCTTTGCTTGCACTAAATATGCTGAACAGATACAAGATACATAAAGGACCACTGTTCCATAAAATTGTTTAGATTCCCCTAATATTCATGTAAAGGGAATATTGATAGATATAAATAGAATCATGTTGTGTTCTTAGCTGTTCTAAATACAACTTCATTTTCATTGCTTGTGTTGGTGAATGGTGCCAAAGGCAGAGATTTAAACTTTATTTTGAATCAGAAAGTGAATGAGCAGAGGGTTTCAACTGCTGCTATTTTGAATCAGTAAGTCATGGGAATGAGTGAAGGCTTTGACGGCTACCTGACTGAACAACAGGGTATACATTCAATGTAAGTGGTTTTAGCAGACTATCTTCAGACAATGTAAAGCACAAGCATGTTGCTAATATTGATCTATCCCTGGCCTTAGATATACCTGTGATGAGGCTGCAACCAATGTCCATGGGACTGTGTGAGTGCGTCTCACCTTCAGCATGACCTGAAAATAATCTATTGAACATTTTGCTATGCCATTTGAATGTATAGATTTAAACCAATTGTTTCTTTCTATGTGCTTTTCATTTTCAAAAACATTGTGCTTTGCATTGTATAAATATTTTAAGATATCCATTTCTAATTTTAATCTTAAACATAAAAAAAATCCAACTAAACATGTTTACTGCACATGTACATGTAAGATTCCATGACTGGTTCCCTATATCCTTCACGCTGGTGTATGACAAATAATAAAGTCTGGGAAGCGTCCTTTAAATATTACAAGTACCTTCAACTATTTGCCAAGTACGGTTATATTTGCTTGCATCATTGGGATACCAGCTCAGAATATCACACTCACATGTTAAGACTATAAGCAGTTAGCAGACTGCTCAGTAGGTCAGGATATTTACCAGCCAGTGCCAGACAAATAAGGGAATGAACAGGCAATGTTTTTTTACCAACTTGAGTTATTGTGACTGATGAAAAAGAAGGGATATGAGCTGTCCACATTCCCTGCAGCTTATCATCATATGCTCTCAACTGACGTGAGTCCTGTGTTCTGACATCAATTCAATTTCCCCGTCTGAGCACACACAGACGAATTGGGTAAAGCCTGGTAGATCAAGCTGCTTTGGGCTAATATGCTATTATTTACAGTACAGTGCATAAGAGAACTCACTTGAAGATTTAATTCCCAATAATAATGAATATACTTTTCTTGAATGCAGTGTTTCTGCATAAACACTAAAAAAAATTATGGATCCCTATTCTAAACTATACTATATGACAAAATGTATGCGGGCACTAGTGATGTGCAGGTTAACCCATAACCCACGGGTGACCTGCTGGTTGACAACCGGTTGGGTGGGTTTGGTTTGAAATGTGGCCATCCATTGCTGGTCAGACTGATAAAATACATACTGTACCTACACTGCCCTGAAAATGCCGTGTCTTGGAACCAGAAGTGTGCACAGAGCGAGAAGATGCAGGTATGTGTCCTACAGTGGCAACATTTTGCAGATTAAGGTTTTGTGGGTTAGAGTCAGGGTGTGAGTTATGGTTTTGTGGGTTAGGGTCAGGTTCAGGATGTAGGCTGAATTTTTCCTGATCTGCACACCTGCATATTACATTTGTGGTCAAGGGCTGGAATATGAAGTTGGTTTTCTATTTGCTGCTAAAATAGCCTACTACTCTGGGAAGGGTTTTCACTAGATGTTGGCTGGCTCCTATTCATATGTAAGAGGTTGGGTACTGATATATACTTATGACAAAAAGCTAAAGTATTTAAATTTCTCAGTGATGGTAAGAAAAACAAAATACTACAGTAAAATGTTAGGATGAAACATATTGTCACTGAATTTTTGTCATTTTGTTGGAATTTAAAAAAAAAAAAAGAACATTTTAGGATTCCCTGCAGGACATGTGTAATATTTCATGGTAATATTTATGTTGTCCAACATGCCAAACGTTATATTCCCACCCTTGATTTGTAGCCAAGCAGATCTGTTAGAAAATTAAATGAAGCTGATTGATAATCCATAATGTTCTCTACCCTGTAGGCCCAGCTCATGTTCTTGTTGGAGAGTCTCCTCAGTGTGACGGAATGGTCTCTGCCTGGATTATTTCATTCATAGCCATTCGCTGACTTTCTTTTTTTCAAGTGTTTAAGATGATGACTTTACCAGGCGAAAGTTCTCAGTTTTTGTTTGCTGCTGGTAGGATGCCAACAAGAAGTTTGGTTTTGCAGTGTAAGATGGTGGTCAGTGTATTCCAGCAATATTTTGTTTAGTAGGTTATTATTAAATGACAGAGAAAATATTGGTTTCATTGCCCAGAATGGCAGCAATCTCCATAAATGCAATTATAGAGTTATGGTTGGGAGTGCAACTAGGCAGTTCTTTTCGTCAGGTAACAATCTGGGTAAGAATAATAAAACCTAGTAATTTACTTTTGTGGTAGGATCCATAACCAAACATTAACACAGTGGGCCAAATCTCTTCTATGTATATTTATTTTCCCTAAGGTGTAGTGCAGCTCACATTTCGACGCAATGAAGCAAAAAAAAGTGTTTCCATCTCAGCAGTGGAAAGAGAAAAGACAGATGAGACTTTATTTTCCAGATCTTTTCAGTGAGGGTATGCTTAAACATTCAGGTCAGGCTTCATTTATTTTGAACTCACGTCAACCACTCATGCTACTATTTAAATATACATACCTGATATCGTTTTTAGTTATGCTGCTAAACCCACAACAACCATATGTAGCCATAACCTTACCAATTAATAACTCTATTAAGACTCAAACTTTACAATCACCCCTTTCAAAATAGGGACCGTTGACAGATATGTATATGGCCATAAAATTCAACAAAATTCAACTGCACTACATTCTCCGCTACTGATATTCCTAAACATGAGGTTCTACAGCTTGGCTGGTTTAAAAGGACAAAGCTTTGGGTCAGCTGGAATATTCCTTATACTTCCCCACTCAGTTTGAGCAATCATCTAAATTAGTTCCAGTGTGCTGACATTCCTTCCATCTGCTGTCTTTCCATGCCCCCTGTATTGGTATCGATTTTATTACTCTATGGACAACTGCAGACAGAACTACCTTTCCACAGTCACAAAGTGCTTCTTTATTTAAAAAATCAACCAATCAAAATAAATAGCCACAATTTATTTTATGTACACTAGATCAGAGAATATCAACAACCCCATATATTCTATTTTACAAATACTGGTTATCAGGTCATAATGAAGAACAAATTTTAGTCAGGAATTTTTAAACAACAGCAAACTCATCTTAATCACATGAGCCTGCCCTCTTTGCAGCTGAAAGGCTGGTTCAGATTTGCAGATGCAACCCAGGGACACATCTTTATCAAGTAAATGGCCCCTTAAAGGATAAATAAAGAAGCTTTTATTGAGCTGTACTTTTGGTTAATCCCTATATTTTAAGCACAGTGAAAATGCAATTTCAGAGCAATTCCCTCTACCTAAAACCATGCAAATATAGAAATACAGGCATGGCATTCATTATCCAGATACCCATTATTCAGAAAGTTCCAAATTACGCAATGAACATCTCCCATAGACTCCATTATAAACAAATAATCCAAATTTTAAAAAAGGATTTCCATTTTCTCTGGGGAAAGATCTGTTATCTGGAAAACCCAAGGTCCTGAGCATTCTGGATAACAGGCAGGCCTGGATTTGTGGAGAGGCCATCTAGGCCCAGGCCTAGGGGGGCAGGATTTTAGGGGATGGCATGCGGCCCAAACACACCCACATTGGCTCAGAAATTTAAATTTCCTGTGTGCCAATTCCCATTACTCCGTCCTGATGATGAAAATTTGAGCAAATAAAAGGTGGCAGGGGCGACAAACGACAGCAGGCAAAGTCCGGCCCTGATAAAAGGTCCCATACCTGTATAATCCTGACCATAGGTACTTAGTTTCTTTATTACAATTACAGTTTATTGATATTTGAGCAACAGATAGTTTATATGAAATTAAGTAGGATATTAAAGTAAATTAAACTTTGATTAAACTGGAATATATATTTAAATAAATGACTATGAATACTTTTCACTACTCATCCGAGGAGATTCTTCAGTTCAACTGACTGGCATGGGAAGTTCTCTGCATATAAACTCTTCTACTAATCCAATCACAATGGCACATTGTAACTCTTCAGAGAGGTGACATCTGAATTTACAGAGGTGATTATTCTGTGTAGTTACTGTGATAGGATTACAGAACAAGGAGGATTCCTCCAACTGCGCATGTGCCCGAAAGTCACAAACTTTCCAATCTTTTTTTTTGTGTGAAACTTTGTGACTTTCGGGCGCATGAACAGTTGGAGGAATCTGCCGGTACGGAGCTACTGCGCATGCGCCCAAAGGTCACGAAGTTTCGGATTTCTTTTTTATAAAATTCGGGACATTTGTGCATGAGCAGTAGCGCCGCACCAGCAGATCCCTTGTACTGCGCGTGTGCCCGAAAACGTCAGTCAGTGCAGGATGAAGAGCGAGGTATAATAAATCACAAAAAATGTGAGTTTTTGCCAAAAATAAGCTTGATCAGAAAATTTGAGTTTAATAAATTAAGCCCTAAGTAGTCAGTTCTGCATGCATTCTTGTTTTCTCTTGTTTAAAGTCTGTGGCTCATTGACTGGATGCAGGCTTGATTGTTTTCCAATAACATAAAATGCTATGTTAAAGGACCAGTAACATCAAAAAATTAAATTATTTTAAAGTAATAAAAATATAATGCAGTGTTGCCCTGCACTGGTAAAACTGCAGTGTTTGCTTCAGAAGCAATACTATTGTTTATATAAATAAGCTGTTGTGTAGCCATGGGGGCAGCCATTCAAAGGAGAAAAGGCTCAAGTTACATAGCTCTATAGAACATAATGTTATCTGTTATCCATTAATTATCCTGTGCCATATTGCCGTTTTTACACCATTGCTACTTAGCAGCTTGTTTATATGAACTATAGTAGTGTTTCTGAAGCAAACAGATCAGTTTTAACAGCGCAGGGCAAGACTACATGATATTTTCTTTACTTTAAAACACTTTCATTTTTTGGTGTTACTTTAAGTCATTATGTTCATTTATGGTCGCATCATTCTTGGTGCGTATACTATTTATATATATATATATATATATATATATAAGTAATTTGGGCATTTACCAAGTCAGGGTCACTGGGCATCATTGGAAATGTAGTCAGGGTCTGATTAATTAACAACAGGTAGGTAAATGCCAGTAAATCCTTTTGCATTTCTCACTTCTATAATTAATAAAGCTCAGCTGGTTGAAATGTCTTTCTAAGCCATCTAAAAAAAAGTATAATAGAAATTTAGTCTTAGGTGGAAAGATTATGTGGCCAGAAATGGAATCTGTGTGCAAAAGCAGGAGGCATGGTCTGTCATGCTTTCATACCTCATATCCAGATAATATATTTTAATTGGTCATCCTAAAAACAGCCATTTGCCCTGTGATAAGATTCAAGACAGGTTTCCCTTCCCACCTGGCTGTCACAAAGACATGTTATAGTTTTTGATGTTCCAAAAAAATGGCTGCATTATAAAATATATCACAGAAAATGTGCTGCATATTGTTTGGTTCAATTGCAGTTAATAACCAGTCTTGGAGAAACAACCTTTCCAGTTAACATCCAGGAGGCTAAAACAACAACCCTAAATGTGCTTACTAAGCACAACATTTTGTCTCTGCATAGGAAAATGGACTCTGTTCCCATTTCTATTTTTTATGTTAGCTGTTAAATCAATCCACAATGAATGGAGCCATTTACTGTCGGAATCCAAGGCTCCAGAATGTTTCTAATGTACTTTAATAAGCTAATTAGATAGGTGAAAAAGAATGATGCGAGGAAACCTAAGGTGGCTGGAATGTAACAGTGGAAAACCAGGGTCATTTTGTTCTTGACTCCATGCCAGTTGCCGCTTCTGGCCTGACAAGACTCTCATTTGCAAACAAGCAGAAGTGTTGCTACTCTTGACGTCACAGCTCAGAAAGACAGGAAATTAATTAGAAACTTGGTCTTAATTGAGAGGTAAAACGATGCCAGAATTAAGAGATTGTCTATCATTTCATTATTTTTTTTACATCCAATTTAATACCTTTGTAGGGTCACCTCATTCCAGTATTCTCCCTGGGAATATATTGTGGTTCTTATAATTTGTAAAAGCAATCTAATGGTTTTTATAACCTAAAAGCAGCATGGTACTGCATGACCTGAAAACTGAGTCTTCTCAGTACTAGACTTGCTTTTTTGTCACTGTGGTCCATCTTTTTATGAAATAAAAAGTGTGAGAAAAAACATTAACAGACATCTGACCAAGAGTTTTGATGTACTGAATTGCAGAAAGACTATTAAGAAGCTGCTATAATACTGTATTTTCCAAAATAGATTTACCAAACATTATTTGCTGAACCTTCAGCTGCCCTGTTCCATGAATTATTGAAGGGAAATAGAATATAAATACACATCTTTTTGCTTTTCAAATTTTGTAGCTGTGAAGGGTCAGCTTAAAGGCCTATTGAAGTGAGGTATTGGGAAATTACTATTTGTTCTCCTAGATACAGCTGGAAACCCAAAAATAAACGTCTATTAGTGTGAGATTGTGGGTAAAAACGTAGTTGCTGTTAAAATATTTATTGGAGTGGCTGCGAACTAGCATTTTCAAGGGGTCATACTCTGTGCTGCAATTAAGGTGCTCCAATAAAAATGCTCTTGAAATGGACACATCGTATTTTGAAGAAACACAAATTATTCAGATCTCTCTAAGAATCTTCCTGACGTTCTTTAGACCATTTTAGCAGATTCTAGTTTCCCTCCAGAGTAAAAGGAAATCCCCACTAGGTGTTTCTTCTTGGCAGCTTTATCTATGCACTAGGGTGTGTGCTTCAGTCTTCATTTTTCAAGCGCTTGTTATAAAGCACTGCATGTTTGTGCCCCAGCATTCTTCCGCAATTCTTGTCTGGGCCATTTTCTCTGCTTTTTGTGTAAATTTGGCCTAAATTTTACAAAACACCACTTATTACACACTCCTGCCTTTTCTTGGCTTTCACTGAACTCTGTGGGTAGGGGGTAGTCTCATGTAAACTAAATGGAAAGCTCTTGATGATACTTATGCAGTTCCTCTGACTTTGTTTCCCTTTCCCATCTGGTGCTGTAGTTTAAATTTCTTGGCAGTCTAACAGACCGAACAGCTTCAGGTTACTTTGGGACAATTGGTTACAATGTTATCTCCATTCCCCATTTAATGAAACTAAAGGCTCAAGCCAGCATATTTATAACTACAAAAACAAAACAATTTAAAGTTTAATATACAAAAAAGAATAAACCAAACTGCCAAAATGATACTCTTCATAAAATGAAATACAAATACTGGAATTAATTTGGCAGATGTTAAAATACAAATAAAGTATGAAATGCATGAAAATAAGCCCCTATGACATGGGGCCCTGACAGCAGAACAACCTGTACGGAAGTCCAGGGCACATCCCCAGGACATTATATTATTAATGTAATCACTTGTCATCATATGCCAATATATGTTTCTCCTTCTTCACAAGCTAAGTTCTGTTAGTGTGACATAATGGATTTACTTTACAGCAATGCTAACTGTCAGAACAGATGGTGCCTTTTTCTGCCAATGAAACATGGTCAATTGAGGCAACAAAATTGGGGATTCGGGAACTCAAAACTTTGTTTTTAACTTGTTTTTTGGTGAACTCCATGGTTGATCTGTAAGTTTTTCTTGTACCTGTTGCTGAGGGTCTGCGGTTGGTGCACCTGGACCATGTTATATACTTGGTGAGTCATAGTTTACATAATTTATTTTTACTTTAGTACTGTGTTTTATGCCCAATATATTTTTTCTGCAAATAACATGGCATCCCCCTTTCCTGTAATGTTATCTATCATGTGGGCACATACATGTATTAATGGGTGAACAAAAAGCCAGAAGTCTGCCAACCTACCCAATCGTGCTCACTGTACATCCACTTTTCACAAAATAGCTGCTTAAAACTGTTGGCGTTTAATGCAATTAAAGGACATGGAAATCCTAAAAAAGAAAAGGACTAAAAATGCCATGTGCCTAAAGTTTCAGCTTGTCAATAGCTGCAAAGATCCAGGACTTCAAAATTGTCACAGGGGATCATCTTGAAACGTGTCTGTGACACTCACATGCTCAGTGGGCTCAGAGCAGCTGTTGAGAAGCAAAGCTTAGGGGTGGTCACAAATTATCAGCAGAAAATTAGGTTGCCTATCATCAAGCTGATGCTACAGGGCTTATTATTAAATTCTGATGTTAGTTGAACTGGTTTCTGTTCTGCCATGTAGTAATTATCCCTATTAATGACTAATCAGCCTTATATTGTGCCATTTCTATTCTATGTGTACTGTATATTGTGAGTGGGTCCCTAAGCTCAGTAAGTGACAGCAGCACAGAGCATGTGAATCAGTGAATCAGCAGAAAAGAAGATGAGGAGCTACTGGGGAATCTTTGGAGACAGATCTTTACTTCTAAAGGGTTGGTATTGCCTTGGGCTGGTACAGAAGCCCAAAACATAATGTAAAACATTTCTACCCTACTTCTTTAGTTTTGTCCTTTAATGCCTCATGAAGCATCAGAGATGCTTTGAAAGCTTTTCAATTGTTAGAAATAAGTCAGAATGAATTTTCAGATGTTGCATCTCTCAAGCCCTACACATTATACATTTATCTGGATGCATCCCATAGGAATAAACATCTTTATTTGTTTAATGACAAAATGCATTGTGTTCCATCCCACACAAATACAGAATGCTGGCAAAGACTTTAACATCGAGAGTTATATGGTGGACCACACAAATATTGCTTTCAGTCAAATCCACATAAATTTTACCTTCATAAATTCTTATGATATGCGGGTGGTTGAGTGATGACATGATCTCAATTTCCCGTCTGATGTGAACCATATCTTGCTCATCTCTGATTTTGTCTTTGCGAATGGATTTTATGGCAACCTTTAATACAAAAGAAATTGTGTGTTTCCATGGGAACAAAACAGATATGAAGTAACAATTAAAACAGTTCCAATATTTTCTGCTAGCAACAGCTGCACAAAGACCTAATGAAAGTTGAAATGGTTGAAATCTGAATATATGACTGCACATTTTATTTGTTCCTATATTCAGTCAAGCTAATTGAACATTTGCATGAAATACAATTAGGGCAGTTTAAAATAGAATATATGAATATAGATAAGGCATCAAATAAATTAGAAAAATAGAATGTTCTATTTAAATGACCCATTAGGACTTCAGTCTCCAAGCCTTGGCTGCTTCGTTTACTATGTTTCCCAGTATCCTGCTTTTTTAAAGATCTCTTTTAACCAAGTGTATTTTCTGCCCATGAACTTCATGAAAAAAAACCGACGGTTTTAAATTGGCTCTTCAAAATTCTCTGTGGTTGCTGAGGAATGTATAATTATGTTCATAATGTTCCACATCTATTATTGTCGGACTGTAACTACACCCAAAAGCCACATGCAGCAGGCATAATGATTTGCATGCAAATGGCAAACATGTGCAGTTAAAATGCTCACCTCTATGGTTAGAAAGGGAAGCCTTCCTATAACAACTTTGGAATCATTTCTGTACTATGACATGTATAAAGTAAAAGTTGACTGGAGAAGAAATATTACATGAAGGATGTTCCTTGAGTGCCCACATCAAAAAGTGTACATCTGTTCCTGTACGTTGCTTTGAACAGTTTGCAGGAGAGATCTTGTGAAAAGGTAGCACAAACACTTTATTGTAAGAGACCATAGGATGTTACCATACACCATTCATTAAATGCATCCAATTAGAGAAGGTAAGAGACAAGCTGTAGAGAGGTGCAAAGATTAGGATAAGGATACACAATGCACTAATTATTTTATTAATGTTTATTTTTAATTTTCCCCACATTTTGGTACTATCATAAAGCCACCTCAACAGAAGAGTAATTAATCAGCCTGTATAAACAATTATTTGTATGCATGGCTTTCCAAGATGAGTCTCTGCACCAACAACATTCTATGTATTTCATTCAGTCCTGCTTACTTCATTTAAGTGGAAAGGGGAAATGAGAATTACAAAGAAAATAAGCACCTCAACCCTCTGTCTAGTAAAGACATGTCACCTTTCCTATTATTACAATTACAATGTATATAATGCACTGCAGAAGGCTGAACCATCAACTTTGGAAAATTGGACATCTAAAGCAGTCGTTCCAGGTGAACGTGTATGTGCACTTTTGAAAGCTGTCCAGGTCAAAATCAGCAGTTTAATGTCATATGCAGAACATGACCCCAGCAAACAGATAAAGGATAGAATGCCAGATCAACAAAACAGATTACTTAGATTACTATTGACTAAAGCAGGGTAAAATTTCATTTAAATTTAGTTCCCCTTCTACAGAAACATGTAAAATATAAGGATATATGTTACCAAGAAACTTCTAACATATTTTGCAACAGTGGGTACTTATTCTTTATTATAATACACAAGTATCAGTGAGTCATGTGACAGAAATGACATCACTAAGCTCCGATTATAACCAATGACATCACTAGACACCGTTTATAAGGATATAATTTACAGGACATTCATGGCTCTTGTGTATTATATAGTGAATAAAGTACCCCCTTTTGTAAAAAATAAGGATATTATAAGATACAGAGGAGTTTCATGACCATATAAAAACACGAGGCCGAAGGCCGAGTGTTTTTATACAGGTCATGGAACTCCGAGGTAACTTCTAATATCCTCATATTTTGCAACTGGGGATACTTTATTTATTATAATACACAAGTTTCAGGGAGTCATGTGACAGAAATGACATCAGAACTCACTGTTTATAACTGATGACATCAGAACTCACCGTTTATAAGGATATAATTTACAAGATTTTCACAGCTTTTGTGTATTATATGCTTATTATTGCCTACTGATATGCCAGTGTAAATGTAATGTTTCATGCACTCTCATTTTTTTTTAAATATCTCTTATCTATTCATGTCAGTACAAGAATCTTTTCCAGGACAAACGATCTTGTATTCAAGTCTGCAGCTGCATAAACATGAATGTCTGGGCAAGAAAGCACAAGCTGAGCGAAGGTTCTGCCGCATCAGTTTATTTATATTGTTTGAGCACATGCAACACTTTTTTAGCCAAGGCTTTACGCAACAGACATATTAACAAGCAGCAATATAATTCTGGAGAAGCCACCCCCATACTATTAAGTCATGTACAAATCATGAGATACCTGATCTAATTATTAGGATGAATGTGATCTTATTATTAGCGTAACCCTTCCTGCATTTAACGTTTAAGCCATTAGAAGTATAAACATTTATAAAAATAACATAGGGCAAGAACATCCTGGTGGCAAAATACCATTCTGCTCAGATGACCCGTACATTATTTCAGGGAAAGAAATCCCCAGCAATGTGTGCATACTTCCTGCTCCTAGCACAGCATATGCTAATAGTTAGGCACCATAACCAACTGAAAGCTTAACTTGGAGCAGAAGAAAAATATTTGTGAAGAGTGTGTATAACAAGCATGTGGGCAAGTGTGTTTTCTTATAAGCTCAGAGATGACAGAGACAAAAAGTAAGATGAAATCATCAAGTAAATTAATCTCTTTTAATGTGTGCCGCAAGATAATAAGCATGATTTACAAAAGAAAAGGGGCAAAAAGCAAAGTGTAAAAAACAGATACAAGTTCCATGTTTTTTGGCACTTTTGCCCTCCAAATGTGAAGCTCCATGGGGCGTCATATGGATGCACACCTCCCAATTGTACCGGTTTGAGAGGGACAGTCCCGCTTTTAATAGCTCAACCCGCAGTCCTGCGTTTGTACTGGAAAGTCCCAATTTCTCTGCACTGAACGGGGAAAATCCCTATTTCTCTGCACTGATGGGAAAAGTACCAAGTTCTCTGCACTAAATTGAGAAAGTCCCTATTTCTCTGCACTGAACAGACAAATAAGATACAATGTTTCTAACTTAATTGGCTCTTGGCAGACAGCCCAGAATAGATACTTTTCTTGAATTTTTGTCCCTTGGAAGAAGTTAGACTCAAAGCTTAAAGGGCAATTCACCTTCATTAGTAAAACTGTAATAAAACATAAAAACTACTTTTTTGTAAAATAGGCTTAGGGGGTGTGGCCGCAAAAAGGGACGTGATCAAAAAATTTCCATGCTCTTTGTGTCCCTCTTTCCAAAATGTTGGGAGGTATGTGGATGTCACCTGGAATGTTCTCAATGATGCTGGGGAGCCAGATTTAAAATCAGAGACTACATTTGCTCATACTGCTAGCACAAAAATCAAAAACCATAGAAATTCCTTAATTAGAGCAATGATAAAACAAATAATTAAAGTATGTTTAACACATGTATGCACTTTTTACTGATCTCATATTGAATTACTGCCCTTTAAAGGAACAGTAACACCAAAATGTAATTAAACTATGATATACTGTTGCTTTGCACTGGTAAAGTTATGTTTTTGCTTTACAGCGCTACACAGTATGTTGGCGCTATATAAATACATGTTAAGAATAATAATAATAGCAAGACAATTATAGTTTATGGAAAAAATTTCTTTTTTTTATTGTTTTTGAATTATTCACCTTCACCATTCACCGTCGTCAAATGGGGATCATCGAAAAAACCAAATGCTCCATGAGGCTACAAATTTATTATTATTGCTACTTTTTATTACTCATCTATCTATTAAAGCTTTCTCCTATTCATATCCCAGTCTCTCAATTAAATCAATGCATGGTTGCAAGGGTAATGTGGACCCTAGCAACCAGATTGCTGTAATTTCAAACTAAAGAGCTGTTGAATAAAAAGCAAAAGAAATAAAAAAAAAAAAAACCAAATAACGTTGCTTAAATTAAAATTAAAGTGTTTTGCATAAAACCCAGGTGTACCCTGTAGGCTGTCAGTCCACATATGAGCTACTAAATGGCCAATCACTGCCCTTATTTGGTACCCTAAGGAACGTATTAGATGTGTATGTTGCTCCAAAACTATCTTTACATTTTAATGTGACTCATGGGTTAAAAAGGTTGGGTATCCTCTGTATAAGGTTTTGCTTTTGAGAGGCAGAATTTGTCCCAATTTGCTTTTGAGAGGCAGAGTTGGAAGTAAACTGAAAATATTTGGAACTACAAACTATATTTCCCATCTATGTATAGAACTTTGCAAATGGCTACATTCAGTCTGCATGCAAACAGTCAATGTGGTTCAGGGTCAGACTGGGCCAGCGAGGTACAGGGAAAAAAACCCAGTGGGCCCCAGCTTATTTAGGCCCACTGGCACAAAAACCACTCCCTGCACTCCCTCTCCTTACCTCCCTCCTAGACCCCGGTCGCACTGAAGTTCTGTAAAAAGTACACACACGCACTTGTGTGGGGGCGTTGTGGCATCAGCAGAGAGGCCTTTATGACTGGGGGGGCCTGGGGGTTGGTGTGTGGGGACCCTGAGGCTACAGGCCCAGTCTGATGCTGATGTGGTTAAGAAACTGTCCGTCTTGGAATAGGGTGAAAGAACACAAAGAAAGGTTGCAGAAGAATGGATTCACATTATGCTAAACACATATAAGTTACTTTTTCAAGCAGAAATGCACTTTGCTAATATTTCCAGCATCAATGTCTATGAGACAAATTATATTAGAAGTATTAATGTAAACATTTTTCTTCCTTCAATGACATCAGTGTGCATTTGGTTGTAGTTTACAGAATTAAAAGTGTGCCAGCTTTGAAGCAGTTAGCGTGTTTTAATGAAGTATCTTGGGCAGCTTGGAAGGAGCTGTGACTGTGGCTAAAAAACAAGGTGCTCCGTGTGAGTCCAAGGGGCAGATTCACCAAAGCACGAAGTGTCTAGTGCTAACGCTAATTCGCCAGCATGACGTCAATTCGTAACTTCACAAATTCACTGACTCTGGCGAATTTTTGCTAGCGATGTAGATAGACTAGCGCAATTTCGCACCCTGGCGTGTTTTACCTTTCGTAGGGTGATAGTCTGAAAAAGAGCGAAATTTTTTGGGGGTTACCCTCCTTCCCCCCCTACATTTCCTAACATATGGCAACAAACCTATACAGGGGACACATGTAGGGCAATAGGACAACTTTATTTGATTTATTAAAGGTTTCCTGGGCTTGTGTAGTGGAATGTAGTGGCTGTAACATATACTTCTATTACACTTTGAAATTTGTGCCGTATGCAAATTAGCCATCGCTAGTGTAAATGCACTTTCCCTGGCGAAGTAACACCAGCGCAACTACGCTACCGTGCGTCGACCTGAGCGTAGCTTCGCACTTTAGTGAATTAGCGTAGCCCTGGCGAAAATTCGCCTGGCAAAGTGCGGCGAACGTTAGTGAAGGCAATGCTAGCGTTTTTTCGCCGCTTAGTGAATTTGCCCCCAAGAGTTGTGGCAGCATATCATAAGGCATATTCTGTACACGTTTTCATACATCTGACCACATCCCAGCAACATTACCAGCTAAACTCAACATCAGAATTCTTCTATGTGAACATGTACAAAACTCCAGATCTTCTCTACACACATTAAAAAAAACAAGACTTTCTTTACACCCCAAAAGCCCATGAAATCGCAATGTTCAGCTGAAACAGTTTAAACGTTCGACTGTAATTTCCTTGCATATGTACCATCTGCTAGAAACGACCATAAAACCCTTGAAGGAAAAGACATTTTTTTTTGATTTATGCCATTTTATGACTTGACAGCTCATAAAAGTTTTTCATCTACAAAACATAGACATCGGAACGGTTTGAGAATGCCTTTCATTCAAAGCCTTCAGATAATATGACACACTTTTCTTGCACGTTGAACTGAGAGAAGTTTTTCAGTGGAAAAGTACTGAGAAGAAAAGCAAAGAGGTTTGAGTTGACACCTTTGTGCTAGATGAAGAAGTAAATCTTGCAAGCTATCGGTGCCCTTGGGTCTCTTTTCAAGAATGGACCACAGTGTCTTGAAAAACTTCATCCTTGGTAACATTTTGCAGTTTCCTTTAAAGTGATACCCAAAGTGGGAGTATCGAATTTGCAACTTTGGCTCAGAAATACAGATCATACAGGGTAAATAGGTTGCTGTTCATTATTCCCCAAGTTCCCCATAAGCAGCTGGTTCTGTCATTTTGGGCTATTTTAGCTCCAAAAATGCAATGCCACGCCATGGTACATGTGGCATCATCAATTGCAAATTTGATACCACGTTCGCTTAAATTGAGGTTGTTGTCTGATGGCATTAGAAGCCTCTTTCCATCTGGCATCCCTTTGAGGAATGAAAGATTGCCACAGGGTTGGTTGTGCAAGAAAGGCTTCTTCAGAAACCCAAGCTCAGCACAGGCACGTGAGTTCTGGCAAATGCCAGAAGGACTCCTCTAACATGCCGTAGGAAGTCACTATTTAGTGGGCTGGTAGAGGCTGTTTGGACCTCTGTGTTCTTGGAATACAAGGGTCTATTTTGACTTCCAGCGCAGACCAGGGAGCCGACCCTTATTGTGCTATGTCTATGATCTGACACGGGTACAATAATCAAAATAAAGTACAGCAAGAAAAATGCTGTTGTCATTTGGAGTCTTTATAGCCCTTCAAAACAAGCTAAAATTACAATATTATTGTTATATTAAAATTAAAAACTTTAGTTTAACTGAAAATGCAAGGCTTGTGATAGTATATTAAAAAGCCAGATCTAACTATAATGGGCTTGTATATGCGTGTGTCCAATTGTATGACAGTTATTTTTCTAAACCTTCTAATATACTGCATGTGCTGTTTCTCTGTGAACTAGAGAGGGCATGTCCCTACAGGCTAATAAAAGTGCTATCCTAGAAATGTTTTTAAGTCAGCTGCTTGGCTGTAAAATTTGAATTAATGCTATGTAGAAATTGACTACATGCAGTAAAGTTTTGCCCCATAATATTAGATAGCACTTGCCTACTGCAAGCAGTTCCGCTTCAAGTAGTTCCTGCGAGTTAAGTCCTTTGTTAAGGAATCTAAGTGACTCTTGTCCCCAGGTATGATGCTACTTACTATCTTATAAGACACTGCTTAATGTTTAATAAAACTGCGTTACTACATGGCAATGGATGGGTTGAACGTTCAGGGAGTTATTGCCAAGGTACCAAACGCATTAAATGAAAGAAACAAATTACAAGATGCTGTCAGTATGTGCCTGCTAGTCCATCACAGACAAGGTTACATGCTACGTGCAAATATCACATACAACTGCCTGCATCTTACCTTACAAACAACAGAGTGCCTTTTCATAGAAGAGCAAAATGAGTTTTACAGCGGTGTTTCTTTGAGGCAAAGGAAAATCAGAACCTCACAATTGTAGGAGGTTAAAAGTAAATGCATAATAAACTTACAAGTAATAAATCTCAATGGTAGTTATTGAACCAGGGGTCCTCTCCACTTCACACAGCACTAAGGATGGTGTATGTATCTAGGCTCTAGGGAATTAATCCACTTTGAAAGTTAAGCCACATTATCCCACTAAAAGAGAGACAGTGTGTCTACCACTCACATACCAATACCAAAGCTAAGCATGCACGGCTCTATGGCAATGATACATGTAATATCACTTTCCAGAACAGTGCTCTGCCAGCTATTAAAGCAAAACATGCCCACCGGTTAAAAGTGTAGTATACAATACAATTTAGGAACACAACACAGTTTTTTATGATATATATACTGATTTAATGATGAATGGAGGTGGATATTTTTAATAGCAACCTAAGTCCTAAAATAAAAATATTGTGCGTTCAGATGAAGCCACTTTGGATTGTGCATTTGAAACAAAAAAACTTAACTCATCTATCCCATTTATCCCACTTAGCACAGAATATTGTGTCACAGCATCCCATCCAATTAAAGAGTTCACCGTTGAAAACAATGGAGCTTTGGTATGCTAATGAAAAGGTTAAATGCATTAAATGAGTTAAGATGACTTTAGATAACACAGTTTCTTCAATTAACCCTCAGTCATGATGCATTTAACTCACAAATCCCGGTGGCTGCATCTGTATGTGATGATCAGGCCTTGTGCCATTGCATATTTTGGGAAAAACAAGGAAATAATCAGGTTTCTGAAGCAGTCAGCTCTTGCCAATGCAAGTAAAAGATGTATAAAACATCTTAAGGTGAATTTTAAAAAAAAGGATATTTGTGCTGACCCATGTATATGGTCTGTGAATGACTGTAATACTCACTTTCCCCCTGTGAATCTGTCATAGACTCAAATGTTCATATGAATAAGGATTTAGATTCCAACATTTTTTGTGTTTTGGGTCATGACCATATCTCATTATTTCTTTTGTTATTCTCAGATCATACTCCTAGTTCTGCCTGCTTCAATGGTGGGGTTTAAATTTAATTCTGGAGAAAATGACAGTGACAGGACTGTTACTACCAGTAACCAAGCAAGGGTGGGCAAAAAAAGAGTTCTGAAGAATCAATTTGAGTTGACATGTTTAAATGCACTGGACTCAGTAACCCAGCCCACCCGACAAGTGGTACACCAAGCTTAACTGGCTCTTAAAACTTGCTCTAGTCTAACCTCAAACAGAGCACTTTAGAAGAACCAGTATTGAATAGGAAATCTAATGAAACTGCAGCGAGGTTTGGGAATCAGCATTGGTCTTCTAAAACAGGAATACTTGGGACTGTGTTTGAAGGGAAGTAGATAACAAGGTTAACAACATCAGAACATTCAAGCGAATGGGTAGTGGCTGTTGGTTGGCAGTGGAATCATGATCTCAAAAATCCTTAGAAAAGATCAACATCTGCAGTGGGCCATGGGGCCTAAAAAACTGCAAACAACAAAAGAAATCTCGGTATAAAATCTAGTGCTAGTATCCCTTTAATCATTTGGCATAAAAGACAGACCCATTCATGTCGAAAGCCTACCAAGATTCTGAATCGTATTGGATGTTTGCATGCACGGTTTTGGAAGAATTATACTGTAAACCAGATGTAGCTCAATAAAGGCACCATGACTACATGTTTTGAACATCTGAAGATGGATCAATTCCATAGGTTCACAAATTTTTCTCCACTTTTTTTTTATTTACAACCCAGACTTTATGAAAATAAATAATTTGCAATGCCTTTTTTTTTACATTTTTATATCAAAGTAGAAGGTTCCTAGAATCCTAATCCTACAATAGTTGTGCATAAAGAAGGAATAAATATGCCTCTAATTATTTCCTATTAAACGCATGGGCCTGTCGCTTGCCAGTGCAAGGAAGCAGATTAATCAGTTTGAAAAGTGAATTCCAAAATCTGTGTGGGATGGGGTGTTAAGGAAAGACAAAACAAAACTTAATCCCAGTTTAACTTGTAGAAGCACCAATAAACTGGGACTTCAGGACTGTAACGTTTATATTCTCCCCTTAGCTTTCTGATGTATTTCTGAAAATAACTAACATTCGTTATTAGCTCCAATGAACAAAAATTGCCAGCTCTGTTGCAGCGTCCATAGTTCAACAAAAAATAGTCAGATAGAAACCCATAAATAGAAAGAAAGGGGTGGAAGCAGTAGCTCCTTTTGCATGGTCAGTTTTTCTGACTCTTTGAGCACAAGTTTTCATCACCTTAAAAAGTTGGGTCATAAAATTATAGAGACAGGTTTAGTGTATTCCACTATCATGGAATATCACTTAGAATACATCTCTGAAAGCAGGTCCAGTGATGTAAGAAGGTGCCAAGAGGATTCGTTTGGAAACCACCTGGCGCCTACCTTGTGTAAGAAAGTCAATATGGCAACTGCTCTGATATTGATACATAAACAAGAAATCACACAATAGCACCTTTCAAGAACATCACATGTTAGCAGATTCCTGTTAATGACCTGTGAAGACAAAATATTAAATGGTTACACTATAAATGGACATGGCTTTCTTAAACCATGAATAGTATGCTATTTTTATAAGATTAATGGATCTTCACAAAAATGAAGACTAAAATGTTTATCCAAATGAAGCATAACACGGTTTCCTTTGATTGGCTTACTCAGTAGATCTATTGCAGATGCCATAGTTAGAAAATGTAATTTGTGTCCAAACGAAAACAATACACACAAATGCAGCACAATGCAACTAATTATAATGAGATATTTGCAACCATAGGAAGATTTTCATGCTAAATGACATCCTGTGCATGTCGCACCCTCAAATTCCAAGCACAGAACATGCTAGTTCAAAGAGAGGGCATGGAGTATTTCAGCTCCTTTATTTCCGAATACAGCAATTCAAGGCAGAGATAAGATACTAATTTGATAGAGCTCTGAATCATCATAATTGATCCCACATGCAAAGCATACTTGACACACAGTCTGTTCAGCAAATGTTAGCTAGAATTATGCTTTCATCACAGAGCCCACTCAAAGACAAATCTGATTGTATCAGAAACACTATTATTCAGGACATATTTTGTCTTACTAGGAAGAGTATATTACATTGTCCTGCTTGGATTGTACATGAAATTGTAATGCTTCCAAAATATTCCTTCCTAGGATTGGAGTTCAGGCAAAATGCCAGGATTAGTGCCGGTATTTGCTTAATTAGCCCAACAATTATTTTTGATTACCATCTGTGAGGGCTCAGGGGTGTAACAGTGAAAGTCAAGGAATAAAAGGGAGACATAATGCGATGAGAAATAGAGAACAAAGATTTGGAGAAAGGGAGATTTGACTGGATTTTAAAGGATAGTATTGAAAGAGGGGTCTACTGGATTAGGTGGTAGAGATTATTGGATGCATATTTTTATTTACATAGCACTATTTATGCATGCAGGGTTGGACTGGGGGGGGGCTGCTGTCCAAGCCCCCCGTCCCCCTTTCTGTGGGGCCCACACTCCCTTCCATGCTGCGCCCATGCTGGCGCACATGCACAGACTGCGCCTGCGTCGGCGCACAGCATGATGCCTATTTTTTTCTTTTTAATATCTTACCACTCAGGGGTCAGGCCTGGTGGCGGCCCGTGAGGGTCAGGGCCCACCGGGTTTTTTCCCAGTCCGACCCTGTATGCATGCAGCAGTGCGCATTACTGCTAGTATATTTATAAAGTGATTATAATAAATTGTGTTGATTTCAATGCAGAATTGAAAAACTTCAGGTTGAGGTTGAAAGTCATAAATGTTTAGTCTAAAAGGGCTATGCATGTTCTAAGATGAGAAAGGCGTCATGCTGTGAACTGTTGGTGGCTTGCTGCCCATCACATGCCTCTCTTGAAAAGAGAAGTGAGGAGTGAAATTGCCCTTAACCAGTTATATCTTACATATGTTTCTCCAGCTGGGGAATGATAGAAGCAGTAAAAAGCCTGACAAGTTACAACTGCCAGTAAATCCCTCTAACTAGGCACACACACATACATGTGTACACAGAAGTACAGCTACCACGACAGATGTGGAAATGCTGCAAGAATTCACTTTCACCACTTTTTCCCTGGTTTTGTTAACAACCCATACAAGATAGTTTACCCTATTAAGCCAATTACATCTTCTATGACGTGTATAGAACATCTAATACAACACTTTCCATCTAAAATTGCACAATGCAATCAAGTCAGATCGCTATCACTAGGACATGACTAGTGGAAAACACAATAATGGAAACAAAATCCTTGTATATCAACAACAAGAACAAAGGAGGATTTTTTTGCATTCCATTCAGTATAGGTAAGCAGCCGCATGCACTAAGCATAATACAGCATGATAGTTACCTTTATAAAAATAGTCGCCAGTGGCAGAAAAACGGTATACTTCCCATGTATGTTGTGGCACAGGATATTTGGTGCATTCTGTTAATAAGCAAGTCATGATGGTAACAGTCCATACCTCCCAACTGTCCAGTTTTTAAAGGGACAGTCCCTCTTTTGACAGCTCAATCCACAGTCCCTCATTTGTACTGGAAAGGCCCATTTTACTCTGCACTGAACAGCCAGAAAAAGAAACCAAGTTTCTAACTTAATTGGCATTTGGCAGAGAGCCCAGAACAGCCACAGCAGAAGATAAGATACTTTTGTAACAATTTCGAGATAATCAAATAAGTAATTGTATCAATATAAGATAACAGGTCATGTTCAAAGTTTCAAAACCTGCCAAATGAACATGGTAATTAGGAGTGTGGCCACAAAAATGGACGTGGACAAAAAAAGAATTGCCACGCTAAGCTTTGCACCGCAACTTTTTTGCCCTTCTTATTATTTCCAAAATGATGGGAGGTATGGTAACGCCATTCTGCATATTTCAGCCATTCATTCACCCCATTAAGGGTTACTAGGAAGCAAAAAAAATCTTTTGTACAAAGGAATAATAGGAGATATGATTCCATAGATTTGGGGTGCAAATAGGTCACTAAACAGTTTCCAAGTTCGCAGAAGTTATATTAAATTTGCGCTAAGGAAACTTTGTTCACGCAAAGGCATAACTTTTTGCATTGAGAAAAAAGTCTGTTACCAACTTTTTTTTTACATTCCCCCATTAGTGTTTCTAATACATTGCTATATAACGACAGTAGTAGTGTGTGTGTGTTACTAGAACCTTCTGCTGTGCTGTTTAATTAACACCCTGGCACTTAAGACAATACACCTCACTTATTAAATGCCATTCAGTACAGATTGCCAGCTGTGCATGTGCATTACATTTACAGGTTTCACATCCATATTGCTTTGTTGCTTAAACAGATTTCTTGCTATGGTAACCTGGTTATTTGAACATGTCCTAACCCACCTAGACTTATGAACAGACCTTTGTTCTGGCATCATTTGAAATCATTTATGTATTTCACCAAGGCAAAAAAAAAAAGTATGCCTGCTATAAAGAATAAGTAAAAACCGATCCAGCATAAAGAGTTCAACACACAAGTTAGAGATACAGGTATACAGAAGGGTGGCATTAAGAAACTGGGGGAGGCCGGTGGAATGGGAATTTGTGGCAAAGGTGGGGCCCATTCCTTCGGTGTTTCGATTATATTCCTTTCAGAATTCATAATTGCTCAGTATATTGTCTCTTCCAATGTTCTTTCATGAAAGGAACTGGTTGTACTTTTATGTACTAAAAAAAACCCCAGAATGACCATTAAATTAAACACAGAATCAGCAAGTGATCTGTATCTTGTATTAAACATAAATTACAAGAGAAGGACTCTTGTGTTTTGATGCCACTGCTGGACAGTCAGTGATACATTTTTATAAGTTTCTATTTTCTCTACTGAAACATTCAGAATAAACTATTTTACCCATCTTCATAATCAACATCATAAATTCCCAAATCTTCCACATATTTGTAACTATAACAGAGCAGTCCAAATTGAAGCATGGGGGTGGATGCAAACCTACATGTATGTGCTCCATCCTCTCCTTTGCATGGCATCATTTTATTTAATTTGGTCTGTCTCACAAGCATGGCCATAACAGAAAATTGGCCCTCACCTTTAAAAGAACTAGGAAAAAAAATCCCAACTGCAGTTTCCATGATAGAGACAGACCTCCTTTGTATAATGCTATGGTCACATAATTGCTGCTTTATGTGCACTTAGACCAGTGTTTATTATATCACAAAGAATCAATGGGTAAAATATCAGCATAATTGGAGGAATGCTGGTGTAACAATCAGCCATTGTCCAAACTGAAAAATATGATTTGTTTTCAATGCAAATGAATCACTTGAAACTGATTAATTCACAAACCAAGTAGATTATGAACTGGCCAATAAATCATGCATAGTTTTAGCAGTCGTTGCCCCTAATGGTTTGGTGGTGGCATTTCTCCAAGATATATCAAGAATGAGCTCTCAAGGGGATCTGAAACACTAAAATGAATATTCAATTCATACAACATTATAAACAAATGTATTTTGCAGCAGTGTTTACTTGTATTGCTTCTTGCAGTCATTTTTCCAAGAAGTGTAATTCCCAACTCAGACATGGAGTTTCTTATGAAACAAGCTTGCATCATAAGATGACATATTTTGCCTTTCCTTCATATTTCTTGTAATGGCAAAAAACTCTGCAAGGGTGTCCAACCTTTTGGCTTCCCTGGGCGACATTGGGAAAAAAAATTGTCTGGGGGGGCCGCACATGAAATACACAAACACTTTTGATTTGTAAAAGTAAAGAAAATGCACAGAAAATAACTACAATACCAGTTGGATAACCAGGTGGATCTATACACTGGAATATGGGACACCTGGATATTAAATAGACGTATTATTATATTATTATTACTGCTAACTGGGCAATAGGCAGGGTCCCCCCTCCTGCCTACTCCTAAATCCTTTGCAACATGAAGTTTCCTCGGGAACCAAGCATTTCAAGCCTCGGGCCACAGGTTGGACACCCCTGATTTAAAGATATAAAATAGTAAATGGCACACGCTAATAGGTTCAATATGCTGTGAACATTGAAGTCATAATTACATGAATTCATATACTAAAATACTCATATACTAACACAGAGCAAATTAGGACTAGGGCAGTAACCAATAGCAACTCATCTGTGATGGGAACCACTCCAAGGAGATGACTGTGCTTCCGGAGGGAGCTTCCACTCCTTAACCAGTAATTGCACCTCCACCCAGGTGCACAATGATCCTCATAGACAATAAATTGGTTTTTACTGGGAAGGAGTAAAGAGGCAGATTGACTGCTGCTTAACCGTGTTTATTCACACATTTACACAACATGTTTCGGGCTCATGGCCCTTTGTCAAGTGTATTACATACATTGTGTTTCAAACTTTTAAAGCCAAAAAAAGAGGCGGGAGCCCAATGGGGGTGCATTAATAATCCACAGGTGAGACTTGTTTATAATAGTCCATATATAATAGATTGTGCCTCAATTTACCCCCAAAGCTTGGGCATCCAAAGTTTACATTTTTAAAAGTTTTAAAGTTTACAGCGCTACGCAACAAGTTGGCGCTATAGAAATACATGTTAATAATAATAATACATTTACCCCCGCAACCTTCAAATCCAAAGACATCTAAATTAAAGTCTCTGCTTTAGGATTCATATGACAGGCTTTGCTGCTATTGTTAGTTGTCTTGTCATCTGACCTAACTGAGCTGGATGTTTGCATAAGGTGATTTCATGCTGTTCATTTAAACCTAGATTTTAGGGTGAAACACATTTGTACATGATTCAATGTAAAGTTTTGCTCATAAGTTTACATACCTTTACAGAATTTATGATTTCTTAACCATCAATTGCCTCGCCAGGCAATTTTCAGCGACTTTAAAAATTGCGTTGCCGCGTGTGAATAGGCGCAGGCGACTTCATTTCTAGCGGGTGCGTGCTACGAGCAAGCCATTTGAGGAGATTAGTCACCGCAAAGACGTGGCGTTTTGTCGCCAGGCGACTAATCTCCACAAATCTGCTCATCTGGATGAGCCCTTAGTGTCACACAACTGTGTTTTCTTTTTAAATAATAATCACTACACAAACTACCCAAATGACACTGATCAAAAGTTTACATGCCCGGGTGATTTGGCCTGATAACATGCACTGATGTTTTTTGGATTCTAAGTCATGGGGAAAGCAAAAGAATTTTCAAAGGATCTGGGGGAAGAGGTTGCTGAACTCTATAAAACAGGAAAGGGATATAAGAAAATATCAAAGGAATTGAGAATGCCAATCAGCAATGTTCAAACTCTAATAAAGAAATAGAAAATAGGGGTTCTGTTGAAACCAAACCAAATTAAACTAAAATTTCAGCCACAACTGCCAGAAAAATTGTTCGGGATGCAAGGAAAAACCCACAAATAACTTCAGGTGAAATACAGGTGAGGCTGTTTCAAGATGCACAATAAGGAGGCACTTGAAGAAAGATGGGCTGCATGGTCGAGTTGCCAGAAGAAAGCTATTACTACACAAATGCCACAAAGTATCCTGCTTACAATAAGCCACACAGCACAGAGACAAGCCTCAAACCTTCTGGCACGAAGTCATTTGTAATGATGAGACTAAAACTGAACTTTTTGGCCACAACCATAAACGCTACATTTGGAGAGGAGTCAACAAGGCCTATGATGAAAGGTACACGACTGTGAAACATGGTGGTGGATCGCTGATGTTTTGGGGATGTGTGAGCTACAAAGGAACAGGAAATTTGGTCAGAATTGATGGCAAAATGAATGCAGCAAGTTATCAAAAAATACTGGAGGAAAATTTGCACTCATCAGCCCGGAAGCTGCGCATGGGACGTAATTCGACATTCCAACATGACAATGATCTAAAACACAAGGCCACGTCGACCTGTCATTGGCTACAGCAAAATTAAGTGAAGGTTCTGGAGTGACCATCTCAGTCTCCTGACCTCAATTTTTTTTTGTATTGACACACCTGCAGTAGCCATGGAAGGAAAAGCATTGTATTTACATTATTGTAAGCATATGCCCAGGCTCCTTTCAACAGAATAACAGAGCTGATGGCCAAATTACAGCTGGCACTACACATATGTGCTGCTGTCGCTGCTGGATGGGGAAGAATGCTGAGGATAAGAAAGTGCTGTCTCTGCACTAAACCTTAAGTTACAGTGACATTTTCTTGCAGTTTCACCAAGTCTGCTGGAAATCCGCCGTAAATATTTCATCACGTATCTGAAGTCAGTGAAGCGCTCAAAGCATACTGAGGCTTGGCACTGGGATGTTTATAGACGAAAACACTTAAGAGGAATACATTTCACATAGAGCTTTTTTTCAGCCACCAAAACTCATAAAGGGTCCAACAAGACAGAAACACTGGTGTGTTAGTATGCTTTTACACAAATTATCAAGACTCTCCAGTTCCAAAATGTTCTTTTTTTTTTTTAGGATACTTTTATTTTCACTTTGTACGGCTTAGTGACCCAAGTCAAAATTATGGTTTACTGAAACCTCCACTGGATACACCCGTGCTCAGATCGAATGGTTGGTACAGATATAAGGTGAACGCAGAACCCAGAACAGATTTAAAAAAAATCACAAATGCAATAAAAACCAAGACTTCAGTAACAAGGAAATGTACTGGATAGAAACAACTGGTAATATCAGTTTAACCCTTTAGAATCAGGTGGCTTCTGAAACTGGCAATACTGGAAGGATATCACAGTTAAAACAGCCCCAAGATGGGCAGATCAGAACACTAGGCCTTAAAGGTGGCCATACACAGGCCGATAAACGCTGCCGACAGCGTGTATGGAGCCCTCCGACGGGCTTCCCCAATCGATATCGGCCAGATGTCGATCGGACAGGACTAAAAATCCCGTCGGATCTTGGCTGCATCTGCTCATTGATGCGCCTGCACGTTGCCAATCATTACAAGCCAATCGTTGGGCCCTAGGGCCCATGATCGGATCAGCCCATTATTTGACACCTCAAGGTAGGCATATTGGGGAGAGATCCGCTCATTAAGTCACCTTAAGTCAACAGTCAGGTCACTTAAAGGGCTCATGCACTATAGTCAGCTGCCGGCAGCATCCCCTGCCTAACATAGTCTTACCCTGAAGGGATTTTTCAACATTTCCAATTGATAACCCTAAGGCCTTATCAGGTCCTAAACAGATTATAATTTTGGGCCCATACACAGCCAAAAAGGCTTCTCACTGATCAGTTGTGGAAAATATAGTAGCCAATTGCCTTAGGACTATACACAAAGGAAGAGTAAGGGCAGGGGCGCAGGGGCACACGGGCAGATTTGGGGAGGTTTAGTCACCTGGCGACTAATTAAATTAAAAATTGCCTGCGGCAATGCACTTGCAGCGCTTCAATTTCCACAGTCACCCAAAGTTGCCTCATGAGGAAACTTCGGGCAACTTCGGAAATCGAATATTAAGCTGGCGTTCTCTCATTATAGCAGGTGGAAGGCAGTTCAGGGAGATTGACGGCCAGAAAAAGAGGCAATTAGTCACAGGGCAACTAGATCGCCCCCAATCTTCCTGTGTGACCTTACCCTAACACCAAAAAATTCAAGTGTTTTAAAGTAATGAAAATATAATGTATTGTGGCTCTGCACTTGTAAAACTGGTGAGTTTGCTTCAGAACAACTACTACAGTTTATATAAACAAGCTGCTGTGCTGCCGTGGGGGCAGCCATTCAAAGCTGAAAAGGGATCAAAGGTGCCAGATACTGTACACAACAGATAACAGATCTGTAGTATGAAATGGAATTCTTCAGAACTTATCTGTTATCTACTGTGTGTCCTGTGCTTGAATAGCTGCCCCCATGGCTTCACACCAGCTGGTTTATATAAACTATAGTTGTGTTTCTATAGCAAGCACATCAGTTTTACCAGTGGAGGGCAATAGTACAGTGTATTGTCATTCATTTAAAACATTTTCCTTTCTTGGTGTTACTGTTCCTTTAAAGGGGAATGCAATCCCTCGGGCACTAACCTCCCCCCCCCACAAAATCCCCCTGCATATAAACTTTCGAGGCATGCGTACTAGTACAAACCGGCAAATGCGTCCTACTGTGCATGCGCCGCAAAGTGCCGTTGTATCCAGAAAGAAGAAGTTGCTGAAGAACATGGTGACCGGGAACCTGCATGGAGGGGTAAGTAGCCACTTAGGGGCATTTGCCCACAGGGAGAGATAGGCCAGGGGGAGGAGGGGGCCTATGTGGGGGTGGGGGGAGGAGGTTAGCGCCCGAGGGATTGAATTCCCCTTTAAGATCATAAAATACATTGAAATATATAGATAACAAATATAAATGATGGTTTTCAGTCAATCATTTAACAGCTAATTGGAAGACATCTTTCCTGCAGCAGCACAGCAAAATGTGTCACCTTTTTCTTTGAGCCAATGCGCTTCCAGTATATTTTGCTGCTCTCCAGTAACTATTGAGGCACACAGTCCTGTTGCTATAACAACTGACCCTTTCCTGTTCAGCTTTACATTTTCCATATTTTATCAGAATGAGAACATACCAGTATCCCCCATGCCTTTTCAGGGATGTTCAATAGGCAGCCCGTAGGCTATTGATAAAATAACACTCCCAGCAGCCTCTAATATTTGTAGTTCAGCACAGCAGGGGGACTAGTGGTTGGCAATGACTTAATCCTAAGGGTATCTAAAGAGACAGTATACATGTTTTATAGTAGGGCAATGTTTGTGCTGACTTCCATTTAACCAAATGTTGCTGAAGTGCAAGTTAGAGGAGACAGGCTTGCATACAGTAAAATAAACATTTGCTCAGGCTGAAGGGAGGCAAGAATGTCATCGGCAGTTCTGGTTTAGTATGGAAATTCTTATGCTTACATGAATGTTTATTGTAATGGTTTGCAATTATAAACCAAGGGGCAGGCATGGTTTTAGGGTAAGGGCACATGGCAAGATTCGGGGAGATTTAGTCGCCTGGCCTCTTCGTCTAGGCGACAATCTGCCTGTGCCATACCGCCGGCTTGAATATAAAATCGCTAGCGGTATGGCACTCATTGCCATGCCGATCGGTCATTCAGTCGATCAGACAGGTTAGAAGATTTCTGTTGGCTGCCGATCATATCTCTGCATATATTGCTGATCTGATGATTTTCAGTGGGAGACTGTCACCAGCTTTGTCGGACAGATACTTTCGTACAATTGCTGTCAGGGGCTGAACGTCGTCTCTTCTGTTCCTTTACTACTTTATTTCATCTGAAGGTTAGTGGCAGATCGAGAGATGGGGATGTCTGATCGTTCGATGATTCAAACGATCGGATCTTTGTGTCTATGGTCAGCTTTTGGGTAAGGCCAGATGGGAAGATTCGAGGAGATTTGTCGCCTGGCGACTAATCGACTTTTCTTTGGGGCGACAAATCTCCCCGAACTTCTCCATACCTTCCAGCATCTTTAATGAATAATAGCCTGCGCCTATTCACACGCGGCGCTGGCTTTAACGAAGTCACTCGAAGTTGCCTGCTTAGGCAACCGCACACGGCGTGTGAATAGGCACAGGCGAAGTTTCCTCACGAAGTATCTTCGGGTGATTCCGGAAATCGCCGCGCAGCGTGTGCACAGGCACTGGCGCTTTGTCACTTATACTAGCGGCAGACAGGGAGAAGGAAATTCGGGGAGATTGTCGCCTGCTAAAAACGCCAGGCGACAGAATCTCCCCGAATCTCCCTGTCTGTCCCTACCCTAAAGTGGTGCTTCAAGAAGACTGTTATCCAGCTGATTGGGACATGCAAGTCATGTACATGCAAAGCAACCACAGATAACACTTTTTTTTTAAAGATGTTATCTCAATTGAAATAGCTCTCAGTGCTGGTTATCTGGCTGCAGGGAGCTCAGCATGTGTATTTCAATACAGCTATCTCTCTGGGACAGGGTAATCCCACATGGCACCCTCCTCCCTGTTTGATTACAGACTTGCAATTAGGGACAGACGACCTGTAGCCCTTGATCTGCTACAACTCTACTGTTGTCGGCAGAAATAGTGCAACAGCTGGAGGTTGGTGGGTGCTTTAGGTAAGGACACACTAGCTGATTTGGGAGATTGAGTCGCCTGGCGACTAATCACCTCGACTTTGTGGCAACCAATCTCCCCGAATGCCTTCACTCACTCTGCTCCTGGCTAAAATGAAAAATCCCTGGTGCGAATCACAATTTGTTTTCCAAAGTTGCCCAAAGTTTCCTCGCAAGGCAACTGATTTCGGAAAGCGAATCGCCGCGTGTGATTAGCGCGGTCAATTTTTCATTTTATCCAGGTGCAGAGTGAGGGAAGGCATTCAGGGAGATTGGTCGCGCAAAGTCGAGGCGATTAGTCGCCAGGCAACTCATTGTTTTCAGATAGATAACTAGAAATAATCGCTTTTTCCAATTACTTTCTATTTTCTACGTATGTCCATTTTTCTAGTACTGAAGTGTAAAATGTAATTTTTCACCTTCTAAAGCAGCTCTGGGAGGGGGGTCACCGACCCCCCAAACTGTACTATATTGATACATTTAATGGATACATTTCTTATCTTTGCCCCTGCTGAGCCGAATCCCTGGGTTTCATTAAGGTGGCCATACACGGGCCGATAAAAGCTGCCGATGATTATCGGCAGATTATCGGCCCGTGTATGGGGACTTCCGACGGGCTTCCCCTATTGATATCTGGCCGAAAGTCGGCCAGATGTCGATCGGGCAGGATTAAAAATCTTGTCGGATCGCAGCCGCATCTGTCCGTTGATGCGGTCCTGCAATACGACCGCCCGTATGCCCTGTATTGTGATCCGATTCGATCGGATCAGCCCGATATTGGCCACCTCAAGTGTATCTCTCAATGTATGGCCACCTTTACAGGCAGCTGTTAGAATTGATAAAATAGTTGCTAATATTCCACAGATGCTAAATGTTGCAAAATTGTAACAGTTTAAGGTGGTCAAACACAGGCTGATAAAAGCTGCTGACAGACCGAGTTGGCAGCTTAATGGCCCATGTATGGGGCCCTCCAACTGATAAATATATAGGAAGACTGGCAACCCTAGGCCCACGATTGGCTCAGCCTCATATCGGCCACTTCAATGTGGGCATATCGGCGAGAGATCTGCTCATTTGCCAAACAAGCGGATCTCTCAGTGTATGGGGCAGACGGAATAGTGAGATTCCGAAAATCAAAGTGCTGCGAGTGCATTGGTGCTGGCGTTTTTTCATTCAAACAGGCGGCGGGAAGGGAGCAAGCAGTTTGGGGAGATTGTCGCATCGCAGAAGAGGTGATTAATCACCAATCTCTGTGAATCTGCTTGACTGTCACAACCCTTAGGCTGGGGACAGACAGGGAGATTCGGGGAGATTCTGTCGCCTGGCGTTTAATAGCAGGCGACAATCTCCCCGAACTTCCTTCTCCCTGTCCGTCGCTAGTTTAAATGTGAAAGCGCCAGCGCTGTGCACACGCGGCACAGCGATTTCCGGAATCGCCCAAAGTTACTTCGTGAGGAAACTTCGGTTGGTTCCGGAAATCGCCACGCCGCGTGTGCACAGCGCTTGCGCTTTGTCATTTAAACTAGCGACGGACAGGGAGAAGGAAGTTCGGGGAGATTGTCGCCTGCTATTAAACGCCAGGCGACAGAATCTCCCCAAATCTCCCTGTCTGTCCCCAGCCTTAGAGTCTCCACCTAAATTACTGAGCTGCCAGACTCAAACAGCAGAGACATGAACATTCAACTTTAAACTTAGATTTTGGGAACAACCTGAAAACAACTGAAAGAGTTTGGACGGTGAACCTTTTTAAAGAAGGTTCTGCCTGGAGTCTGAGATCTGCTTCTCATTAAATGGATGGAGCAAATGAACTGTTCTAGAGATATAGATCTAGATAAGGGTTAGCAGTTTATTTTACAGCCTTCATGCAACTATTTACATTTATGTTTCTGTCAGTAAATGGGGCTCATGTTGAGCAGTCCTATACAAAACAGCTCCCCATATGCCCCAGTTTATATTCCCAGGATCTCTGATCAGCAGCATAGAGGAGCCAATAAAATATGGACTTCTAGCACTGGGTTCCATTTATAGTGCCAGAGGAAGGGGGCAGAGATCCTGAAAGGTGAATATATGCATGGTTATTGGGGGGCTGGCATAGAGAAATGGCATAAATGCATGCACATACATTTGACTTTAGTTAATAGTTGTCCTTGCATCATACAATAATTTGCTGCAGTTCAGTAGACCTGAGAGGTTTAATGGAAAGTGCACAGGGATGTGCAAATGGTACTCACCACTCTGCCTGAAAACCTCTCGATGGCTCTCTTGACCTTGCCATAGGTGCCCTTGCCCAGAGTCTCGAGCAGCTCGTACCTGTGCTTCAGGTTGTGCTTGTGATGGTGTCGCTTCACCCCATGTTGCATGGCCAGAGCTGCTGCGTCTTCCTCCTCGTCGCACGGGGAAAGGTGCATTTGTTCTCCTAGCGCCACAACTGGGCTCTTGGCATCATCAGCACTTGCCTCCTGTTTGCCATCCCCATCCATGTCCCCAGCTCAGGAGCAAAGCGCCCGATTGTCTCTCTGTTTAGCGTGAAGCAGCCTGCACGGTCGCGTGTTTCTGCCTTTCGCAGCTGCGCATTTGGCACGTGAGGTCGCTAAACCCACCCCAAGTCTCCCCGACCCCAAGTGGGAGATCGGCTGTGACAGTGCGTGTCAGGGGGACTACACGGGGTCAGGGCGCACACACTACACAATCGCACAACAAGGCGCGATCAGACTCGCTGCGTCTGGCTCATTGACTAGAGCCTAGGTTGCAGATAAGCGCAGGGTAAGGGGGGGTCGGGTTTCCACTCTATATTTGGCCTCTGGCTTCAGTTCTTTTAGTGCAAGTGGACAGCACGGTCCGTCCGTGTCTCCATTCAGCCTTTAAGCCCAGCAGTACCTGCGGGAGGGCGCTCCTGAGGGGGGACACCGGGGGTCGGCAGGACGCAGAGTTAACGGAGAATAAGCCACTTCCCTAGGTGCCCCCATGTTCTTCAGATCCTCTTCCTTTCGACTTTCTCTATGTGTGTGTGTGTGTGCCAAAGGCGCCCGAGTAAATGCGAGAGGCCCTTTCATCCCCTGTTCTTTCCTCTTGTCTGATGGAAAAGCCCTTATGGGTGGGGCGGCACCTCATCCTCCTCCCCTTCTCCTTTCCATTCCAGGCTGGGCTGGAGCAGGAGATGAGGGGTCGGCCAGCGGGGCACAAGCGCTACTGCAAGGGAAATGCCGACCCGGGACTGCTGACTACTCCCTGCTGTAGCACCCAGTCTTCTGCCAAGCCTTCCAACAACAACACCCACCTACACTTTCCTTACATCACCTAATATTTAGATCTGCATTCATATGATCAACCTGAAAATGAAAGGGTAATAATATGATATATGGGGATTGTATAGTAAACTGCCTGATGCTTTATTCACCAGTATATCCATACAGCCAACACAAATGCATTCATTTAGATTAGAAGAGGTTCCATGTTAAAGGGCTTGTTCACCTTCCAAACACTTTTTTTCAGTTCAGTTGTTTCCAGATTGTTCTCACGAAATAAGGGTAAGGTCACACAGGCAGATTCAGGGAGATTTAGTCACTTAGCGAATAATTATCTCTTCTTCTGGGCAACAATTTCCCCTATCTGCCTTCCGCATGCTAAAAAAAAAAAATCGCCTGTGGCAATGCACTTGCGTTGCTTCGATTTCTGAAGTCGCCAGAAGTTGCCTCACGAGTAGTGATGGGCGAATCGGCAGCGTTTCGCTTCACCTAATTTTTCACAAAATTTGAGAGAAATCCGTTTTGGACACCTGCGTCCGTTTTTGGGCACCAGCGTCCAAAGCGAGACACCGGCAAATTTTTGCCACGGCCAAATTTCGCCGGCGTTTGCGAATTTATTCTTCTGCGGCGAAACGCGAGAATTCACGAGGCTCACAAGGGTAAGCAGATCGGGGAGATTGTTGCCCAGATTAGTCAACAGGCAACTAAATCTCCCCGAATCTGCCCGTGTGACCTTAACCTAAAGACTGTTTTCAAGTACATTCCATTTTTATTCTTTACAGTTTTACCAAAATTAAATTGAATGTAGTTCAGGTGCAGATTCTGAACTGTTACAGCTTTGCAACATTTAGTTGTTGCATTTCTCAGTAACATCTGTGGAAAATTAGCAACTATTGTATCAGTTCTAACAGCTGCCAGTTCAGTGTAAAAATTAAAACTGGGTAAATAGATAGTATTTGTAAAATAAAAGATGTTTCCGATATAGTTAGTTAGCCAAAAATGTAATGTATAAAGGCTGGAGTTACAGGATGTCTAACATAGTAGCCAGAACACTGCTTCCTGCTTTGCACCTCTCTAACACTGAGTTAGTCAGTGACTTTAAAAGACCTGTAAACCCCCTCCATAAAATGTGAACTGTGAACAGCCTCTTTAGATAACTGACACTCTGGCTAGTAAAAGGTTAACAGTAAGACTAAAGCATCCACTTGATCACTTAGATATCCTTCTCCTCCTCTAACCCCCTCAGCCCCCTCCCTCGGGTATTCACTTTGGCTGATAATTAATGAGCATGCTCAATTATTCTTAGCTCAGATTACTGAACACACCCTCAAGTCTAAGATATCATTATAGAAACTCTGCTCTAGCTCTCAGATCCTATGTTTTTCTCCTTACCAGCTCTCATGAGCTCACCTTAACCATTAAAGTGATCAACCCCAGCAGAACTTTTTCTCAAAGTATGTTTTGCTTGTGTAAACCTGCAATCTGCATTGTAGGACCTTACAGCCTACATGTTCTGTTTGAAGTTGCAGATGTCAATGTTATAGGGAAAATGTGTCAGAGGGAAAATGGCCACCGGGTAAAAAATGCTATTTGTTTTAGGAAAATGTGATAATGCTGGTAAATGGAGGGGGTATATGCAGTACAAATTGATGAGGCTTGGGTGGGGAAGATATGCCCAACTTATATACATGGACATGGTAGGGAAATGTAGGCTTTACATGTCCTTTAAGGGGGGCCAGGCCTGGCAATCTGTGGGTGGGGCTGCTGTAAGTTGCCATAGAAAGTGACTATTAAGTGGACTGGTGGGGGCTGTTTGGGCCTCTGTGTAGTAGGAATGGCAGGGCCTATTTTGAATCCCAACCCAGTCCTGAGGGGGGCTTCATGGGCCATAACTGTTCAGTGAGTTTGCAATTGATCCTCAGCATTCAGCTCAGATTCAAAAGCTTCCATGTAAAGGTGCCTGAGTCCATATTTAGGGTGTGGCCATACACGGGAGGGTAAGCCCATTGGAGGGCCCCACAAGCTGCTGACTCAGTTTGTTGATAGTTTTTACCAGCCTAAGTATGGCCACCTTTAGATCCAATGTATCTTATGGGAGGGGGGCTCCTTTTGCCTAGAAGATGTATTAGAGCTCACTCTATTAAAATCACCAGACATCATGTCTCTCTACATGCAGAATTTGTGCAAAAGGCAGTAACTTTCTTAGATTGTCAGGCCCGGATTTGTGGCAGGGCCACAAAGACCCAGGCCTAGGGTGACGAACCTTTAGGGAGGGGGAATGATGCATGCTGATAGCGGGCACTAGGACCCTGAAGCCTTGGGGCACCTGGAAGAGAAATCTGGCACTGTAAATTGTGTTTGTATTAAAATCAGTTATTTGAGTGAGCTTTAATACATCTATAAGATATGTTGGATTTAACTGTCAATGAATATCTGACACCAAACTGTTGCATGAAGAGGGAAGAAGGGTAACAGATGCTGAGAGAGGGATAGTGAAAATAAAGATACAGAATATGTAATTGATGGTATTTAGAAAGTTTATTTCAAAATGATGAAGCTTATATTCCATTTTTATTTGTCCAACATAATTCCCCTTTAAGCACTCTGGGACCTATTTATTATGTTGTGTAAAATGAATCCTAAAAAAAAAAACAGTGTAAAAAGCTGTGTAAAATAAACAGTAAATTTATAAAGGTGTTACACCATCCAGACACCATTATTATTTTCTGTTTCAGAACTCGTTAATCCATTAATGAGGAAAACTCAACCAGCAAGCAAGTTCTGGCATAAGCCGTGACGGATAATCGCCGTATTTTCAAGCAACTGCTTGCAGTTACTCTGTCATTGAAAATCATTACAATACTTGAAAGTATTCTGTTTTATTACATGGCGATGCCTGGTGATGTTTGGAGAATTTTGTTGCTGTTTTTTAAACAGCATAATAGTCCCTGTGCTTCAGCTGGCATACTGACCACAAGATAATGTAAAGTTGAATAAAGGTAAGCCTCAATGACACAGATGTAAAATGGTTTTGCCATTACTTTGTGTGGTGCTTGCAGAAAGAGAGGCGGAATTTAGTGGTGACTGTAACTATTTCCTTCCTTGCAAGATTATATCAGTCCTGTCTTATTAAAAGATGAGGCCCACAGATGATTATATGCCCATAGCTATACTAACTGTAGAGTTTAGTATCAAAATAGCCTTTGATATTATGTCTGTCCAAAAAACCACCCAGGCCCTTTTTAAAAGCATCAACAGAATGAGCCATCACAACATCACCCGGCACTGCATTCCATAACCTCACTGTCCTCACTGTGAAGAACCACCTATGCTGCTTCAAATGAAA
>CM044435.1:43244283-43279202 GCA_024363595.1 Xenopus borealis | reverse complement strand
CCTAGCAAACAGATTGCTGAAATTGCAAACTGGAGAGCTGCTGAATAAAAAGTTAAATAACTGAAACACAGTAACCCCTTTCATCTTGTTTTCTAAGGTCTGCCAACTGCTAGAGTGCAGGTCCCTTACATATAAAATGCATATTATCAGTATAATAAGACTTGCAATAAGAGCTCCAGCTGTGGTTCTGTGGAAGCTATCATGCCACAGATAAAACACTACATAAGGGATAAAATAACTGGGGTTTTATCTCCAACTGACACATGAGATCACTATGCAGAACTTTGGAACCATAAATTTGGTTTCTTTTGTAGCTCTTGGAAAAGCAAACAACCGGCAAGCCCTATAAGTAGAACAGACTAGAGGTCATTAATCAGGGCCTTTTTTTCTAAATCAAGTGAGCTTTTATACAATATTGTTCCATGTGCTTGAGTCACCAAGGTATGAAAAGACAATGTTTGAATCATCCCCTATAAAGTCAAGCACCATATTGTGTCTGGGTGGGGTTGATTCATCAATATGTGGGAATTGTTAGTTCGTTGTTTAATCATTCCCCATATAGTGAACTGACGTGATTGCTTTCAGTGGGGCTGAGCAACTGGAGATAAGTCAAGGGAAGGATAATGCCCACAGCTTGCTCATGACGTACATATTTTAATAGGGTCCAGCCCGAAAAACATATGGGTATGATAGATCATTGGCCTAGAGATCTGTTTTACATTCAGACTATTTAAATCAGCCCCTGTATAACAGATAAAACTGATCATTGTGGGTCTCATTCTCAAAAAGTAGAGAATCATTAGGCAATAATTGAATCATCCGTATCTAACACAGTTTCATTTTGTCAGCATGTGGTCTGGTAAATTGCACTTTACACATTGGTAGAATGTATCATAAAGTCCATCTTTGTAACAACAACAAATATTCCAGATATTAAAGGGCAGATTGAGCATCTTTTAAAATAACCCTCATCATGTACATATAAACTATCTTTAAAACACCTTTAAAATCTCACCTGCATACACTCTCCAGTGATCTTCCCATTAGTGTATATTTGCTGTAAAATGTACACACATTTCAAAGGAGTTTTGTACTATTAAGTATAGTTTTAGAAAACAATGTTTGCATTATTTTGTATTTCTTCCTGGTATAAATAAATGTCACCATGCCAAATTACCATAGGGATACTGTCAAGGGAAAAAATGTTTTTTTCAAAATGCATCAGTTAATAGTGCTGCTCCAGCAGAATTCTGCACTGAAATCCATTTCTCAAAAGAGCAAACACATTTTTTTATATTTCATTTTGAAATCTGACATGGGGCTAGACATTTTGTCAATTTCCCAGCTGCCCCAAGTCATGTGACTTGTGCTCTGATAAACTTCAATCACTCTTTACTGCTGTACTGCAAGTTGGAGTGATGTCAACCCCGCCCTCCCCCCCCCCAGCAGCCTAACAACAGAACAATGGGAAGGTAACCAGATAACAGCTACCTAACACAAGATAACAGCAGCCTGGTAGATCTAAAAACAGCACTCAATAGTAAAAACCCATGTCCCACTGCATTCCATTCAGTTACACCGAGAAGGAAAAACAACAGCCTGCCAGAAAGCAATTCCCTCCTAAAGTCACATGACCAGGGGCAGCTGGGAAATTGACAAAATGTCTAGCCACATGACAGATTTCAAAACTGAATATAAAAATACCTGCTCGCTATTTTGAGAAATGGATTTCAGTGCAGAAGTCTTCTGGAGCAGCACTATTAACTGATGAGTTTTGGGGAAAAAACATGTTTTTCCATGACAGTATCCCTTTAAGTTGAAAAAAGACAAATATCCATCAACCTTTTCTATCTATATAAAACCTGGCAAAATTTCAGTTTATCCAGAGGAAGGCACTTGCTAAAAGCCATCCTTTCTTGAAGCTATCAATATATTGGCCATGAGAGATGCATTTTCCCCCTAAGTATGTATTGCTTGTTTCAATGATTTTACATAGTAATATAAACACTGGAGGTACTTTAAAATTAGAGTCTATAGATGGGTTTAGTTGGTAAGAGCAATCACAACTTCTGCTGGCTGCTTTACTGGGCTGATAGGGCTGCCATAAGCAATCATAGGGCCCCACTGGTAGGGTTGCCACCTTTTATTAAAAAAATACCGGCCTTCCTATATAATTAGCTTTTTCTCCTATTAATAACATTGGGATCAGCCATCAAAAATACCGGTCAGGCCGGTAAAAAAACGGCCAGGTGGCAACCCTATCCAGAAAGGACAGATATATAAAAGAAAGTAAATCTGGCAATAAAGGAAATGAAGAGTCCCATCAAAGAGGTGGTAGTATCACTAAAAGAATTTCAGCTTGCAGGCCATCAGCTTTCCTTGCATTATGCTGTTGGTGGGAAGCTGAAATATGTAGTTTCACAATAGAAGGAAGACATTGAAAGTTACTGATGATGAAAATGTCTCCAAACCATGATGCAATATACGTCATTTGTACTAATAGTTATAATTATCCCAATTAGCCCTAGGACTTCCTCTGCCCTACCTGAAAACCAACTTATTCTCCAGAAACCCACTATATATGCCTTGTATAAATATGATTACATTGGTGGGATACTTATTTGGAAACAAAGAGAAGATAAAATATTTTAATGCATGTATCAATGGCATCACAATCAGCAACTAATCCATTGAAATGTCCCCTAGCTAAGGCAGCGACACAATGGTATTCAGAGGGGATAGCAAAAGTTAATACCCTAATTAACAAACCTACATTCACAACAAAGGTTCCAATAACAAAAGCATGTGCTTCATTATTAGGCTATATATAAGAAACACCATGTGCTAGTTATGCAAGACAATACTGGTTTGAAAAAAAATTGGAAAGGGGGATGGTGTAGGGTGGGGAAAATATGCAACATGCTAATGTATAAAGGCTGGAGAGAGTGGGTGTCTAACATAACAGAACAGAAGACTACTTCCTGCTTTTCAGCTGTCTCTCTTCAGCTCTCAGCTCTCTAGATAGTCAGTGACTTGAAGGGGTGGCACATGGGACATAACTGTTCAGTTGTTGAGTTTGCAATTGATCCTCAGCATTCAGCTCAGATTCAAAAGCAATAGTTATGACTAGGGTTGCCCCCTTTCCGGTATTTTACTGGCCTGGCCAGTATTTTTGATGGTTGATCCCAATATTATTAATAGTGGAAACCACGTCTCAGAGGGGCCTTTCTGCTCCCAGCGGAGTTAATCAGGATCAAGGAGGAAGCTTTGGGGTCAAAGTCCAAATTCTAGGTACAGAATAGGAGTAGGCCAAAATCAAGTCCAGGCAATAAATCCAAAGGCAGGCAGAAAACGGGCAAGGTCAAGTTCAGGTAAAGGTCAAAAGTCCAGAATCAATTAAAGAAGAATCATAGAGCACCCAGGAATGTAATACACAAAAACCTATACTTGGGCATTGAACCCAGGCGTCTTTTGTAATTGGAATTTGGCGCCACAATGGGCACAGGCGCTGTGACGCGCCTGTCGCAGCATCGTCGTTATACCGGCGCCACTACCCACGTGGCGGCCATGGGCGCCGCCATTTTAGGAGCGACACCAGAGGGAAGAGCCGTACTGCCTGAAATCACAAAAAAACCCAAAGTCACGAAAACAGCTGAAATAGAAGTTCTAAAGCAGCGAAAAGACCCAAAGTCACTAAAGGAGGCGAAGTTGAAGTCTGAAGACACAAGTTCAATTCTAATGAACTAATTTTTTTTTTTTAAATCCCCCGGCCACCAATGTATTATTTTAATACTCTATAGACCCGTGCCACCAATGTTTTTTAAAACAATATACTCTGGGGCCCCAATTTTGTGGGGGCCCTGGCACCAATGTTTTTTTTTAAATATTCTCTCTGGAGACGCAATTTATTTTAACTTGTAAGGGGGGCCCTGGCGCCAGTGTTTTTTTTATAAATATTCTCTGGGGCCCCAATTTTTTTTAACTTGTAATTATTCTCTGGGGCCTCAACATTGAAAAATACTAAATATTTGTTTTTCATGGCCCTACAATGCATGTGCCCAGTGTAGACCCAATTCTGTCCTGTTGAAGGTGTGAATTTGAGTGTATGAAGATGTGAATTTGGGTGTATGGAAGAGAGAAGCTTTTCATGAAAAATGAAAATACTTAGAAGCCACAGTATAAATTACAATCTACAGTTTTGTAGAAGGTTTCTGGGTTAGTGATGATATGGTAATACTGCTTGGTAATGTACTGTGCAACAGTGTATTCCTTTCACCAAGTGATAAAAATAAGTCACTCTGCAGTATGCTGGATAGGCTTGAGTGATGAAAATGAAATTATTCTGATGCTTGCCAGGATCAAGATGTAATCAGGGACTATATTTCATTTATTCTGTAGTTTTAGATTAAACACAAATTGTTCTGGAATAGCATTTCAGAGAGACCATTTTAAGGGCCAGTTCATTGTTAACATTTGAGTTTATGTACACAGCAGTATTCTAATGTGCAAATTTTCCTTTTGGGTTGCTTGAAATATTTACATTTATGATCTGTAGCTCTCAGGCTTGGAATTTAAACTGCTGCCTGGTGGTTAATTACTCTAGCAAGCAGGCAGTGGTTTGTAGACAGAATTAAAGATGAATAGGGGAGGGAAAATAGAAGTTATGAATTATAGTCAATAATAACAATTAAATCAAACCTTCATGTATGATGCGCTGGCAGATGCGCTGTACAGCACTGTAGGATGCATACTGAAAAAATGCAAAATAAAAATGCTAATAAATGTGAACAACCACTAAAAAATTTACATTCAAAGGAACAGCAACACGAAAATATGAAAGTGTCTTAAAGTAATGAAAATATATTTTACTATTGAGCTGCACAGGTAAAACAGGTGTGTTTCTGCAGAAACACAACTATAGTTTATATAAAGAAGCTACTGTGCAGCCATGAAAAAAGCTGAAAACGGACAAAAGGCAAAAGATACACAGCAGATGACAGATAGGTAATGGGATACATTGGGATTTTCAGAACGTATCTGTTATCTACAGATATGGCTACACAGCAGCTTGTTTATATAAACTATAATTGTGTTTCTGAAGCAAACACACCAGTTTTACCAGTGCAGGGCAACAGTACACTATATTGTCATTCCTTTATGGGTAGTGACAGGCACTAAGATTCAGGGAGAAATTGCCTCTATTTCGGGCGACTAATCTCCCCAAAAAGCCTTCCCGCAGGCTAGAATCTAAATTGGCACTCGAAGTGCTTCATTTTCTGAAGTCGCCCAAAGTTTCATTGTGAACTGCTTTGGAAAACGAAGCGCTCCAAGTCACTACCCTCAAACGCTTTAAGTTTTTTTGGTGTCACTCTTCCTTTAAGTGATATCAGCTGTGGTAGAGTGCTTCCACCCAGGCCCGGACTGGCAATCTGTGGGTTAGGGCAAATGCCAGATGGGCTGCTATAAGGTGCCATAGAAAGTCACTATTTAGTGGGCTGGTGGGGACTGTTTGGGCCTCTTTGTGGGCTGATTGGGCCTCTGTCTACCTGAAATGCCAGGGCCTATTTTAATTCTCAGTCCAGTCCTGCTTCCACCCCTCAGTATGTACTCTTTGCAGTACCAGGTGGTACACTGGAAGACCCACTCCTGCCATACTGGTCATTCAGGTAAATAGAGAAATTCTACTGGCACACTGAATCTTTAATCAAATGTATGATTTATTCACCCCAAACACATACAGAAAAAAGGCTTTTTTTCTGTATGTGTTTGGGATGAATAAATCATGCACTTCATTCAAGATTCAGTGTGCCAGTAGAATTTCTCTATGTTCCTTTAAGTGGTCACTTGTTTTTTACATACGTTACAAGACCCTGTGTGAGTAGAACAGAAAGTGTCATACTTTAAAATTTAGACAAGAAAGGGCGTTGAAGGTTGCAGGATAAATCAGATCATAGATCTATTTTGACACAATGGACTGGGTCTGAGAAGCTGTGAATCATTGAAAACCCACTCCGGTTATTCTGTACAGGTGATAGTTTTCACTAAGTGCCAAATGCAATGTTTTGGGCCTTTTGTCAAGCCTGTGTCTAAGAAGCTGAGAAGCGATAATCACCAGATTATGAATTATGAAATGTCAGTTCCCATGGCATCACATCACATGTCGTATACATTAGCTGGAGTAATAATGGAGCTGGTATCCTTCTTCAGATCTAGAAAAGATAGTTTCATGCCTTCTGCTCCGATTGTATGAAAACAAGAAGAAAGTGTCAAGTGTAAACAGCAGGCAGGATTAAAGTTGGAGGTCTTGCTTCAGTTGGACAGCTGACCCTGGAAGATTTGGAAGTAGATTTACTAGATTTTACTACTGGACTACAGCACCTATCAGGATTCAACCCTTGCTAATTTTCAGGGGACTACAATCGCAATGGAGTTGTTACATATAATTTGGCAATTATGGCAACAGAATACACACTGTTCCTCATTTAAATTGGATTATATGACTCTTTGTGTGTATGTGACTCAGTAAGTACTGCATTAAGTAGATTTCAATGCTAGCGCTAAAGATCATGGGATTCTTCCAAAAGTAGAACAATGTTCATTCTATTTCCTTTAATTTCCGTATCATTAATATAATACAGTAATATACATTTTTTTTATTAAAAAGTTTATATAAGGAACACACTACAGCTCTCATAGCGGCTTCATAGATTCAGACCTGAGTGGTTCAAGTAGAAATGAGCCTCAGATTCAGACAAGTTAGACGGTCAACCATTTTGTCAACTAAGTAATGAAACATACAATAGTGCAAGCAAAATAAATAAAAAGCCTTCCACACTACCGAAACAGCTATGATCTTATGCTGGAAGCATGAGCTGTGAAGGACTGGGATATTTGAATGATCAGATGCTTGCTGTGATGCAACATGTTGCTCCCTCAACAGATTCTGTTGCTCAGTGACTAGCAACGTGATATGGAGGCCTTTAACCTCTGTATTCACTGCAGAATACATAGCAACACAGCACAGCACCAACTATATATATATATATATATGTGTGTGTGTGTGTGTGTGTACTTACTGTATATTTGTTTGTGTCCAGGGAATATTTCCCTATCAAAGAAAGTGTAAATTATTTACCAAACATTTAATGGATTCAAGATTGTGATTTGGAGCCCATCTGGAGCTACAAATGTCATTTAAAGTACATTCATATTCTATACAGGCACTGCAAGGGAAAGAAGCACTGGGTATATACTGTAGGTTAATATTGGGCCTGATCTAGTAAGGAAGGGGATTGATTGGGATAATGAATAAAAGGCACATGTCAGTACTAATTACAGCTTTTATTCTGTCTGAATAAAACAAGGGTACTCCCATGCCCCTTGTTCAAAACTTAATGCTCAGTAAAGTCAACCAAGTGTTCCATCATGCCGTGCTGTTGTTTTGAAGGTTACAGAGGATATTTCACTTTTAACATGACAAAAGTAAGCAGTGCAATCTCTCCCACTCATACCAGATTGCAGATAGATGAGGTCCTTTGTGAAGGCCAACGCATGGCCTACATTTACTAAAGGTGTAAATAAACATAAATCGATAGTTTCCCTAGATTATGTTGGGGGCAGCAAAGCAGTATGTGAATAGAATTAATTAATGAGATAGGAGTAGGGGATTGAGAAAGGACTGCTTATTATGTATAATTAATTAATGCACATCTGTTCTCACATTGCTTTTGCACTTCTATGAGTGAGGTCAAATCTTATCAGTCCTGCTATTAAATTACTAACATGGAAGTGGAATGATTCCTGTGGTTGTGACCAGAACGATAAACCAATATTGTGCTTGTGCATTGTGCTTATGTTTGTTAATAGGTTTGGACAAAATGTGGTGGATTCCTGTGCATTCCAAAAACTGGGCAACACAGGAGTTAATTGATTGGAGCATATGTATACACTGAATGCAGATAACATAGGACATGCCAGTAATAGGACACACAAAAGTCCAAAGGACAGTCCAAATGTGGTTTCTGCACCAGACATCGAAAAGTAAGACTTAAGTAAGTAAGACGTTGTGCTTGAACCTTCAATTAAAGGGGTCTGTAGACAATATCTATTATAAGGATACCCCCCAGCCTACCTCTATCAGATGCAAGCAAAACTGAGGTTAAGGGATAGCTAGAGAATGAGTTAATACTGCTTTGGAAAACCTCTAACCCATGGTTCCTTAAAGAAGAATTAAACCCTACATTTAAACCCTACCCCCATCCCAACCAAGACCACTTCCCTCTTCCCCCCAGTGATACCCTCGGCAAATGACCCTAAAGCTCCCCATAACCGCAACAATCTTTCCCTGCCGAACGACCGATCTTAGGGAAGTCCGACCAATCTGTCAAATTATCGTGCGATTTTTCGTCCAACATCGGTCTAATGATTGATCGGCCAGGTTAGAAAATCTTTATCTGTCCCCATGCAATCTATCTATGTTTGCAGGGCAAAGCAGGCTGCGAGCCTTCAGTTTTGCTGCAATATCGCCTGAAATGGTCTTTTTAGTTGATGGACACATCAGGCATTTAAACGATCATTTTGAGACAATCGTGGTCTCACGATAACAATTGGATGTTTCAAAGATCTTTACGTCTATGGCCAGCTTAAGTCCATAATTACCCCTCCGTGCAGATTCAGGCATTGGACTTCACAGGCGCCATCTTCAGTCGCTTCAGTAATCTTTGGAACGAGACTGGCGCTTTGGCAATTTTCATGAGTTTCGGCGCATGTGCAGGTGTTGTGGAGTGGAAGATTGCCCTAAATGCCTCATTCCAAAGATTACTGAAGTGGCAGAAGGTGGCGCCCTTAAAGTCTGATGGGGTTAGGGATATTTTAAATGTAGGGTTGAATTCTCTTTTAAAGGAAAGTTAAACTATAGAAGTAGCAAGAAATGTTTTATTTTATGCTTTGTGCTTCTGTACCAGCCTAAGGCAACCACAGTAGTGATGGGTGAATTGGTGGCATTTTGCTTCACCAAATTTTTCACGAATTTCTAGAGAAATTTGCGAAATGGCAAACAATTTGCGTAACACTGTTGCATCTCGTTTTGGACGCTGGTGTCTTCTGCTGCTATAAAGTGGTACATGGAGCATACATTTCATGAAAAAGCTTACTCACAAAACTGTTACATCAATTGTGATGTCAGAAGAGTCCCATAACATAACTGAGCGCCATATCTGAATATATCATCAGAAAAAATGATAAATTATTTCTACATTCAACATTCCTTTTTTTAAGAAAGAAACACGAGGAACAGATTATGACGTGTATTATAGTCATGTGTTCAATGTAATTTAGCAAGGGCTCCGACAAGTACCATCTGAAAAATTGCCTTGTTGATGAGAGCTCCTGTCAGTGGTGTAACTGAGAGTTACTAGAATCAGAATTCATTTTTATATGTGTCTCCCTTCTCCAAACTATGGACCGGTTTTTTCACAAACACACGCTGAAATTGTACATCTACTATTTCCTAAGGGAGGATAAGCTTCTTTTGGGAAAGAGAAAATAAATCATTGCTCATCATGTTGAATTAGTGCAGGGTGTGAATTAAGGGGGGTTTTGTAGACATTTTACTACTTTGTCTACATTAAAATTACTAACTTACCATTATATTTTATATATCTTCTTAAACTTTGTAAAGCCTGAATGCTGAAGTAGCAGGCAAAATATTAAAGTGTGTGGAGATGAAGTCAAGGTTGGTGGGAGGTGAGTAGGGTTGCCATATATAGCTTTTTTTCCTATTCGTTACATTGGGATCAACCATCAAAAATACCGGCCAGGCCGGTAAAATACCGGCCAGGTGGCAACCCTAGAGGTGAGGGTTATGGGGTAAAAGGAACTGGGGAGCAATTCAGTTCAGAGATAATCATATGCAAGTGGGAAGAGTTTATGGAAAAATATAGACAGACACTATGTGCATGCATTATGTTCTCCAAGATCTTTTTCCCATTAAGTCTATGGTGAATGAAACCCGCTGTCCACCCCTATTGTGACATCAGTTAAGCTGCCAGACGAAATACTACACAAAATTCCCCACTGTATATTTAACTCAATCACTAGATATTTGAGAATGCTTCAGAAATAGAGGCTACATCCACAAATGCACTATCATAGATCCCCAGTGAAAACTCGAGAGAAAGAGGAAAAACATGACGTTTGTAGTTTTTGTTTAACTTTAGATAACTTTGAGGATTAGATGTCAACACCATTAAGTCAAAGTTGTTTAAGAGGAACATTTCATTGAAAGCGATCCAGTGCTGGATTCCTAGTATTTTATCTTTACACATGCTGGTATTTCTTAAATCTTGAAAACAGGACATGGAGTTTCTGGTTTACAATTGCTAACTATAAACACAGGTTGGTAAAATGACACATAAGAAAAGTAAGCAGATTATGTTACAATAAGAAGTTTTGGAAACTAGTACTAATGTTCCATTCCCATAAGCATTCCCCATTTATAAAAGGAGTTTTTAGATATTGGTTTCGATGTTCATTGTGACACATGGATTTAGCTAAAGAGGTAATTGTTCCTCAAAATGTGCTTGTTTTTTTTTGTAAATGAGGCTTTTCATTTAGTAGAATTCACCTGGCATGATTAACAATGGAAGATATGAGTATGTAACTTATTTTGTATCTTGACAAGAGAGTATGGATCATTTACAGGCAGAAATGCAATAACGTTTGGGGAGGCTAGCGCACAAAGTGTGGAAAAATGTATGGAAGGTTTACATCTCTTCAACTTTAACTGCTGTGTCAGCATGAAAACTTTTGTACATATATATCTACTAGAATATATATTTTTATGTAAGGTCATAGTGCATTAAGTTATTAAATAAGGCAGAGTAAGAGCAGAGGGCAATAGTACAGTATGCATCTTGCAGCAGTGACACAATTATTAAATGTCATATTTGTTTTATATATAAATATTTCTAATCCTAAATGGCATAGGAATCTGGAAATAAGTTTTTTTTGGAAATCCCCTTTTACTCACCCTTGCTACTTTCTGGATGACTGCTCTGCTGCCTGTTTTTGTAATCTTTTTGTTTGTGGATGAATCAATGTTTTATTATGCTAATAAAAGAAAAAAAATGTAAATACATATTTGAAGTCTGTTTTTCTGTCAATTTCCGATCGTGGGCCCTACGGCCCAATAATCAGATCATAATGGAGGCAATACGGGCGGGTGGATCACGGGACTGCATACACGATCCGGCTGGGTTTTTTAACTTGCCCAATCGAGATCTGACAAACTTTCGGCCAAATATCACACACGGGCCAATAAGCTGCTGACTTGGCCTGTTGGCAGCTTTTATCGGCCTGTGTATGGGGGCCTTTAATCGAAATGAATGCTTGTTGGAGTATATTAGATTGTAAGCTCTTGTATGTAGGGAGAAGACACCAACCTCCAGACCATAGAAACATGGTCATTTCCAGGCAATGAAAATAACTAACACCCCAAGCCTCGAGTTACCATGTCAAGAGAATTAAGCAATGAGATCTCTGGCACTTAATGTGATGCATCCTATCTCTCTGCTTCACCAAGAGCCCTGACCACTTATGCTGGGTGTCATAGGGCAACACCTTCTTTGTAATTATAATTGTAACCTGGTTGCTAGAATGAACTGCCTGGTGCAACCATCCTACATCTTTCCATTAATCTACACTCACTGACTTCATGGACCTCAATAGATTCTGTACCTAACAGCACCCTGTAAGAAGAACACTTGTCACATGCTTATCAACTCAGCAGCATGATGATGATGATGATGACTGATAGTCAGAAACCTCCATAGAGTATTAATGCAGTTCAGAACCCTCCAGAGATGGCTAGTGTTCATATCCATATTTAATATATATCTGGATATAGACGGAAATGCTAGTTAATAGTTAAATGCTGGGTGCTAGATGACAGGAAAAGTAAATAAACCAAATGCCTCACTCACAGGTCTTCCATATAACAACACAATTCATCAGGGACAGACAGAGTTTTGGAAACCTCATTATGAGACCAAAATGCTGGAACAAATAATAAACCACTTTTTGCTGTTTTATTGAAGATCCACAACTTTCAAAGTTGCCAGATTGGAAAACTATACAAATAAATAAATGCCAGCAGTACTTCAACTTTCCAAATACTAAAAAATTGCCCAAAGCTGCGGATGTTTAATAAAACTTGGGGAAAAAAAGACATGGGATCAGATGTATAAGAAATAGGATGCCTGGAAGTACATAGTTCCAAGTCATAAAGCTAGTTCCATTGCAAACGGTAAACTTTCTGAATAACTAATCTCAAAAACAACAAAAACATATGCACAATTTAGAAGAGTACCCAAACAAGAGGTCTAATTCAGTATATATTATAAACAACTGCAATGCATGGAGGGGAGGGGTCATAACAATGCCAATAAAGTAAAATGTAGTAAAAAAGGTTGTATAAAAATGTTATATCTGCGCAGACTTATTCAAAGACCAATTTTCTGTCAAATTTTCTGCCTCTACCAACAATATTCAAAAGAATTTGAAAACTAGGTATAGCTATATTTGTTTCATGGTATGTAGGAAATTTTTGAGAATTAGTCATCCCACACCAAAATATCTATGCCATAACAAAAATGTTAGGAAAAAAATATTAGGATAATTTGGCATAAATCTGAATAGAGGAGAACATATCTGGCAGCTAAGGACAACTTTACAGTGCAGTAACAACAGTTTTTTTTACTATTCATACAAGACTTTTTGAAAGTCGCCAGCATTTGGACAGATCTATAAAACCATAATTTACCTTGGGGCGATTTAGCAAAGCATGTTTTTTTTGGTGAAAATTCTGCAAAATGACAATTTAAGTAACACACTTCAGTAGTGAAAAACCTCAGCACTGGAGACATTTCACGCTGTTTCTCCAGGCAAAGTTTCTATTTGTTACCCTTTTCCCCAAAGTCTATTTCTCCAGGCTCTGCCAGGTAAATTTGAAGTTGCAGCTACGTCTTCAACATTATTCTGTCCGGGACATCATATTCTGTATTCCAAAAAAGTAATAAAAAAAAAAAAAAAAGACAAAACAATGGTGTTTTATTATATTTAAAAATGGGATTATGTTTACAAGTTGTAACTGTTAAAAATAAGTTTTTTTTAACTATTTGAAGCTCATGCCACATTTGTTTTAGGGTGGGCTTGTGGTTTAAGACAATAGAGGATCTCTTTTGTTTTTATTTTGTTTCACTGGACATTTTTAAAAAGAAGTGGCAACTTCCAGTAATTTCACCATCACTAATAAATACATACATATGACCTTTATATGCCTGCTGAATTTAAATTGACTTAAGTGCAAGTTAACAAAGTTTCGCTAGGAAGTAATGCTAGAGAAAATTTGCTAAGAAACTTTTGTACGTACAAATTATCGCTGACAAAAGTACACTAGCGTTCTTTGCCTCTACCAAATTGCGCACTTTTATGAATACACGTATTTGTCACAAAGTAACAGATAACGTAGATGTACAAAGTATGTTGGAGCTTTTCAAAGCAAAAAGTTGCACATAAGTCAATCTGCCCCCTTCTGTGAATTTGACATTTTTACAATTTGGCAACCGACAGTTTCAGAGCTGTGTACTTACCAACACTTTTATGAATCCCCCCTTAGGCTTTTGTATACTAAAGAGAGAAAGGTGAACTGATATATTTAAGGAGGGAAACATGTCTAAGAAATGGAGAATGCGTACAAGAGGTTTGCATATGAAATTTGATTAAGGAAGAATGAAAGGTAAAATAACATTTCAGAAAGGTTAAAAAATATGTGGAATAGCCATCAATTAGGCGAGATGAAGACTAGAAGAGAAAATGTATGGAAAGAAATACTGCAATTTTGCGTACTAAAAACACATGGGAATGAAATAAATATTCTAATGGGTAGACTGGGTGGATGAGCTGGTTCTTTCCTGTCATTAATTCCATGTATCAGCAGTGAACAAATGTAATATAAGAATTTGATTTGTTGGATTGAAGTTCTGCATATTGAAGCCAAGCCAAGGATCAAAAGTGTAGGTGAAGTAAAAGTTTTTAAAGCAGTAGCTCTTGTTTATATAGCAGGGATAGGGAAACGGAGTTGATAATTTTTTTCTTATCAATCTTATGCCCAGGATTGAGGGTGGGGTAGAATTCCTAGAAATAATAATTGAGCCCCTACAATAACAAACCATGGTGGATTTTCTTTCTAGCAAGCATCACTATGCAGAGCAGTTGATTGGGCCTCTGAGAAGCTTATCAGAGTGCTTATCATACAGAAAAGCATTTATAAATAAGTAAACCCCATGCTATGGAAACTCTGCCAATCACCACATGCTACTACATTCTTCAGAGAAAGGTACAACATTTACAACTTACCATATTTAAGAATTTAATTTTTTTAATTAAGGGGCAGATTTACTAAGGGTAAAATTCGAGGGTTAAAAAACCCTCAAACTTGACAATTGAATTTAAATAGAATCAAATATTCGAATTCAAAGGATTTTAACGCTATAGAAACGATCGAACATTAAAAATTCGATTGAATGATAAAATCTTTCGAAACGAACGATTCGAATGATGTTAGCAATTCCATCAAATTTTTTTTATTTGATCTAAAAAACTTTAAAATGCTATGGGAGCTTCCCATAGGAAAATATAGCAATACAGTAGGTTTAATCTGGCAAACTAGGCAATGGAATAAAAAATTGAAGGGCGAGTAATTCGGCAATCGAATGGTCAAATGATCAAATAGATTTTTATTAGAATCATTCGATTCGATCGAATTTTTAAAATTCGATGGTCGAAGTGGCCAAAAAAGGTATTCTAAAATTTGAATTAGAATATTCATAAAAATTTGATCGAATTTCGAATCATTCACACGAATTTAGTAAATCTGCCCCTAGGTGTATTTGGGAATAGCAGGATTGGATTTCTGGGACCTTTTCTATAAAAAGAAAATAGTGGTTAGTTTCAAAGAAAAGGTATCTTGTGACTAGCTCTTTAGAATGTGCTAGCCTAGCCAGTAACATTCCAGTTAAGGCTGGGGCCAGTATTAGTAATTTACTGGCAATTTACCTGCAGTTAAATTTGTAATCTCTAGTTGTTCCACCCTGGCCCGTATCTGGATACCCTCTCTCTGCTTCACCCTGTATGCTCACAGACTGTACCTACTCAGCAAATCTGACTAGCTTTATCAGGGCCGGGCCAAGGTAGTTTGGCACCCTAGGCCAGGGGTCCACAGCTGTTCTGTATGACCATTTCCCACCTATTCACTTTTTCTTAAATAAAGAAACCTTATAACACATTAATGAATCAAACTGTACGTGTGCCAGCCAGCCCCTAATCTGTACCTGTGTCAGAAGCACCCAAAATATTGCCCCAAATCTTTACCTGTGCCACCAGCATTGCCCTCTAAGTCTGTACCTGTGCCACCAGCGATTGCCCCCCCAAGTCTGTACCTGTGCCACCAACCATTGCCCCCTGAGCTTTATCCATTCAAAGCCCAGCCCCACTACCTTATGTCACACTTGGCCCCTGAAATGTCACAGCCCCACCCCTACAATTTACAACTCTGTCCTTCCCTCTTCTGCTTACATCATCAGCTGGTAAAGACAGGGATAAAAGGTGGCACACCTTGACTTTCTATATGTGTCCCCAGATCCTAACTTGTGCTTTTGGCTCATTTATTCTTCACTATAGCTATAGCAGTGTTTCCTAACCCTCTTTAACCATGCTTAAAAATAAGTTGGGGGATGAACAATGATAAGCATGTTGTTTGTAAACATGTTGTGCATGTAGGTATAACCACTATTTTCTAGCGTATAAAGAAACTTTACATTATTAAAAGGCTTCATGGAAGCTAACCCTAAACAATAAGGGAATCTGCTATAGAAGGTCTTAGGCTAGATACACGAGGAGATTCGGGGAGATTAGTCGCCCCAGCGACAAATCGCGTCTTCTTTTGGGTGGCTAATCTCCCCGAACTGCTTCCCCCTGTCTTGCACTGGCTAAAATGAAAATCTTTTTACTTTAAGACCTGTGAGAATTGCCTGAAGTTTCCTTGTGAGGCAACTTAGGGCGATTCTCACTGGTCTTAATGTAAAAAGATTTTTTTTTTTTATTATAAAGGATGTCTAATGTTTCGGCCTTTATCAAATATATATATATGCATATATAGTTCTTAATGATGTCATCTCTTATTATCAGAGCTTAATCATTTCAGTCACATGACTCACTAAAACTTGTGTATTATAATAAATAAAAATGTTCCCCCTGTGGCAAAATATGATAATATTAGAAATCACGTTGGAGTGATTTCGGCCTTGTGTTTTTATATGGTCATGGAACTCGTGCCAGTAACTTATAAATATTCTTATATATTACAAGAGAGGTACTTTATTCACTATACATATATACTCTTCAACATCAGAGCAGCATCCATCTTCACCCCAGAACTGTTTATCCAGCCGTTTATACTGTGAACCATATAAAAAGACTACCTAGTCCCCTTACTTCAAACAATTATGTACTACCACTAAACCAACATTGCCTGTGCTAATTGTGCTATTATGTTGTCTAATGACTACTGAACTTGTTTCACCTGTTTCTCTTACACAGGTCACAAAGCAAGGGAAAGTTAGCTCTCATCCTCTACAGCTACTAATAAGCTGCCTAAGGGTGTTAGTTATGTTGAGACAATATTCAAGAACATGTTTGGAGCCTGATTCTATTAGCAGAAGTCAACATGGTTTTAGGAGTGACAGCTGACAATGAATGTGCTCTTTGTAACAAGTGAGTGGGAAGCGACACAGTTGTATTACAGTTAACATGCTTTGCATAGAATTAGCAAAAGCTTGGCACTGCTGCAAAAAGAGATATGTCTTTACAGGTTTGCTGTATTACACTTCTTACACATGTGAATAAAAGGTAAAGTCAGCAATACTATATATTAAAGTGTGCTTAATCCACTGTGTTTTTACACATTTTTAAAATGCAGAATGAATGTTGGTGTTTCACATGTTCTGGTCAATACTGGAGCTGTAAATAAATTGTAAGACACATCGGTCAAAGTGAAAATACGAATAAAATTCGAATTTCAAAGTAATTTTGGGATACTTCGACTATCGAATAGCCCAAATTAGAATTTTCAAATTTTAAAGTACTTGCCCTTTAAAAATCTTCCAACTTCGACTATTTGCCAGTTTAAAGCTGTCGAACTGCCATTTAAGCCTGTGGGGGAGCTCATAGAACATGTCCTGAAAAATTCCAAAGAATTCAAAGGATTTTGCGGAGAATCGTTCGAATGAATCGAATGAAAATGGACCTATTCGATTGAAATAGGTCCATTTTCGATCGAAAAAGCCCTTTAAAAATACTTTGCGGGTCGAATTTAGAAGTTTTTAGTAAATCTGCCCTTCATGAAAGTGCAGTGGGGCCACATTTGTGTTTATAATCACTCACATATAAATGTGTTTACATTAAAATTTGCATGTGTATACTAAGGGGAAAATAAGCCACACATTACCCGGCAACACTGCATAAAAAAATGGTACATTTATCATGCTATGTATTGATTTTCTGCAACTGCGAACTTCTGTGTAATTACCTCGCGTTATTTTAAGCAGCCAATTGAAAATGCTATGGGAAAATAAATTGTTGCTTTGAATTTTGTTTTTTGCACTGTATCTATAAAGACTACTGTATCTGTATAATGTTTGCTAGGCAATATTTCTTGGCTGGTCTCCCAATTTTCTCAACCTCAGTCCCCCACTGCTATATAACATCACAAATTCCACTGCCACTTGGTCCGAAGAAGCTCCCCACTTGTTCATATTTTCGATTGCAATTCACTTTTCCACTTTTCCACAAAAAGTGGCACCCACCCCTAGCTCTGACCCTGTACAACACATGGCAGCCAATTGCACACAGATTACTACAATATAAAGATGGCAGTAATATCAAGGGGCAGGGACTGGGCAGATCAGGAGAATCTGTTTTGTGATTCGAGAGAAGGGCACATTGCAGGGAGGCATATGTTATCAGCTAAAGGGGGCTGGAAACAAAGGTTGGCCTTTCAAAGGGCTTGATCTGAAAAAGCCAGACAAGTGCTGCCTTATGGCATACTTCAGAAACCTGAAGCTTAACAACACATTTCCGTTAACTACATTATGCCACAGGGTAAGGAAATGCCAGAAACGATTTGAAGCATCCTGCAGTGAAATATTTAAGCCTCAGTTGCAGTGAAGCTCCTTAAAGGGATACTGTCCTGGGAAAACACGTTTCTTTCAAAACGCATCCGTTAATCGTGCTACTCCAGCAGAACTAGACATATTGTCACTTTCCCAGCTTCCCCCAGTCATGTGACTAGTGCTCTGATAAACTTCAGTCACTCTTGTACTGCAAGTTGGAGTGATATCACTGCCCCCCAGCAGCCTTACAACAGAACAATGGGAAGGTAACCAGAAAGCAGCTCCCTAACACAAGATACCAGCCAAGTTCTACTAAGACTTATTCAGTTACATTTAGTAGGAGAAATAGCCTTCCAGAAAGTAGTTTCATCCTAAAGTGCAGGCACAAGTCACCTGATCGGGGGCAGCTGGGAAACTGACAATATGTCTAGCCCCATGTCAGATTTCAAAATTGAATATAAAACAATCTGTTTGCTCTTTTGAGAATTGGATTTCAGTGCAGAAGTCTACTGGAGTAGGACTATTATCTGATGCATTTAAAAAATATATATTTTCCCCATGATAGTATCTCTTTAAGAATAAACCTGAATGAACGTAAAAAAATATGATGTAAAAGTGTCCATGCTTTAACAGAAATAAAGCTAAATGCAGTGCCTCTTCATTGTTGGCCCGAGTTGAGGGTAGAAACCTGAAAAATGAACCATTGCTTTGGACAACAAGCACAGGTTTGTATTTGAATATTAGGTTTCTGTGGAATTGTAAATGAAATCATGTTATGTGACTCAGAGACAGAAACTATGCCCAGAGAATAATGCTTACATGAAAGATAAGAGCTGCAGATAGTGAGAAATTGTATAACTTTAGTGCCACCGTGTGTTCATTGAAAAAAAACAAGTAAGTGCTGGCGGGATAAATACAGCTCTGCTAATTATTCTACTTAACCACTGGTCTTGTTAAAAGCAACTAAAGCAACTAAAGCATACGTCCGTGTTATCATCCCATATCATATCATATTCTTTACTAGCACAGCCACACAGTCCCGCTTACCTGCCTTCTATGCCCCCTCCCATCTCTCCCTCCCTTCACAGTGTATTAGGCAGAAAGTTGCCCATATTTAAAAACCTGAGCCTGAAATGCAGGTCTTCTACAGTTCTCTTTGCCAACATTAAGTCTGCAGGAACATGCACAGTTGGAGCTAGTTAGGAATAGGCTTCAACTGTGCATGCTCCTGAGGCTTTGTGCTGGCGAAGAGCCCAGAAGAAGAAGGCATAGTATGGTGCACACAGAGAGCATAGGGCAGGCAGAGTATGGCACACACAGGGCACATAGGGCAGGCAGAGTATTGCACACACAAGGAGCATAGGGTAGGCAGAGTATGGTACACACAGAGAGCATAGGTAAGCAGAGTATGACCTACACTGGAAGCATAGGGTAGGCAGAGTATGATACACCCAGGGGGCATAGGGTAGGCAGAGTATGGCCTACACAGGAAGCATAGTGTAGGCAGAGTATGGTACACCCAGGGAGCATAGGGTAGGAAAAGTATGGTACACACAGGGAGCATAGTGTAGGCATAGTATGGCATACACATGGAACATAGGGCAGACAGATTATGGTACAACCAGGGAGCATAGGGTAGGCAGAGTATGGCACACACAGGGAGAATAGGGCATGCAGAGTATGGCACATACCAGAAGCATAGGGCAGGAAGAGTATCACACACACAAGGAGCAAAGGGCAGGCAGAGTATGGTACACACAAAGAGCATAGAGTACGCAGAGTATGGTACGCACAAGAAGCATAGGGTAAGCAGAGTATGGCCTACACATGAGCATAGGGTAGGTGGAATACATCAGGTGACAGACAACATATCTGGATCACTCTAAGGTGAGCAGTTCATAATCTGCTACAAACAGTGACGCAATGCTGGTGCCCTTTCAGCAGATTGTATGTGGTGTGAATAGGTGAACAAGGTGTGGGCAATGGAGGTGTCGCAAGTGTGAACAATGCAGGAATTTACTGTCTGAATTTGAGGTGTAAGAATGAAAGGGCCAGTTAATCTCAGAATTGATACCTTTTAGATTTTACACAAGGTAAGGAGTCACAGCAGGCAGACTTTCATGTGGGGGCCACACAAAGCGGGGGGACACCAGTTGGACAGCACTGGCCTTGAAGATGTATCAAAGCTCACTCTTTTAAAATCATCAGACATCATGTCTCTCTGAATGCAGGATTTGTGCCAAGTCATTTATTTTGTTTCTGTTGAACACCAAAAGTTATATTAGATCTAACTGTCAGTCAAAATCTGACACCTGACTTCTGCATGAAGAGAGAATGATGTGAGAGAGATAATGAGAGTAGGATAGTGAAGATAAACTTGATTATTTCAGAAACACTACAGAAAGTTACTTATTTCTGTGTGATGAGGCTTATAGTAAATATTCATTTTTGCAATAGTATGGGTCACCACTGCTGTAAAAAGAATGGGCAGAATGGGACTGTATTATTGAGGGTACTGAGTAGGAGGTAGGCAGCAAGTGGCATCACACCGGTCAAAGAAAGTGCCTATAAGACAATTTCCTAAAAGAAATTGGAGAAATCAGAATTATAAACATGTTATAAAAATTGATCACTTGTCTGATTTAGCAACCCATGTTGAGGATCAAAGTGGGTCAGTGACCGTCTCATAATGAAGGTCTAACCATCCCTTCAAGCGATGACTGTACCAATGAACCAATGCAATCTTTGCTCAAGTGGAGTTTCTAATCTCCCAGACCAATTTCATACAGACCCCATACATGGGCCAATAAGCAGCAAATTTAGTCTGGAAACAGGTTCTTCTATACTGCACTCCTTCTGTAAAGTCTCAAATGATCTCTGCACATTATACCTCTCCTACTATTACAATGATATATCACTACAAATAGTTCCTCACTGCTCTTAATTATTTGCAAAATCTATTACTCCATCTGGGTAAGGCATTTGCAAATAATATAAAAAAAAAAAGAAGTGCTAACGTTATTTTTATTACCTTTCCGCTCTAATAAAAAGCAACATAAACATCAAGTACAGATGTAAATATATTAAGGATTTAGACATAGTTTCTTTACAAATGAATTTAGAAATGCTGATATAACTGTTTTAGCAACATTCTTGCAGTCTATAAATTTTTATAGCTTTAATATTTCACTTTGAGCAAGTCTGTGGAGTTTAGCAATGAATGCCATGTTTCCCATAATAATGGCAGCAATGTTTAGTATATAAATGTATTTTTTGCACTCTATCACACCTTGTGTCGGTATCGGTTTAGCATGAAAATTCACATGGCTTATGCAAGGTAAAGGCACCTCTTGCTTAAAACTCCTGTGTGCTATTAAGAGGTGTGTGTTTATGTCCTCTACACACTTGTGAAGTTCACAATAAGTGCAAGAAATTAATCATCGTCTGACGGCTCAGGCTGCTTGTAAGGTTTCCAACAATATTTCCCATACAACCATGTATTCTTAAACCAGTGATCGCTTATTTTCCAGGTACTGGATCTATTATCCAGAATAAGGCATCTTTATGTAATTTGTATTTCCATACTGTAAAGGAAAACTATACATAAAAAATGAATACTTAAGTAACAGATAGTTTATATCAAATTAAGTAGCATAAAAAATAGTATATATATATAACCAAATTGGTATTGTATATATATATATATATATATATATATATATATTACTGTAACAGGAAGAATTGTGGGAGCAAAAGTCAGAACTCTGTCTGTTAATTGGCTCATGTGACCTAACATGTATAGTTTGTTTTGTATGTTTGTGTGCACCGTGAATCATACAATCCTAGGTGGCTGTCCTTATTTTTTAAAATGGCAGTTTTCTATTTATGATTACCCAATGGCACATACTGCTAAAAATTCGTATTTTCATATTTTTATGAAAATGGTTTATTTACATGAAGCAGGGCTTTACATATAAGCTGTTTTATACAATATATTTTTAGAGACCTACATTGTTTGAGGGCTATGGTTTTCCTTTAAAGGGGTTGTTCACCTTTGAGATAACTTTTACTGTGATGTTGAGAGTGATATTCTGAGACAATTTGCAGTTGGTTTTTGCATTTTTAACATTATTTTTAATTAGTGTCATTTAGCTTTTTATTCATCACCTCTGCAGTTTGCAATTGCAAAAATTGCAAAAATGCAAATACAAAATAGCAACTAAAACCAGCCTTTTCTTTTGGTGTACTATAAATCAAATATTTGTAGATATCGACTTGCAATGATGTGTGTCAAATATGAAAATTTTTACACTGGACACTGGATTAAACAATTTGAATGTACAGCCCCATAGCAAGGATTTGTGAATACAGAGGAAATAGACTGAAACTGTGGAATTATTTGCCTCATTAAAAACAGACAAGGATTTTTGGAAAGAGGTATTTTATTTCATAAACTTTATGACATGTGGCCTGAAATCATGTTTTAAGTGTTGCATATACTCGGGAATTAGGCAATCATAAAATATCACTATTTTGTTTATTGCTATGTTACATTTTAAATTCCTTTAAGTATATTCTTTTCTTGGGTATGTGAACAACACCCATAATGTCACACGTTAGTAATATCATTTGGCCTTTCCTTTTACCAGCCTTTTAGGTAATCAGTGCTAGAATTCTTTTTCCATACCTTTGGCAATAATCCTATGAATAAAGAACAGGGAACAGGCTGCATTCTCATCTGATGATAATCTTACATGTTTTGGGCCTCTGGCCTGCAAGTAAAGGTTGTATTGAATAATATTGTATTAAGAAACCATTCATGGTGTTCTACGGCTCACATCATACATTAACCCTTGATTATGTGATTGGTTATGCCTGGAGTTATAGTCTTGTGGCAGACAGAATTTAACTCTTAGATTGGTTGTAGTTCAGCAGCAACACTACTATGGCTTGTGTAGGGCTGGACTGTGTTGCTGGGGTACTTGGAAATATCCCAGTGGGCCACAGAGCAGCATCCACAGGGCAGGGGGGCATTTCCCTCGTGTGTGGATGTCAGCAGGCCTGAGGTAGTCTGAACTCCTGGGTTGACAACATGGGATATGGCGCCTTGGTATAGGGTTTGTAAGAGGGGTTGATGGCCTTGGCAGTGGGATTATTTTGGTAGTGGGCGCCCTTGCAGTGTGGTTTTCAGTGTGCCAAGTAACCCGAGTCCAACACTGGGTTTGTGTTCAATGCAACACAGTACTACTACCTTTTTGGATGACTGCCAAAATGGATAGCTATGAGAAGTATAGTTTCCATTCTGAAATTTGATTATATTCTAAAATTGTTAAGCAAAAATGACTCCATATATTGGATAATGAGATTGCTGTAGGGATGATTTTCATTGGAAAAGTAGCTTTCACCTGGCCTGAAAATACTTACCCCTGTCCTTTCAGGAAATAGCCATGATAGTCAAAGGCAGGAGTGATTGGTACTGCCTTCTGAGCTACTACAAATTATAGGTGACAAAGTGCCCCAAATCACCCTTTGTGCCAATGCCCTTAAAGGAGACCTTGAAAACTTACTCTTTTGTTGAGGAATTTGAAAGAACAAAGGCAGAGTAATATATTTACTTTGAAACACATATAAAGCATTTTGTCGTTTTTTAATTATCAATAAAACCAAGAGATCTAAATCCCATAGCCTCTAAATAACTTTACATTGCAAAAGTGGAACTACAGGCTCTGAATAAATCAATGTAAACACACAGAAAGCACCCACCATTACTCCAAGTATCCCAAATCTCACCAAAGTGACCGTCACAAAGAAACTTCAGGTGTATCTAGGACAGCAAATAGGCTTTCACCCCAAATTTCACTTAAATAAGTCTTCAGTCTGCGCCCCTGCTGTCACCGGACACCCAATGGGACCAGCTCTATTTAAATGTAGGCCCACAGAAAAGGTTATGCACAGCTATTATTTAACATGGTAAGGAATTCTACCCTGTCCTGTCCTCTGCTGGGTTATAACCTGTCACCTGGTGCCTGGATTCTTCCCTTCCCTTTATCCTACACAGGCAAATTAGATGTATAGGCTTGTCCTGTATTGTAGCCTACCCTTTCCTGCCTTGATAACCCTTCCTTGCTCCATTAAAGTGTTCCTATTTTCAAGCATCTGTCATGCCTGTTTCCAAGTCATCTAGTCCCTACATTAAACTCTAAACCAGTGTCTCTTGAGACTTTGTTGTAGTCATTTAGAGTATGCTTTGGCCACAGTTTGTGACAAATATATATATATATAAATGCCAACATAGCTTAAAAATATGTCCTAGAAATAAATACAAGGTATTTTGAGGTACCTTTATCTTGTAATCATTTTCCTTAAAAAGGAAACTAGATTTAATAAAAACCAAGCACTACAAAGTCACTACAGCCTCAGTAAGATTGATTACAATCTTTCTCAGAAAACACTCTTTGCTTTGGCATCCAAACAAACAAGGCTTCAGGTATCTATGTGAGGGTAAAGGCAGAATTCTCATTACAAGTAACAGTGCCAACAAGCAGTTTATTTTACAAATTGATTTTACATTTCCCTTAATGTCAAGATCCAAATATTAATTGGAAATGTCTCTACAGCCTTCAAATGTAGCAAAAATAGGCAAAAATATCCAAGTTAAAATAGAACATTGTGCAATCAAACTTTTATTTATGCAAGCCAACTTTGGCTCATGAACTTCTCCATAGTGAAACCATATTAGAGCAGGACAAACAATGACGTTATAAAGCAGCTATTTTTAGGGGTGGTTCACCTTTATGTTGACTCTCATGGCTTTATTTATCAAAATCCAACTCTCATTTAATTAAAAAAGTCCGACCTAACTAGAATCCATGATTGGAGCTTATTTATTATTAAAAAGCATGATTTCATCAGATCAGAGACAAACCCGAAAAAATCGTGACTCCAAATAGTACGATTTCCCAAATCACTTTTTTGGGATTTTTGGGCTTATTCCAATGCAGACCACAGAAAATTCCAAATAGGGTAGGGACCTCTCCCATTGACTTATAAACAATCTTGATAGGTCTGAGATGCTGAATTCTTGGATTCAGACTTTTTCGATCCTGGTTGTATAATAAATAAAATTTGGATTTTATAATAAAAAAAACCTAAAATTTTTAGAGTTTTAGGCATTCAGACTTTAATAACTACCCCCCAAAGTATGTTATAGAATGGCCAATTATTTTCCAATGACCTAAATTATTTATATTTTATAGTTTTAGAATGATTTGCCTTCTTTCCAAATAATAAAAACAAATGCTCTGTAAGGCTACACGTTTATTACTATTGCGACTTTTTATTACTAATATTTCTATTCAGGGACTCTTATGTTCATATTTCAGTCTCTTAATCAGATCAATGCATGGTTGCTGAAATTGCAAACTGGAAAGCTGTGGAATAAAAAGCTAAATAACTCAAAAAGTACAAATAATAAAAAATGTACTGCAAATTGACTCAGAATATCACTCTTCACATCATACTACCCCCATGCAACTCCTTTAATAACACGGACTGCACACGACATTGCCTAGTAACAAAAATACCAACCAGTCTACAGTTAATATATGGGGGGAATTGGAATGCCAAACGATCTCAGGATGATCCAGTTTGATGCATAAAACAGATGGGCAGAAATTGCTACATTTTCCAGTTGGTTTGAATAGTATTGTATTGATCAGGCAGGTTGGAAAATTATGTGATTATGAAAAGATGAAACAAGGCCATGGATGTAAATGACAATCACCATTTAGTGACCATTGAACATATCTTTTATATTACTCTCCAAAGTAAACAGCCTAAAATGAACAATGACCAAAATGGGTCTGAAAAAAAAGAATCTTATTGCATAAAAACTGCTTTGAAGTCTATGTGAAAATCTCGGCTTGAATTATGAAATAACTTGTTCTTGTTGAACCATATCAAGATCAGTATGTCCTACCTGCCTCTTACCTCCCGTCTGCTAATGCTACACCAGTCTCATCTTGTTTTAAATCGAACATACTGAGATTACGCTGACATTTTGCTTGCCAATATTTCACGGCAATCAAACTCCAAATAAGGCAATGAAAATAGTGAATGGAGACCAGGGTGAAATGGGATTTAAAATCCTCAAAAAATATAGACGCCCCAAGCTTAAAGGAAAATGCAAAATAATTCACCAATAGATATAAATTGTTACATAAGAAGATTACTGTGGCAATATTATACTCTGAACACAAGAATGACTGAGTTGAATCTTCTTACATTGATCAAACCACAGGCCCTGGGGTTATTTAGCATAGTTGTTTTTAGACTATAGCTCTGGTGGTGCTGGACTACAACTACCAGCATGCTTTAATATTTGATAATATCTCAGAGCTGGGATTTAAGTCCAGCAACATCTGGGTATGGTTGAGCCACAGTGTTTACACCCCTTTAACACAGGCTATTATAATTAATGATTCCGCTCCTAAGAGCTATGATTGCAATAATTTAATGTGCTGACAGATAGGTCTCTATGGATTCTATTCTAAAGGCCGAATCCTGACCCTCTGCAGCTGGGCTTTGTAGATTAATGACGTATTAAACAACAGCACCTCCTAGGTACAGAGCTGCTTACTCCTTCAGGGACATCTGGTATTCCTCCATTTTCATGATTCACTGCCTTTGCATATCCTTTCAAAGAAAATTGACTTCCTTAATTATGTGCACTTTTTGGCTTTTGAATACAATGGGATTAATTTAGATAAGTCATTGATTGCAATGATTTTTTTCATAAGACACAGGTGCTTGGGCAACTGATTCAGAATGAAATGTGAAAGCTTGTATAACTATACCGAGAACAGATGCCTGGAATAATTATTATTTGGCTTTATTTACAAATTTCCAACACATTGTACAAGAGGGAACAGTACGTGCAAATATGTTGTGACAATGCCAGTGTAAAAAGGATATGTTTAAGAAGCATTCCATGCCGGGGTTGTATTGAATTTTATGATCATTTTGAATTTTATTATATTCATTTAGAATAGAGGTTTTGAAGAAATAAGGGGCATGGAGCAGTGGCTGGAGGAACTTAGCTTTAATGATAGGGGGAGATTTGGTGAGAATGGTTATGTATTCTTATATGAAGCTTAACAAGCAGCTAAAATGGATTGGAATTTGGCATTGAACACTTATTTGCTGTTTAAATATTAAATATCATTATATAGCTGTAAATACATTAGAAGCTAGGGAGTACCCACATCAAAGATTAGACCTCCAAGGATGGCTAAGAAAGTCCAACAACTACTGATTTAGAAGCTGTTATAGCAACATGTATTTTAATAACTGATGTACCTTATCAGTGTCTCTTGATTTTCTAATGCTGAGGCATGGTGAAAACCTTGTTTCGGGAAGCACTTTATTATGGGAACTCACTACACTTACCCTGGCCCTAGAGCTGAAGGTAAGCATGGGTCTGCTATTCCAAGCATTTACATGATCAGATTTTTTATGCAGTTTGGCTGGTGGCTAAATTCATTCCTCTGCATAAGTTGCAACATCCAATTGGTTTATCAAACTGCTAAAGCTCTTACTCCCCATTCATGATCCATCAAATAAATGTAATTAGTTCATCCATATCTATGAATAAAAGTGACAAATAAATAATCTGACTATACAAATAAAATGCTTACAGTACAAAAGGAGCCTCCCTGTTACAAGATGGCAGACATATGGTGCCAGTTGTCTTGACACATTTCATGTTGTCGTTGTCAGTTATGGATTTGTCATGCATTTGTAATCATACAAGCATAATTCATACAAACCTTTCATTTTCAAAAGGACTTAGGGGCAGATTCACTAAAGCATGACGCGTCTAACGCTAGTGCTAATTCGCCAGAGTGACGTCATTTCGCAACTTCGCAAATTCACTAACACAGACTCTGGCGAATTTTCGCTAGTGAAGTAAATAGACCTGCGCAACTTCGCACCCTTACGCCAGGCGAAGTTGCACACTGACGAAGGATCGTAACTTCGCAAATTCACTAAGATGAACATTTTCTTCAACGTTAGCACTTACGCTAGACGTTACTTTGCCTGGTCAGACCAGGTCAAGTTCAATACAATAGATAGGAGGTTGGAAAAAAAATGTCAAATTTTAGCATAGGAGGGTGATAGTCTGAAAAAGATCGATAATTTTTTTGGGGGGTTACCCTTCTTCCCCCCTATATTTCCTAACATATGGCAACACAACTATACAGGGGGCACATGTAGGGCAATATGACAACTTTATATAATTTATTAAAGGTTTCCTGGGCTTGTGTAGTGTAATGTAGTGGCTGTAACATATACTTCTATTATAAGTTAAAGTTCCCGCTGTATGCAAATTAGGCTTTGCTAGCGTAACATCGCTCTGCCTAGCGAAGTAACACTAGCGCAACTACGCTACCGTTCGCTGACCTGAGCGTACCATCAGCTTTATAAAACAAATGATCCAGGGGCCACATTTGTGCCTGCTGTCTTTTAGGATGGACAAAGATTCGGTAGTTGGTTCACTATTATTATACATTATATAAAGATTATATAAGTGTTATCTCCAGATAAACAAGATAAAATAGTGGATGGGAGTTTAGTTTAATAAAAATATGACATAAATTAGAGTTTTAGTTAATAGTCCACTAGAAAATAATAGAAACATTTATAGGCAGATTTATCAAGGGTCAAATGTCAAAGTGAAAAAACTTTTTTTCCTAAGTGTTTTTTCGATCGAAAATGGACACTGGGGGCGGTGGGGGTTGGAGTTAGTGCCTGGGGTTTTTCTTCCCCTTTAATAAACCCAATAGAATGATTTTGCTTTGAATAAGAGTTAATTATATTATTTTGGTTCAAGTACAAGCTACTGTTTTATTATTACACAGAAAAAGGACTAAAAACATATCCATGAGATATGTTTAGGATCATTTCTTATTGTAGGAATCATTGCAGTTTTCATCTTCAACTTCTAGGCTGACTGTTTAACCCTTGGCAAGGGTTTTTTTTTTTTATAAAAAGCTTCTCCTTTTTTCTCCAAAACAAACCTTTGATGATTGTGGCCAAATAGTCCACCAGCACTTAGTACCAAAAGGCCTTTGGCCTTTCTAGATGCTGCAATCATTTTATAGCCTTCCTCTGCTTTGTAGGCATCAATTTGCTTCATTGTCATCCCCACTGCTTAGAGAAGCTCATGGCTGGTCTATGTTCCCTTTAAATGTAGCAGTTTACCCAGTTAGTAATGTTATTGAATGTTACCTATAAAAAGCTAGCAGCAGTGCACTCTGGAGATCTGTTAATGCAATTTTCAGTAGTTTTATATTTTACAAACCTAAAATAAAAATTAATTTCCTGGTAACTTTATATAGAAAATGTTGTCCAGCAATGTTGAAAGCGTCCACTTACAGAAAAAGATATTTTTATTGGGCTTGTTTTATGCTATGGTGGTGCAAATGTGCTTTATGTATGAAATGTGTCTTGCCTTTTTAAACTCACACCATATCTTTTGCAATGGTTTTACAAGTTAGTATGAATTCAACCAGCACTACAAATTCAATTTTAATTCTGAAAGATTTGTTAGTGATGTCTCAGTGATTATCATTGCTAAGCAGAGACACGGGGTTCATTCTGCAGGGTATGTTAGGCCATTTGACTTCTTCCCAAGATCCATTTGCATCAAATGTAGGTGTGTGGATGTGCATGCAGAAGTATGAGTAAAATTGTCACATCAGTCCTCCATTTCTTACCCCCACCCCCCAACTGCAGCTGCAAACTTTATTCTTACCCTTTTGTAGTATATGGTATATGCCTCAGTTATGAATCCACCAAATATGTCACTTCTGATATAGTCTGCTTTGCTGGAACTCCACATGCAGATGTTCACAGGGATGCACTGCCGGGTGATATTGTGATGGCTGATTCTGTTGATGCTTTTAATAGGGGCTTGGATGATTTCTTGGACAGACATAATATCAAAGTCTATTGTGATACTAAACTCTATAGTTAGAATAGATGTGGATATATATATATATATATAATTTATGTAAAGGTATGGTGGGGTGTGTGTATGGGTGTTGGGTTTTTATTTGGAGGGATTGAACTTGATGGACCTTGTCTTTTTTCAACCCGATTTAACTGTGTAACTATGTGACCCACTAAACTGGTTTTGCTTCCAATAAGGGTTAATTACTCATATTTTGGCTTAAGTACAAGGTACAGTTTTATTATTAGAGAGAAAAGGGTAATAATTTTTTACAATTTGGATTATTTGGAAAAAATTGAGTTTATGGGCGATGGCCTTCCCATTATTTGGAGCTTTGTGGACATGGGTATCTGGATAAAAGATCACATATGAGTACTTCTGCAACATAGCCTGGCAAATGAAAGGTCTCTGTTGCATTGAATTTGTTTATCACAAGCCAAAATTTCATATATATATATATATGCGATGCAGGGCTGCCATGAGGGGGGCACAGAGTGTGAGGGAGTGGTTAATAAATTTTTCTAGGGTTATGACCAAATGTACTTCAAGCACAGTATATTGGCATCGGGTTCCTATTCTTACAAAGGCAATGGGGCCAATTTATCAAAATTCGAGTTTAAAGGAAAAACTATACCCCCCGAACAATGTAGGTGTCTATAAACAGATATTGCATAAAACATCTCATATGTAAAACCCTGCTTCATGTAAATAAACCATTTTCATAATAATACCCTTTTTTAGTAGCATGTGGCATTGGGTAATTATAAATAGAAAATAGCCATTTTAAAAAATAAGGACAGCCTCCTGGGATCCTAGGATCCAACAGTGCACACAAACATACCAAACAAACTATAAAGTTAGGTCACAAGAGCCAATTAACAGACAGAGTTCTGTCCTTTGCTTCAACACTTCTTCCCTTTACAGTTAGAGTTGAAATATTTCTGGTCAGGTGATCTCTGAGGCAGCACACAGACCATCATGAAATGGTGGTTCAAGGCAAGAGATGTAAAAGGGCAATATTTACTTAAATATATATACCAGGTAGGTAAGATTCTATAATATGTCACTTGATTTGATATAAACTATCTGTTGCTCAAAAATTCATTTTCGGGGTATAGTTTTCCTTTAATTCCAGAAAATTGTTCCATATATACTGGACACTATTCTTCAGAACCTTGTATAGTCAGTATTCATTAAAGAACAACACCTATGAAGAGACATCAGAAAAGTCTCAGCAAGTAAAAGCTAACAAGGTCAATGGGAATTGTCTGTAACCACGTTATTTATTTTCCCAATTTAATTCATCTTGCTATTATAAACATATCAAAAGATCTGTGCTGATTCTGCTGGCTAATACAGGTATTACACTGTAATGCGGCAATAAAACCAGCATTAGTTGCAGAGTCACACATGAAACAGACAACCTGTTTGCAATAAATAACCAGAACTGGATAAGAACATATGCACAGATATTTAGGAGATATAAATCAGTGAGTGAATCATGAACTATCAGCAGGATATCTTTACAAACAAGTGTGTGATATAAAGAATTCCCACCATCAGTTGCCCCCAACTGAAACATTTGTGTAGGAGTCTTTTGCATTCTAAGCACTGTTGTAGCTGATACTCTCACCTGCTGCAAATAAAGCTTGTGATATGTCATCTTCAGCACCATACTCTTTTCAATGCAGGCCTCAATGTCTAGCTATAAAGAATGAATACTTCAAGGCAGATTTCGTATTAACTGCAGGATGAGTGTAGGTCTGAGAGCTTTATAACAAAAGTAGTACTTTTGATAACCAGCTCAGATCTAAATAAAAGTTGATAGAATTTCCATGTCTATGATCATACTACACTCTACATACATCTTTATATACATAAGTAAAGTACAACAAATGTATAGGGACCTCTAGACAGGTCACTTAATTGCGCATGCTTGATAAGATATGAGACTCTGAGACACTCTGAGATTTCTGTATTTAAGGTGGCCATAAAACTTTGATATTGGTTGGCTTGTAGATCGGGCTGGCTGGAATATTTTGATCAGGGGTCTTTGAAGACACCCAAACACTGGCCATTGTTAGTGCTGAATTGTCAGATACAGGTAGAATTCTATTGTTTCTACTTGTATATCTGATGATTCAGCTCTACCAATGTGTGTTGATGAACAATCTTTCCTGGAAAGATTTTATCCTCTGTCCATAGATGAAAACAGAGATCCAGCCTCAAACATTACAATATACATAAGTATTATCTATGAGGGGAAGGTGTGAAATGCAGGAGCTCTAAGGGAAGCAAAATTGCAGTGCCACAGGCAAGGTTCCATAATATTAAAGAAAAGTTTTACCCTTAAAATGAATATTTAAAGAACAGATAGTTTAAATCGTATTAAGTGGCATATTAAAGAATCTTACCAAACTGGAATATATAGATAAATATTGAACCCAGGGGGCAACACTTAGGGGATTTACTAAGGGTCGAATTTCGAATGTAAAAAAAAAATTCGACAAGGGAATAGTGGGGAATTTAAAAAATTCGAATTCGAATTTTTTTAGTGCAATTCGATCGAACGAACGATCAAATAGGGAAAATTCGATCGATCGAATATTTCAATCGAATCGAATATTCTAACGATTTTTAGCGATCTTAGGGAATGATCCCCATTTCGGTAGGTTTAATCTGGCGAAGTAGGTGATTGAATTTAAATTTAAAGTGGAAGTATTCGACCATCGAATTTTCGAATAAAATTAAATTTGAATATTCGATGGTCGACTTTGGTCAAATTTGCCTAATTTGCATATTCGAAATCGAATCTTTTTGAAAATTCGATCGAATATTCTAATCCCTCATGTGAATATATGTGAATATGAGTTGTTTTATGCATTATCTTTTTACAGAGACCTTGTTTGGGGGTATATTTTTGCTTTATTATTATTATTGCTAATATTATTATTATTAATAATAATAACAACAGTGTATTATTTACCCCTCTACAATTCTTTTGAAAAAAAAAAAAAAAAGACAAATAACACCATACTGATTATTGCCATGCATACATACATATATACAGGAAATTAATGTCAAACCAAAGATAGCACTTTCTTACTTCAAGTGTTGCATACAGATAGACAGGTATAGCTCTTTGCTAAATTTGCTGGACTATAGCTCTCACTCAAATTCTTGATAACATGGTAATGTATATTTTAGATAACTTGTACTTATGTCAAACCATTCCCATATTTATCTAACCAGTCTTGGCATAGCAAGAGGCATATTTTAGCACTAGTCAAAAACCACCTCAAATTTGGGAAGGTTAACAGTCTCTGACATTAGGATTGCAGTCCAGAAATACTGGGTGGAGCAACACAGCTATGCAAGGCATATATACCCTTTAAACAAGTCAAGGATTTGAGCAAGCTTTGGATAGGGAGTTTTCCTTAGAGCAATATAAATTCTGGAACAGTGGCCATTCTTTTTAGCTGTATCGTAAGAACCACAAAGCTCAATCTTCACCTAAACTACTCGATGGAAATTGAAATATCATCAGGCGACTTTACCGAACTCAGGAAAAATCCCAGTCATAATTATACTTTTCATTTCAACACTGGGATATTAAAAAACACTTAAAAATAAGCTGTCTGACAGGTAACATGCCATATAAAAAGTTCCTTAGACTAAATAACTTTAACCCAATTGAAAACTGATCTTTATAGGACAATTTCCACCTTTTGCAACCATGAAACTTAAATATCAATCCAAAATAGAACTTAAAAAAGTCCAAATAGTTGAACTGATCCCAACAGAGAATTTCTCTCAGCTAAAAGGGGATTTTCCAGACGTTTCATTTGATGGAAACAATCTTTAGGGAGTGTTTTTTTACTTTGTTAAGTCCAGCACAACTGAGGGAGTATTAGAGAGAAATTCTTGCAGGCTTACACACGGGCAAATCCCATAATTGACAGAGTGAAACCGAGTGATATGTAACAATGTTACTTAAAAAGAAATCTAATTAAAAGCATATGCAGTAGTGAAGCAAAACTGGCACAGGCAATGTGTAAGAAGAGAAAAAGAAAACAGGGAGAGAGAATTGCAATGAGTTTCTTGGAATGTTTTTATTCAGTGCACATGTTTTGGAAATACTACATCCCTGTTCTTTTTTATACAAGGTCTTTTTTAAGCAATGTGTTTGCCTCATACACGCTTGCCTCATTTGCCCTGCAGAAAGTAAAGCTTGATGATAGCAAACTGGTGTAATTTCTTAATTAAGTGCGTTTTAAATCTCCCAGAGTTTGATGACAGATGAAGATAGATGTGACATGCGCCATTCCCAACTTCAGAGGAAACAGCACAAGCTGGCCTAAAGGAAAAACATTGGTTTGTGGGATGTAATGAAAAACTCTAGGAGCCTCTGCATGTGAATCTACTGTAGTTCTTGACTAATGCACTATGGCCTGTGGCACACATGGTGGATATTTGACCAGCACTTTGCAAAGGTGGAAAACAGCAGTCAGTATTTTTTAATACTGGTGGTGCAGGTCGCCACCAGCCTGTGCCATAAGCAGAGCATTTTCCATTCATGAAGATGGATAGGGGGTTCTTTATTAAGAAAGGCAATTCATTAATTCATGAATCATGTGCCCTATTCTACCTACATGAAAGGGCAGTAGTGATTTGAACGC
>CM044435.1:43214624-43233931 GCA_024363595.1 Xenopus borealis | reverse complement strand
CGGTTTGATCTTTTGAGAAATGGATTTCAGTGCAGAAGTCTACTGGAGCAGCACTATTAATAACACTATTACGGATGCATTTAAAAAAACAAACATTTTCCCATGACAGTTTCCCTTTAAGTCTACTAGAAAATCACTTAAACATTAAATAAACCCAATATGCTCGTTTTGCTTCCAACAAGGATAACTATCTTCATTTGGATCAAGTAGAAGGTATCACAGAAAAAATAATTTTTAAAAATGAAGATTATTTGGATTAAACAGTCTATGGGAGACTGCCTTTCTGGATAATGATTTCCAGTAGAGCAAATCCCACACCTCTATTAGAAACAAAGGGCTAAAATACAAATGCCAATGACCACTGTCAAATCAGAAAGTTCCTGAATGCCTATGCTAGAATTGTTGAAGACAAGCAATTAGTACAATCAGACATCCACAAAGGTGGTTCTAGGGTAGCATGTAACTTCACAATTAGAGGGGAAAACAAAGAAGCATTCTTTAGGGGGGGGGGGGAAAAAAAAAAAAAAAAAAGTTTACTTACGCCCAGAGGCCTTCTTCAGCATACATTTTGGGAGCGGCTTGCCTTAAAGTATTCGCATAGCCTGGTTGTGTCTGAATGCGGACTTTTGCAGCTTCCATTGGAGCCAGAGCAATATCGGCAAAGAACTCGGCACTGGCAGATGCAGCCAGGTAAAGAGATGTACGCCACATGTAGGTATTTTCCTGGAAAAGTTGGCATACATTTTAGTGGGTAAAATTATATATAGTATATTTTCAACATACCAATACAAACTATATTGAACAGATTCTGCCATATTCCTTTACTAGCTAGAAGGGCAGATAGGTCTATATAAAATATGAGTGCAATAAACATTCTATATATAGTGAATAAAGTACCCCCTCTTGTAAAATATAAGGATATTATAAGTTACCGAGGAGAGGCCGATGTGTTTTTATACAGGTCATGGAACTCTGAGGTAACTTCTAATATCCTCATATTTTGCAACTGGGGGTACTTTATTTCTTATAATACACAAGTTTCAGTGAGTCATGTGATAGAAATGACATCAGAACTCACCGTTTATAACCGATGACATCAGAACTCACCGTTTATAAGGATATAATTTACAAGATATTTACGGCTTTTGTGTATTATAAAAGAATTATTTCATATTTTCTACCTTACCAACACTTGCAGATTAACATCCATTAGCAAAAAGTTGTAATCTAAAGGATAACTAGTTACCTCGCCCAACATGTTAGAGTACATTATCTTGAACACTTCATAGAAACCAAACTTGCACAGGCCTTGCATTGAATATCCAATGAAAGTTGGAGCCCATCCCTTTGCAAGGCCACGAACACCATCTTCTTTAATGGTAATGGAAAAGCCATTGAAGATGCTCTTGTATTTTTGGGGGTCAACCTTTAAAAAAAAAAAAAAATATATATATATATAAATGTTATTAAAGGTCTTAGGCTTTACTTATTCAGTTTCAACTCTTTAAAGATATGTCCGCACATATGCAAGATTCTGATGGTGGCATGTGGTAATGAAACCACGGCCATCAAAATGCCAAGACAAATGTGCAGGTATATTAGTCTCACATGCCAATGACTCAAGCACCTTTGACTGTACAACCAAAAAAGTTGCTGGTTGCCTCTTAGCTGGAACTACTAAAGCCCAAAACGTGCAAGTAGCAGGACTCAGCATAAGCAGACTTCCACAAAGGTGGATCTAAGGGAGCATGTTAGCATTCCACATGGGGTTCTTCAGACTTTGATAAACAGTAATGACAGAATCAATTTGACAAAGATTACCCCAGAACTTGTATCCACTAACGTCACTACAGAAATCAAGATTCACATTCCAAGTGTGCAACCCAACACCACAAAAGTGGAAAAGCATTTAGCACATAAACTCCATAAACAACCCATACAATGCAGTGTTATGCATGTCATATCTTCCCAGCGCTTACACACAGGCATGCCTATAGAGTGCTGGAAGTCATAATATACATTGTAAAGTTAGAGTGTTATATATTGAATAAAGTTCCCCTTTTGGTATTTTTTGAAATGCAGAATTATACATGCAATTCAACACATGCATGAGAAAGTTTCAGCACACTTTACTCAAATCAGTGTAGAAAAAAATTGATCCACACATGAAAATAATTCAATAGTAGATGCTTTTAAACAGAGTTTTTATAAGGCACATCCATCATGACATCTGTATACACTACCTCAGCAAACTCTAAAAATGTATCTATTTGCAGTCTTGATATTGAAAAACTGCTGGACACCAACACCACAGCTCTAATGGAAAACTGCTGGGGGGGCGGACGGGATGGAATTCACATGCAGTGCATACAGAAAGATGCCCTTGGAATTTTAAGAGATGTGTGGAGAGCTGGAAAATTCAGCCCTGCATATACAAAAGGAATCCTGGGAATGAATTCCAAACAAGCTCCTAGAAAACCCCAGCTCGCCAACTGGGTGTTCAGGCAAAAGCCAGGATAATAGCTGATCAGATTCTGAATTAGCTCTGCATATAGAAACCTCTGCTGTGAAGAAAAAACTGAGCAGTTAAAACGTATGGCATACTAACCTGAAGACGACATTTGACCAAATCCAGTGGTACGACAGCAGTGTGGGTTAAACCACAACTCAAGATGCCACCAAAGCCACAATATGCATAAAACTGTGCTGAACCATATTCACAACTGAATTCACCTGCTGCACAAAAAAAATGAAGACACACCATGCTTTTTAGTCAGATGCAAACTTTAGTAGTGTATTAGTTGGAGGCAAACAGTTTATGAAACACGTTTGTTAATTTATGCTACATACTACATTAAGTGAGAAACAAACCTGAATTCTGCATTTAACCAGATCTAATGGGACCACTGCAGTATGGGTTGTACCGCAACTTATGATTCCACCAAAGCCACAAAGTGCAAAGAACTTGCCAGATCCGTAAGCACAGCTATATTCCTCTGTGTAATCAAAAGTGAAATTTCTTCAAAAACACTGAATTAAGTGCATGAAATAGGCTTAGTTTCAAGACACTGACCGAGAATGCTGTAATGCTGTTGCTAAAGCAGGGTCAAGGCGAATTTAGTGTGTCTGCACTCTTAATGGACAAATATATTTACAAATGCAGTCTGCTGTAATGGTCTCCATAAAGAACAAGTAAACCTTTTTTTTTCTATCTGTAAATTTGCTCTAAACAGCCCCCCAGATTAATGTACCTTAGTCCCTGCTGCAAGTCTGCTCTGGTTTCTGTGTTATCAGCAGCTTGTTTCCCCTTCTTCCTGGTGCAGAGTGAAGCCCCGCCCCATAGCTTACTGAGCTGACCTTATATCTTGGACTAGTCCAGAAGATCATTTGCATACTATGACATAGCAGAGAGCAGTGTGTGTAGCAGCTTTTGCTTGGGGAAACTAGTTTACTAATGCACACACTGGCTCCCTCTTCCTCTCTATTGTGGAACAGCAGCAAATGGACTGCTCAGTAAACTAAGGGGCTGGGCTTCACTCTGCACCAGGAAGAAGGGGAAACAAGCTGCTGATAACACAGAAACCAGAGCAGACTTGCAGCAGGGACTAGGGTACATTAATCTGGGGGGCTGTTTAGAGCAAATTTACAGATAGAAAAAGAAAAACATTTACTTTTCCTTTAATGAAGATATTTAATGTAAATTCTAGCAGCACATTAGAGTCAAGGCCTAGTCAGGCAGTTCACAGCAGTAATGTGCAATAAGATGCTACAAAAGCAAATATTGTGCTGTAAAACAGATGCTAAACTTTATTACTCCATCTTTAAAAAAAAAAGCAAGACTAAGACCTTGTTCTCACCATCTTTCCTGAAGTCCCAGAATATGAGCAGTAGAGAGAAAACCGGAAGTTAAAAGCTCTGATTTTGACTATACTGGAAATAGTAATTTTAGATCATTCTATAAGAGACCTCTATTAATTTACCTTTCAGATAATAAACTGCTGCCTGGCTGCTGTGTTAATTTAGGTCTAAGCAATTCGTAAAATATAAAGGATGATGGCTGAACAAAAAAAAAAATGTGTAAATAATTTGAAGATAAAAATAGACATTTATGGTAAGGTGCCTTTGAACACAATTCACTTAAATGTATTTTTTTTTATTTTAAAATTATTTACACTTGCCAATAAATGAACTTCGGGCCATGAGATTAAGTCACACAAATACCAGATTGTCCTTTACTGTTCATGCATGTCGGGCATGGGCTGTCCTTCAGGTGACCTACTCTTAAACTACCAAGGCAAATTAGCCCAGGTTAAAGCTAGTTCAAAGCCCAACACTGCAAGTTCTAACCAGGACTAACTAATATGCAGTGTAAAGCTACTGCAGTACATTCTGAAGGTGATCATAAAATGCAGAGTAAATTTAGAAAGCATGTACAGTATAGCAGCTGAACTAAAGTATCAGTGTTACAGTTTATAAGGCTTCAGTTAAGTGTAACATTGTTATAACAGAACTACACATACATCACGGTTATATACTACAAACTTACCATCTTGAACAGCGGCAGCAGCAAGCTGACGGGTTGGCTTTGCTTGGGGGATATTGCCGTTTCTTGAGGTTACAGAATCCTGACCCAAATGAAAGTGGGGAGCATGGAAAGGGTTGGTCCGCGCTAACTGCACAACGGAGGAATACATTTCGGCGGCAACTAAAAAAAAAAAAAAAAAACTTGAGAAAAGAATTCTAAATGTAAACAGCACAACAAACAGTATATAAATGTATATTATATAACTTGCTCCCCCCCCCCATGAAGATTTACCACTTCATCTTCCAATACTGCTAGGGGTCAACTCATTCTACATCTATAAAGGCTGCCATACACAGGGAGATCCGTTAGATTGGTGATGTCCCCACATTGAGGTGAGTTGACTCTGATCATGCAGGCAATACGGGCAGTCGTCGGATCATGGGATCACATCAATGTACAGATGCAGCCGCAATCCAGCAGGATATTTTACACTGCTCAACTGGCATTTGTCTGACTTTCTATCAGGGAAGCCCCACATACAGGCCAATAAGCTGCGGACTCAGTCTGTCGCTAGTTTTTATTGGCCAGTGTATGAGGACCTTTGGCCCAAAGCCATAAATCTCCTTTCATGCCCATAACATTTAGCAAAGATGCACTTCTCAAACAATGCAAAATCATATCTGCACCCCATTCTAACAGCATGATTGATTAGGAGCAAACCTGGAGGCAAGCAGATTTTCAGCTGCCACCTCCCATAAACTTAAAATGGGTTCCACCACCATTGTACTAGCTCTACAATTCACTTTGTTTAACCCCAAATTTACCATACCCATCAAGAAGACACCTCACATTACAAGCCTTGATATCCCCAGCATTCACCTAAAAACTTGAGTTTGGCATTTGTTTATGAATTAGATTTTTGCTCAGATTAGTGGTTGCTGCTGCCTATCATCCCTAGAAACCAAGCAATAAAAAAATAAAGTTAGAGAGTTAAATAAAGTTAGAGGGCCAGAGCAGAAAGTTTATAAGAAAAGAAAGGCACAGAGCCCTCACCAGCTAACAGCAGCATTTCTTTAGGCAGCCAGGGTCACTGACCCTCAATTGAAAACTGCAAAGAGGCAGGCAAATAAGAGACCAATGGAAAGGCTGCTAAGCACATGACAATTCTTAAATACTAAAAATAATCTTAGAGGTAATTTTGCTTGTTTCAAAGCGTCGGCTGCGCCAGTTATACGTGTACTGTTTATGCTCATTGACCAAGTTAACCAGTCGAGATTAGGGCTAAATGCTGGGTAAAATGCTCTAGGGTGGGAGAAAGTTGCCTCACTTCTATGGATGTTAAATCAATGTATTTCTCCGGCGCAGGAACTCTGACAGCGACGCTGTCGTGCCGCAAGTACTCTACGAGAGTTCCATGCGGCTGAACACAACGTGCGGGGAAAACTACATTTGAAATTACAAAACTAAAAGGAAGCCGTTGTTTTTCTCGCGTTCCCTGGAGACATTTAACATTGCAAGCCACAAAACAACGAAAGGCTAATTAACCCCCGCGTACAAATCCCATACACTGCGGCCTAACAGAACTCACCCAACAAGATGGCGTTCACCAGCCCCCTCACCGGCTAACAGAGAACGAACGTCCTCCAGGCCTAATGAATTTGTCCTTCCGTGACGTCAGCGCAACGCCCCTACAAGCAAACCACCGAGCGGATTGGATACGGCGACTGACGTCACCGCGAAGCCAGCTTTTACATTGGACGGGGAATTGCAGAGCCTTGAAAAAAAGATCTTGTCACGTGGATTATAGTACGTGTGCTGTTACGTAAGGGACGTATCTAATCTGCCCATTGGACGTCCTGCAAAGTGACTGTCCCCAATGTCACAGTGGGAGGTCAACTTCCTCTGTGACCTTTAAATCCTTTTCAACATGGTGTTGAAGGAATTAAATGTGCAGTTAGTACCAGTCCCACTGTTTATTACACGTTCAGTGCTGTTTTTGCCTTCTATTACATGGTTATGTTTCTTTTCTTAGTTTGTGGATTGGGAGGTAGTGAACTCCTGTTTATTGGTCCTGCTGCTGGGGCTAGGTTTGCAACCTTTTCTTAAAAAAATTCCGGCCTTCCTATATAGTTAGCTTTTTTCCTATTAATAACATAGGTATCAGCTATCAAAAATACTGGTCAGGCAGGAAAAAAAACACGGCCAGGTGGGTGGGTTACCATCTGTTCAGTTTTGACCCTAGCATAAGGCCTGTTTGGGTCTCAACTTTCAGCATTGTAAGGGTAGGGACAGACAGGGAGATTCGGGGAGATTCTGTCGCCTGCTAAAAACGCCAGGCGACAGAATCTCCCTGTCTGTCCCTACCCTGAAACCTGAACAAGAATCTGACCAGTCAATGAAAACCAATTAAATACCAAGATACTCCACTTGACATGGCTTAGTTATTATCAAGTGCCGTTAATTTCTAGTTATTACAGAAACAGAAAATAAGCAAATCAATAGAAAAACAAGGAATAGTTTTTCTAAATGAGGATTTCTGTATTTCAGAGCTTTCTGGATAACTGGTTTCTTTATAATAGATCCCATACCCGTAGTTAAAGTATTGGTCTTACTCATCGGGTATGAATAGATAGATGTAAGGTTTCCAGCGGTGTGGGTTTCAACTGGAAGGCTCAGCTGTGAATTCAAAACTTTCTGTTCCATTTAAAACATTGTGAAAACTGGACAGAAATCCAGCCAGTTGCATATAAGAGATGCAATAACACTGACCCTGCATCATAACTAGGGTTGCCACTTTTTCTGGAAAAAAATAGCGGCCTATATATTTATCTTTATTCCCTATTAGTAACATTGGGATCCACCATAATATTTACCAGCCAGGCCAATAAAATACTGGCCGGGTGGCAACCCTAATCGTAACTCCACAACATAATTGTGACTGCCTCTGATGTCATGCCCACCTCAGCATTTCTCCACCCCTAATGCTGTCTGCCCAGCCCCCTTTGTTCAGGTTTAGCCACTGGTAAAGGTGGTAACCCTAGGTGGGGCTTTTATTGCAAGTGTACAAATGTCCAATGTAAACATTATTTTCTTAAAGGGCATAGTATGAACAAATAGAAAACTAATATATAGGCCCCCTTATATTTATTTCTGACTGCCAGAAACCATTCTGTCCCTAGCTTTAAGTCTTCATCTGACCATCCTCAATTTTACTGTACCCTTGAATTTACAAATTGCAGTAGAGTGATTTTATCAAGATCTGATTAATTTGCCTGAAAGCATGCAGCACTGATTCCCTTGTCACTTTTTTATTGCCAGCTTTGATTTCTCTCTCTCTCCACAGTGTCTTCTTCATAGGCGTCAAGGGACTTTCATTTTATTAGCGCTGTCAACAAATACAGTCAAACGTTTTAACACTTTTATGCATCACTTGCAACATTTTTTACAAGTTAATGGACCAGTATGGGCAAAAAAATATATTTTATTAGACATACCAGTTATTTTTATAATGTAGATGTACAATTATTTTATTTGAAGTGTAAGCATGGCCATACACAGGCCAATATTTTCTGCAGAACTGTTCAGGATTTCATAAATAAAACAACCGATAACTTTGAAAAAAGGTCCTGGTCAGCAGAGCTTACAATATACAGTAAAAAATGAGATTCTATGCAATCTGATAATTGGCCTAGATGGATCAGATGACTCACCACTTGCAAATACATAGATCTTCCTCAATGTGCCCTTTGTAAATTGTATTTTTTTTTTAATGCACTCAATTATCTTGACAAAACAAGCAATTGCCCATTAAGTCTCATCATTGCTGTCAGCTGTGATACAGTTTTACATACTATATTTATTTTCCCATTTCTGTTCCTAGATTCTGCATTCTTGTCTATTGTGCCAACCTTTGCCCTGATTTATTCTGTTTGGGTGGATGTAAAGAATGAAACAGGCAGGAAGGAGACAGAGCAGGAGTAGAGACTGGAACAGGCAGGAGCAAGAGTAGAAGCAAGCAAACCAGAATCAGGACCTGACCGAGGCAAGGCAAGACAGAACTGGAGCAGGAACAAAGCAGAACTGGAGCAGGAACAAAGCACTGGTACTGATTGTAGCTAGTAACCTGCTCTGACATCTGACCTGTAACTAACTACTCAGTCAACACTCCTTGCCTGGCTGCTATTTTTGGAATGTTATTGTTCTGTCTCTCTTTTCACCCTGTAATCATTTGATTCTGTACTGTCACTGCAGAGAGCCCATGGATCCAATAGGATGTCCCTGAATAAATCAGTGGGCCTAATAAGTCTGTAATTTTAAAGCCCACTAGGTGACACTGCACTTATCAGACATGTGACAAGGGTTGAGGAGACTGCCTCATACAGACTTAGATAAACAAAAGGAATTCTGGGAATGAATTCCAAATGTGCTCTAAGAAAATCCCATTTGCATGGGTTTATCCTATTGGCTAAAGCTCACCCACTGGGTTCTTACGCAAAAGCCAGGATAATAGCTGATCAGATTTCCCAACTGCAGACCGGTTTCGCCTTTCTTGAGGCTCGTCAGTGCAGTGCAGGTTGTCTGATCAGCTTAAGTAGAGCCACCATGTGGTTTTCCAAACATGTGACAAGGGTGGACAAATACATATGTCTACAAGGGGCTACTATAAACACTTTGTACCTTCGGACAATTGTCTCAATATCAACAGCCCGTGTCAGAGCTCAATCAAATAACTGATTCCAGTTCAAAAAAATCTAACAAAATAACCGCCTTTTGCACAAATCCTGCATGTAGTGAGACAGGATTTCTAATACATCTTCTAGGCAAAAGCAGCCCCCTATAAGATATATTGGATCTAACTGCCAATGAATATCTGACACCCAACTGCTGCATGAAGACAGAATGAAGGGAAACAGATGCTGAGCAGAATAATGAAGATTAACTTTATTATTTCAGAAACTGTACAGATTTTTTCATTGAATGTATTTAGAAAGTTTCTTATTTCGGTATGCTGGAGCTTATATGCAAATTTTACTTCCAGTTAAACAATGTAAATACCAATACAGTGAAAAAAACTTCTCCCTGCTTGTGTCAGCTCGCAGGAGGGTAAAGAAGCAATCAGACATGAACTTCTACTGTGCATACACTTCCTTTTCAGCTTTTCACGTCAGGGATTTGATTGTCAGAATCATGCAGCCAATCGTATTAAACATATGCAGAGGCAAAACAGAAGGGCCATGTGCAGAAGGGCTTTGTCTTGAACTTCTTCAGTATCACATAGAATGGCTTAGGACAAACGGATGTTCAGAGGAGAAAGAACCTTTTTGGTGATGGACTCCTTCACAGCAGATTAGTGAATATCATTTGGAAAAATATGTTATTAGAACAATATGGTCAGGCAAGTGGATGACTAGTTTGTACTGTTTCATTGGATAGCTTCACAGACTGGATCATTTGTACAGAATATATATTTTAGGACCCCTTCCCAATCAATAAATTCCCAGATCAACTTTGGTACAACGGAACTGATTGTTGAATGGCTAAATTTGTACAGCTGATTGTAGCTAGAGGGGCCATTTGCAATAATTAAAAAATCTTCTAGACCAGTAATCCCCAACCGCTGTCTCACAAGTAACATGTTACTCTTCAACCACTTGGATGTTGCGGTCAGTGGCATCAAAGCAGGTGCTTATTTTAGAATTCCTGGCTTGAATGCAAAGTGCAATGCCAAATCGTGCCTCCTGTAGGCTTCAAGTCAACACAGGAGTTACCAAAACTCCCAGGAACTTTATTATGCTGGTGTTGCTCCTCAACTCTCTTTATATATGAATGTGACTCAGGGGTAAAAAAATGTTAGGGTCATTATATACATCAGGGGTCCCCAACGTTTTTTGCTTCAGGGACCGGTGGGGCTCCACATGCGAATCAAATCCTAATTTGCATATGCAAATTAATGACAGGAAGGGAGAAAGTGTAAAAAACATTTTTCATTTTCTTGTTTTGTGACAAAGTTACAAGAGTTCCCTTCCCTAATTTGCATATGCAAATTAAGATTTGGTGGAATCTGAATCCTGCTGGAATAGGCCCAATCCTGGATTTGGTGCATTCCTAATTTTGATGCTTTGTTATGCCGATTAAAGAAGTTTAACAAAGAAGGGAAAGTTGTGCTCATCACTAATTTAAAACCATTAGACAGAGGTGCAATGAGGCTGTGTCCACAAAATACATATATACAAATACAAGAGGTCCTCTGCACTCCCCATTATCAATATATTTAATACACAGACTTTTTTGTGCATATAGCTACTAAATGCTTTACCATTTAAACAAAACAGGGATTGCAATATATTTAAATTGGCCATCTTAAAGCTGACACAATTATATATGGTAAGCATGCCACCAAAGCTGTAGACAGCTATTTATTTGCCTTTCCAACCTGTCAGCGGATTCTGAACAGAACACTAATGCATGTTTCACAAATAAGACGTCTTAGCCATGTCAAAGGCATTGGCAATGGGAACTCACAGAAATACACTGATACAGTCAGTAAATACTTTGTATACAATTTATTTAAAGAGGAACTATTGCAAAAATGAAAATTTAATATAAGCTTCATCGTACTGAAGTAAGAAACTTTCTAAAGAAAATCAATTAAAAATTCTACATTGTTTCTGAAATAATCAAGTTTATATTCACTATTCCTCTCAGTAACTGTTTCTTGTCATTCTGACTTCATGCAGCAGCTGGTAGTCATTGACAGTTAGATCCAATATATCTTATAGGGGGGGCTCACACACCTAGAAGATGTATTAGAGCTCACCAGGGCTGGCCAAGGGATAGGCAGAGTAGCTACGTACCTCCTTTGTCGCCTACCCCGTCTGGTCTCCTCTCCGCTCGACTTGCTGTACCATTTTCTTATTTTGCATTCTTGAGCACGAATGCACACAAGCACCAATCCATGCATGCACGCTCACGGTAAGCCAGCGCCACTACCATCAGTCTTGCCTAGGGCGTCTGGATGACGAGCCCCAGGAGCTCACTCAAATATGTGATTCCAATACAAACAAATAACTGCTTTTTGCACAAATTCTGCATGTAGAGAGACATGATGTCTGGTGAGATTAATAGAGTGAGCTCTAATACATCTTTTTGTCAAAAGGAGCCCCCCTTTAAGATATACTGGATCATTCATCTGACACCAAACTGATGCATGAATGCAGAGATGCCGAGAGAGGGATAGTGAAGATAAACATGATTATTTCAAACACTTCATAATATTGAATTGATTGTATTTAGAAAGTTTCTAATTTCAGTATGCTGAAGCTTAAATAAAATGTAAATTTTTGTGATAGTTCCCCTTTAAATAGCTGGGAAAAATAAGAACTCAAGAATATTTTTCAAATTTTGTTGTTAATCTACCATGACACAGGGAAGGGACTTTTGCTACCAAAACCTGTTGCTTTTTATACTCCAGAATTATACTTAAACTTTTTGGGCACAGATGACATTTCCATTGAGCAATTATTCTTTGTAGCATTGCTCCAAGTCTATCAGACACCTTTGACAAGTAGGTGAGCAACACTTTTAGAACTTCGTTCTTACTGACACTTTTGTGAATCCACCCCCAGGATTCAGACGAATCCTTAAAAAATGCAAGGGATTCAGACCTAATCCTAAACCAAGTGCCAGATGTGTGTCAAATCTATATTAATTTACAGAAGAATAAACCTTACATTTCACTATTAAAATGAAAAGCAAATATATTGTGCTCTTTAGGGCAGATTTCCCAGCAATACAGTTTGAGCAGTCGGCAACACCTCTATTAAGACGTGGCTTATAGATAATGGCCAAGCTTTAAGAGGAATGGCACTGATGAACAATAATTATTTTCCTCTGCAATTGTGTTTAATCTAAGCACATCCCAGAAAAAAAGGATTCATTAGCAATTGATTAAGAAGTTATCAATTTTTATTGGCCAATTTAGTATAAAACTCAAGCTGTCAAGACTACTTAGGTCATTCTTTAGTTATGGTATGCCTGAAGAAGGGACCTTAATAGACCAAATGCTTGCATTTTATAATTTAATCAAGTTAGCCAATCAACGGAATCTTGGTTAGTCTACATTTCTTTATGTTCAACATTGACAAGTATTTTTGTGCCAAAATAATCAAGTGAAAATGTCACCATTATAATTAACTGCCACAATGTTCCTATGTTTATTATGCTGAGCATTTAATCAACTATACAGAACACATATGATAAAATACAATAGTGTAGAACAATAACTGATGAAACAAATTTCTAGCCCTTAATGTTTTTGTTTGGAGTAAAGCAGCTCATACTGTAATTTTACCTTGTGTAGCATGATTAAAAAGGCAGGCGTATGTCTAATTCAAAATGTATTAAGCATGTAACATGAAACTTCTAAAGCGCAACTGAAGACAGTTTAAATGATTTACTTTAAATTTTACTAAATCTATTTTGTAGCAGTTAAGACTAACTTGAACAATAATTTTAATTACCATATGTTAAGACTTGAATGCAGTACTGGACAACATCCATATCATCTATAGTTTAAAAACAAAAGTTAAAGCTGTCACTATCCTTTTCAAGGAATGGCACCTATTGTCAAAAAAATGGTTACCTGCACCGAAGGTGCAGGCAAAATGCTATCATTATAGTGGAAGCCATGCAGTATGACAGTTATACTCGTTAGTAGGATCCATGAGTGGAGACTGAATCCTTTGCACTTACAAAAATCCTATGCCCTTGTGTTTTCCTATTTGGATAATAAATAAGAGGATATGCTGCCCTCGCAATACATGATATTTTTTATATATATATATATATATATATATATATATATATATATATATATATATTTGGTACTAGACATCAAGTTATTCCTTTAGAATGGCTTTGTCTTACAATAACAACAATGTGATAAGGTGACTAGCGAAAACTTCCAGCTCCTTTACATATTAAATAGTAAATTATTCACACACTTGTTTTATTACACCTTTTTAAATCTTGTAATAAAGGGGTGCACACTGTTTAGGGGCAACAAATCTTCTTGGACTCTGTGGTGCTTTGGGAAAGAGGCTCCATTTCACTCAGAATAGTATTTGATCAAGGGAGAAGACAGAGCAACTTAGTAGCAGCTACTTGTCAGCTTCAAAATTGGCTAAAATTGGGTTTTTGCAGAGGCTATTCTCAGTATGGTCTATGGCAGGGTATTTTTTTGGCATTTTGTAACCATAACTAGTAGCTCAATGCTGGAAGTGCATCTCCAAAATACATTTGTATGCTGGTACATGAGCTAGAGGTGCAATTCAAGAGAGATTGATATTGAATAGATACTGGTCTCAAGGGCTAATCTACCTATCAGAGATTATACACTTTATTTCATCAGAAGAGCCAGATTAATCAGAATGTGGATCCCAGTGTGGCATTGGCCTAAAATCATATTTTAAAAATACTTCTAATTATTCCATGGTATTAACATGGTGGCAATGTGTACAATACGAGAAAACAGGAAGGCAATTTTAAAATGTAAGAGTTAAAAGTAGGCTAAAGTTGCCATACAAGATTAATACCTTAAATATTTGCACTTGAGTGTAGGACGCTACAATGTTCACCTTATACAATATCAGGAACTTTCAAGTTAACTGTTCCCTTATGTGACTTATAGGCGTAGTCCATGGCCTTCCAAATGCAAGTAACCTAGTAGCTGCCAACCATATATACACAAATGCAAATATTCAAAACTTCACTGTATGATAAGGGGCCAGATTGGAGTTTTCAGAACAGTTCACCAGTCTAATACACTAATTGGGACAGAACATGGCAGTCTGGGATACTAAAGACCCCACACCTTCTTTTCCAGGAACCAAACATAGCAATATAGCTATTTTACGCCAATATCAAAAAATGAATTCAATGGAATTTAGACAAATGACACACTGGCAGTTTTGTTAACCAGAATACTTTGATGCAAAAATAGGTATAAGCAAAACAACCTTTCTTCCCTACAGGAAGCAGGTATTGCTGCCAAACATGGAACTCAATATACCCAAGCACTACCTGCTCATCTCAGAAAAGTCCATGAAAAACCGTGTGTGCCATGAACCATAAAGGAGTGTCTAAAGAGACTATACGGGTAGAAGTGATATATTTTATATACTGGACTTGTCCAACCCTTAAAAGCGGAATTCAACCACCCCGGCGCTAACCCCTCCCCCCTGGGCTACTGCCCCTAAGTCACCGCTATTTACCCCTGTGTAGGTCCCCTCCAGCGAAGTTGAACGGGGTCATCTCCTCTTGCAATGGCTTCTTCCTGGATACGGCTCAGTCGGACGCTGGTATTACTGCGCATGCACACAAAGTTCAATCTGCAAACTTCCTGAACTTTATGCACATGCGCAGTAGCACCAGCGTCCGACTGCGCATGCGCCGCCGAGAGCCAACGCATTCAGGAAGAAGCCGTTGCAAGAGAAGATGGCCCCCGTGAACTTTGCTGGAGGGGACCTACACAGAGGGGTAAGTAGGGACTTAGGGACAATAGCCCGGGGGGGGGGGGGGTTTGCGGGTTGAATTCCCCTTTAAGTTTCAACAGCTTGCCTGCCAAGCTGTCCACAGGAGCAGCCAATCTTGGATTTCTTCGTTGTCTTTTTCCCATGGTAATGCACATGCTCAATTTGCTCTGCACTGCTATTAAGAGCAGTTGAGCCTTAGCATTTCCTTTAAAACTATATATAACTGCTACTTAACAGTAGTCTGCTAAGAATTTCAGTACTGAAAATGCGCAAAGTATTGCTGTACAAAATTTCTATAAAAGCGATGTATCTGCTAAAAGTGAATGTACAATACCCACAAAGATTCTTGAAGCACATTACAAAATGTATTTAACATAATTAAGGAAAGGGACAAAACAAGACATTTCATTACCCTATTTCTTTTTTTTTTTTAACAGGATGAACACGCAAGGTTTGGAAAAAAAGTCATTGTATTGCTCATATAGGTTCACACAGTACTGTAAAATTGCTTGATGCTTTATACTTTGATTTGCAACAAACTAAGCAGAAGAAAAAAAATAACTAGCTTTCTGAAGGGAATGGAAAAATATCCCTTGTTGCAAGAATTTGAGCTATAAATACAAGATTACAGTTACATAATATCCTAAGTGTACAGTCTAAAATGCCAGGCTTTTAAGCAATGTACCAAACATTTGCTACATAATTAAATCAATATATTTCCCCTTCAATTTTTAACACAATTAACTAGCTGAATTCCAAGCTTCCAATCATAGTACAATTGCATTTACATGATCTTCTGTCTGCGAGAGAAGAAAAAGGCTTCACATTGAATTAAAACTGCTTTCCCAAACTCCAAAAAGATTCTTACAATAAAAGCAGTTCACATTAAAAAAAAAAAAAAAAAAAGCACTACAAAAAGTGTTCCACAAAATTCTATTAATAAGATGTCACCCAATTATGGCACACATTCCTCTTCTAGCTGTCCAGAATAATGAATGGAATTCAGGTGTCCAAATGTACCATCATTATTAATGTACTAAAGTTTGAAGTGCAGTGATATTTCAGACAGTATTGGACAAGTGGCAGTTTTTCTTAATCCTTGAGTTGTTAAAAATATAAACTGTAATTCAACCCCCTTTAAGAAAAAATGTAAAATCAGTTTTCAGTCTTGTTTGATTCTGTGATGCCAAGCAGTTTAGAAAATGTTATTCCTTCATTTGTTTCCATAGCTTGATAGACTAAAAAGCAAAAGACAACCAAGATGAGAAACACAAAAATCTTTATCCACACAGGTAACGATCGTCCAGATTTGGCTTTTTCCGACTTCACCTCCACTGCTGGTGTGTACTTTGAAACATTTGAAACATATTTTGATGTATAGGTTTCATTTATTTTTAAATCTGTGGCATTTAATGGTCGCCCAGCAGCACCTCTTATTGGCCTGCGACAGCTGGCACTGGACAAGAAAAATGAGAGAAAATGGTCAGTTTAATAGTTTATGACAGTCACTTAAAAGCTACACAATAGTATGTAAATCTAATATGTAATCATTCAAGAACATTTTACTGAGGCATAAGCTATTCTGAAAACAATCCAGAGCTTTCTGGATAAAGGGTTTCTGGATAATAGGTCCTGTACATTAGACAGAGAAAAACACAAAGGAGCCACCATCAATCAATACAGAGTACCATATATACTAGAGTATAAGCAGAGTTTTTCAGCACCCAAAATGTGCTGAAAAAGTCTACCTCCGAATTATACTTCAGTCAGTATGATCGTTTAAAATGGTTGCACTTCAGGAGAACAAATGCTCCTGCATGCACTCTCCCAATGAAGACGTATGCAGTACAGAAAGCATGTGCCCATATCCTGACGGACGTCCGCTTCTCGGATTGGTTTTTCCACGACTTCAGTGCGTCATCAGGTAGCGCTGATGTCTCTTGGCTCGTGTGTGATGTGGGCGGTGTCCGTGTGTTACTGTGGATGTAGAGACTGAGAGGGGAGAGGAGTCTGTTCTGGGGATGGATGGGACAGGGGAAGCGACAAGGAATCCCTTAGCACTTTGCTGGGATTGCTTCTCCGCCTGGCTGCACGCTGTGTGTGTAGTGGGATATGATCTGGAGCTGGAACAGATCGTGGAGGGGAGTGTGTGCGGAGTAGAACTTGCTGCAACTTTCCTGTCACGTCTGGTCTGGCCACACAATTATGTTCAACCTCAGTCTCTCCAGCCCTCCTTCAGCTTATACTCGAGTCAACAAGTTTTCCCAGTTTTTGTAGGGTACCTCGGCTTATACTCGGGTTGGCTCACATTCCAGTATACGGTATAACTTGATTTGTTATGATCAGCTTCTGCTAGATTAGAGCCTCTGGCACTACAGCTGAAGTGATAGTTTGCATATAAAACAGTATGCAAATACTCACAGGAGCACTACAAACTTGCACTTACGTTATGATACACGTTCAAGTAGTGCAACTAGGAGCTGTGGTAAACTGTTCATCATGACCCAATCTTTCAGTGCTGGCCATGGTGAGGGTTATTATAGTAGTAGTAGTAGTAGTAGTAGTAGTAGTAGTAGTAGTAGTAGTAGTAGTAGTAGTAGAAGTAGGTTCAGTAACAAGAAACGCCAGCAAAATATGACTGCAGGGTTCAGTAGAAAGTGACTCTGGTGAAAATCAGCTTGTTAAAGGAAAACTATACCCCGCAAATGAATACTTGAGCAACAGATAGTTTATATCAAATTAAGTGACATATTAAAGGGGTTGTTCACCTTTGAGATAACTTTTAGTATGATGGAGAGTGACCTTCTGAGACAATTTGCAATTTGTTTTCATTTTTTATTAGTTGAGGTTTTTGAGTTATTTTGCTTTTTATTCAGCAGCTCTTTAATTTGCAGTTCAAGCAGTCTTGTAACTAGGGCCCAAATCACCCTAGCAACCATGCATTGATTTGAATAAGAGACTGATTTGAATGTGAATAGGAGAGAGTCTGAATAGAAGGATCAGCAATAAAAATTATCAATAACAATACATTTTTAGCCTTACAGAGCATTTGTTTTTTTAGAAGGGGACGGCGACGCCCATTTGAAAGTTGCAAAGAATCAGATGAAAAGACAAATAACTATAAAACTATAACAAATAAATAATAAAAACCAAATGAAAAGTTGCTTAGAATTGGCCATTCTATAACATAATAAACGTTATCGTAAAGGTGAACCACCCCTTTAAAAAATTGTACCTACCTGGTATATATATTTAAGTAAATATTGCCCTTTTACATCTCTTGCCTTGAACCACCATTTTGTGATGGTCTGTGAGCTGCCTCAGAGATCACCTGACCAGAAATATTTTAACTGTAACAGGAAGAAGTGTTGAAGCAAAATACAGAACTCTGTTAATTGGCTTGTGTGACCGAACTTTATAGTTTGGTATGTTTGTGTGCACAGTTGGATCCTAGGAGGCTGTCATTTTTTAAAATGTTTTTTTTTTCTATTTATGATGACTGAATGGCACATGCTACTAAAAAAGTGTATTATTATGAAATTGGTTTATTTACACAAAGCAGGGTTTTACATATGAGTTGTTTTATGCAATATTTGTTTTTAGAGACCTACATTGATCGGGGGGTATAGTTTTCCTTTAAGTAAATAGTATATAGTTTTAACTTACATTTCTTGTATGAATATGCAGGGAAGCCTCTTGGACAATTTACAGAGGAGCACCACTGCTCAGTTACATTTTTAAGCATTATGGCAAATTCTAGAATCCTATTCTTTTAGCAAAATATTTTGAAGTCCAATAATTATAGATAATGCATTTCAGTGTAAGTATATCAGTAAAGATTACTATAGCAACCTGATTCCAGTTGGAGTTGAAAATTCACTTGGAAACATTTCTTTAAGAACATCTCTTTCATTTCTTCTCTCCTCAAAAGTCTTTTCTACAATCTAAAGTGAATGGAAAAATACATCTAGTTAAAATGCAAACCGTATGAATTCTATCAAGAAAAACCACAGATTCACCAAATAAAGTGTCAGGAAAAGAAGTTTCACCATGTGCACAAAATAAATAAATAAATCTTTCCTGCTTTTTTACGGGTGTTACAAACTTCGTTATTTTCAACTGCTTTGTCTTTTTTGGGGTTTCCAAAGAGTCTTCAATGATGTGTTTTGTTTCCTTCAATATGAAGAAAATCTTTAGGGTTACTTATCCATACATTGTCAGAGCAAAGGGAGGAATAAAAAAAAAAAAAA
>CM044435.1:43195743-43214565 GCA_024363595.1 Xenopus borealis | reverse complement strand
AAAAAAAAAAAAAAAAAGGGGGGGGGGGATTTAAGCCATCACCTCTATCAAAGCTGTGTTTAGAAGATCAGTGGGGGTTGTAAAACCAATACTATCAACATCAATCAACCTGATTTGAGAAGAACCTGATTCCGTTTCACGTGTTAAGTTCAAATGCTGCAACAGTATAAACACACATTAAAATAAGACAGAACCTTGTCTTTTACACAGTTATATGACAACTGGCTGCATTTGAATATTTAGCTTTAAAACAAACTACATTCAATCTTGCTAAATAAGATCACCTGATAAATTAAACAATCCAAAGGAAAGTTTACAATTAATAAAAGGCACTTTAAAGCTTGCAGCTATAAAATAATTTGTTACCAAGTACAGTTTCATAAATTCAAATGACCTTATAATGCTTTATTGCTATTAGGAACAAAAAAAGCTAAACTTATAAGCATTTACTTTTTCACTGATCAGCTGTTTCTTTGAGGTCCTTCTCGTCAGTTCTGAGAATTCGCTGAGTGACAGCAATGGCTCTGCATGCTTCAAACTTTCAGGCACCTGATTAACAACCTTACGGGATTCAAAATGCTCATTTTCAGCATAAGCCTACATAAAAGAAAAAAAAAAAGTAAGAGCTTTAGAGGGAAGTGTATGTATCCTCCAGCTCAACAGAAAATTGTAAATGCTTTTAAAATTATCGAATTACACTGCTTTAGCAAAGAAACTTAATCAGTAAAACATTGCTTACGGTTAGCTACAAAATTAAAAAACATTTACTAAAATTTGGTTGCTTGCAGGTACTACTGATTCCGATATAGGAGGGACCTCTGCAATGTCTGCATCATCAAAAGGAACTGGGTCTGGAGCAACCACCTATTAATTGAAACAAAAAAATGGGCGTAAGTATAAACTGGCACCAGGTCACTTATGCCATCCTCATGGCCAGTGACTTCAATGTAATAATTGTCATCACCCTTTTCCTTGGGGTTCGCCGGGATATTTTTGCGGACTCCTTATAAACAGTCTGCACAGGTCCACTTTTTGCAGGTCCAGATGTCCATGCTGCCTCAGTAACCACATCTTCAGATACGGTCTAAGTAAGTATTAAATATGAATTAAATAAACCCCGTACTCAAAAAACTTCAGTGGCCACAACCGTCTGGCACATGCAGAGGCGAAAGACCAAAAAATAAACATAAAAACCCCCAAGCCCATAAAAGTGCTCAACGACCTCTATTATGAAATAGCAAATCAGTGAAAGTGCTTCAGAACAGCTTTCAAAGCAACCAATGGAAAGGTCAAAAGAAGAAACTGTGCAGAATAAATATAGCAAATATGGCTATTTAGTGAATCAAGCCGTTTAGAAAATCATGCAGTTATATACATATATTCTTTACAAGGTTATCAGTAGACAGTTCTTCAACATCAAGGGTAAACCCCTTAGGAGGAGATCGGTTACTTCGCTTGATATTTAACTCTGGTATGAGATCAGTATCTTCCTCTGCCTAAATACAAGAAAGTCAATTCTGCACACGTTAAAGAAAACCTGTATTAGTTCTAGTCTTCTAATATGCAAAAGTAAGAAAATACGAAATAGTCGAAATAATTTTAAACATAGCCATACAGGATAAAATCAAGAACTGTTTGATTAGAATTTATCAGTGTGTTAAATAGAACTGTAAACATGCTGCAAAACTAAATATTTAATGTTTAAGACTGTAATTGAATTAATTAGGCCCAATTACTAAATTAACTCATCTGTAAAGGCACTGCTTTGGCCTGGGTTCTGACATGATTTCGGCTCAAAAATGCATAGCTGCTCATGTTTCCTGCACCCAGGCTGAAGCAGTGCCTGCGAGTATAGCCCAATGAGTGAGCACAGGCCTATGATCAGCGGATTCTTGCCCTGTCGGAATACGGAGGCTGAGAATCAACACTAAATGGCACTATCCTTAGCATTGCTTTTATTCATAAATACATTTTAGCACAAACCCTTTACTTAATATTTAATAGACTGGTGTTTCTGTTGCTAGGAGGAGCATGCAGCAGAAATTGAACATTTCATGGTGAAATCCTTGCAAAATAGAAGTTCTGCAAAGTTCCAGGCATCAGTTAAGCCAGTCCTCCCAAAATAATTGATAACCTCTTGATGAACTAGAATACCTTGTAGCAGGTTGCCTACATCGACAGAATCTATAGTCGGTAAATAGGAGTATTATTATAGGAGTAAATATTTGAGGAGTTTAAATAGACAGAAGTTGTGCAATGGAAATAATTTAATTATTCCTAATAAGATGGCATAAGCATGTGTATAAAAATAAATGAAGCACTTATGGGACTTTATAAACGGCAACAAATCGAAGACGGTTTATACAATGGACATTTTGAACCCCTCAAGGGAGCCTTTTTCAAGACAAGGAAGGTTCCCAAGCCTTGTACTGAATAAACACCTTTTTTAACTATTAAGAAAGTGAAATTTCATGGTAGGATCAGGGTAATCATTTAATTTACACGGCATGCTTACCATATACAACTTTGCCATAAGTCCAACGAAAGATGATTACTTATGAACACATACAAGACCTCAAACAAAAAGAAGCCAAAACTACAACAAGAAAACATAGGGTCGATGGTGCTCTAAATGGACAATTTTAAAGGCACTACAATCATTTTCAATTGATCTGTTTTTATAATCTGAAGAGGCTCTTAAACATACCTCAGTCTTTTCAGTCCGTCTGCTACGCATTGTTACTTGTGTCTTTGGTTTTCCCCTCAGTGGTTCTCTCTTTTCAAATGTCAACTCTATTTTAGCCTCTGAAAAATCAACAAGCAGCATTACCTTATCTCACATTTACAAAATGGTGACAATATTGTGGATTTAAAATAGGCAGGCTTCCACTCTTGCTATACTGTTCTTTAAAATTGTGCGTTTGAATACATAGATTATACATGAAAACACTCATTCAGTTTACATTCCTTTGGTAAATAAGCATCTTGAAGGATATATATTTTGTTTTAAAATTACATTTCTCAACTTTCTTCAGGGCCCTACTTTCAATTTTGACTTGACAACAACTTTCTTGGTTGAGTGGGTAAATAGGACTTTGGCCATACCACCAAAACAGAACCTGAATTCAAAAACTACAAAAACAGCCTTTGAATACCATGGTCTACCAAACTTTTTTCATCCAGTTGGCCAATTAACGGACATACTTTAAGTAATGGTATACAAAATTACCATATATAGTGGCCTATGAAGCACATTGGCAGCCAAGGGGCCATCAAGGTGGACATTCCTGGTCTATAACATACAAGTAAATTTTAAAGTAAGCCATGCTTTTAAAGGAGAATCCAACCTGTTATGAACCCCCCATCCGAAATAATTTCAGAAATTTTTATGACTTTCGGGTGCATGCGCAGTGGTCCATGTCTGGAAATCTACTCCAACTGTGCATGCACATAGAAGACAGAAATTGGCTGCCGTGAACTCCCGTGGACCGAATCTGCAGGAGGGGTAAATAAAAAAATTAGGGGCATTTGCCAGGGGGGGTTGGGGCTTCTTTCATTACAGGTTGGATTCTGCTTTAAACTTCTGCTGGAATCTGCTATACGGAGTTTAAACACAAGTCCAGATTTAGTGTGTGGAACATTAACTATATATATTTCAATGCTTTTAGGCTAAGGCCAGACGGGGAGATTCGGGGGCATTTTGTCGCCTGGGGACTTCTCGCCGCGACTTGTAGCCCCCGAACCTCCCCGAATAGCCAAGTCCTGGGGTGCACCGGCGTTACTTGAAAACGCCGGCGCCTATTCAGACGGAGCGGCGCGATTTTTGGCGACAAAATGCCCCCGAATCTCCCCGTCTGCACTAGCCCTTACTAGTAGCACTCTAAAGGACACTAGCCAAATAGATACAGGGTTGCATTGAAAGGAAGAAAATACTTTTGAGTTATCTGGAGAAAAGCAATATTTGCACCCTATTATATGAAGGGAGAGTCTCATTATACGGAAATTATATTTTACATAGATGGAACAATGTATGGCATTGTCAATTTAAATAATGCAGAATAAGCATATTTTATGTATTCACTACATACATTCCACCATACCTTCTTCGTTATCACTGTATTGCTCAGAATCTGTGTTTCCATTCTGCTTGTTGTCTGCTTTTGAAGACTCAGCTGGAGGAGCAGAAGATGCCAAACCTTGTTCCCTTAGTTTAACAAGTCTTTGCTCATACAATTTCCTAGTATTACCTAAATAAGAATATTAAAAATATATTACTTCATTATAGTACATTTAAAGGACCAGTAACATCAAAAAATTAAACTTTTAAAGTAAAAAAAAAAAAAAAAGTTTGGATAACATGGAGTCTATGGGAGACAAATGCATTTTGTGGTCACAGCCTCATTGCACCCCTCCTAATGGTTTTAAAAATTAGTGGTGAGCACAACTTCTCCTTGTTTGTCTATGGGAGACAGCCTTTCCGTAACTGAAAAAAAAAAAATCTTAGGTTTTGTTATTTCTTGAGCTAAACTTGGAAGGACCCAAGCATGGAGTAGCTTCAATCTACACATTTTACTCCCTTTTTAGAAGGCTTTCTTGCAATGCATTCCTTGCTTTGCATGTAGCCCTTCTCACATGAATCATGATCATTTTTCCATTTGGAAAAATCTGAAAACAGAAATTTAAAGGGAGGTTTACAAGTAACAGGTGTTTTGGAAACATAGTACTTAATAAATGACAAATTAAAAAAAAACCTACTTAATATTGGGCCTGGTTTCATTCCATATTTAAGGAGTTCTTCTTTAAGAGCCTCGTTGCTGAGCTCTGCAACATCTGGGTCATCTTTTTCTTCTGCTCTAGGTCGGTCGGTCTTCTTGGTCGCTTTCTGGGAAAAGTCAATCAGTACAAATGTATTTGTTTGCAAATCCATACAATATTAGGATCTCCCTTAGCCCATTTTAATTTAGTAAACAAACTTGTCAGCAAAAGCTAATGAAGTACACACATTATTCATTTCTGTCACAATTAGTTTTTTGTTAAGAAGGTTTCAAGGGCTATGGCAAGGGTTTGACCCCCCTTATGCTTTAATACCCACTGACAATGGATATGTGTACACCATTTTTGCAGAAACTGTGCTATTGCTCATTTGCAGTGATAAGCACTGTCTACTAGTTGCAATTTCCACCATCATCTTGAGCAAGTGAATACTTGCAACACTTTACATAGCCATTGATAAAATTGGATCCATGCCAAAAGTAGCATCTTTTACATAACATATGTAGTAAGAGGAAACTAGAGCCTTTCAGTGAAATTCAGTGTAGCTCTTCAATAAATGAACACTGAATTTCATTGAAAGGCTCTCAAGTCTCCTACTACACATTACAGATGTGGCGGTAACTACTCCATTATCCGTTTAAGAGCCTGATAAAACATACAAGACTAGTAGAGGATCAGTTGGATAATTTTACATAATTTAACCCCAAACATGAAATGAGTAGACTAGTAAACTACCTTCATCTTTTTATATCTAAACTAACTCAAAAAATAGGTAAACATTATTCTTAGGAAGTGTTCTATAAAAGCAAGCCTTTCATAATTTGACTGCACAATTTTTCGTACTGAATCTGATATTAAAGGGATACTTTCATGGGATTTTTTTTTGCATCAGTTAATAGTGCTATTCCAGCAGAATTCTGCATTGAAATCCATTTTTCAAAACAGCAAACAGATTATTTTAGATTTCATTTTGAAATCTGACATGGGGCTAGACATATTGTCAATTTCCCAGCTGCCCCACCTCATGTGACTTGTGCTCTGATAAATCTCAGTCACTTTTTAATGCAAGTTGGAGTTGACATCACCCCCAACCCACAGCAGCCTAACAACAGAACAATGGGATAACAGCTGCTTGGTGGATGTAAGAACAGCATTCAATAGTAAAAACAGGTTGTTACCAGGACAGTATCCATTTAAGAAAATGTACTTTACCTGCAACAGCCAATATGTAAGAGCAAGCAAAGCAAGCGTATGAAACATTATTTCAGTTGAAGTTCTGAACTACGCTGCATGAAATTTAGATTTTACAGGACTACAGTATACCAAATGTTAAGAAAATACCACATCAGCTTTTTAATCACAATAAATAAATGATTTAATGTTTTATGGCTTTTCAGCATGGATAAGACACATTATGACTTCCAATAGGAATCTGCAAATGTGAGTACCAAGCAGTTATGAGGCTGACAAATTTGTAATGAGTAAATTCATGGGATTACAGGTACTTGTCCCATATGCTAACAAGAGAAAACAAACAAGGTCTAAAAATAGGATACCTGAATATTGTAAGCCTGTAAATTCTGAAATACTAAAACATACAAAGGGCCAAATTCAGAAAATGCTAATTCACTAAAGTGCAAAGTTGCGTCCAGGGCGCCGAATGATGGTGAATTTTCTCTAGTGTTACTTCGAGGTCATGCACGCAGGCTAATTTGCATATGGCGGTAAATTTAAAGTGGAATGGAATTTATGTTACATGGTGCATCGAATACATTACATTTACACTGATAAGCCCATAGTTAAATAATGTGCCATATAGTAAAAAATGTATGGGGGAAACTGGGTACCCGAAATTTTTTTCATGCCTTCTGCAGCCCATCAGCCTAAAAAAATGAAAAAGATGCCAGTGTTTTTTGTACTTAGAAGATTACAGTTAAAAATGATGATGCAAGTAAGATTGAGGATGTTCTATGCACTCCAATGCACTTTGTCAGGTCACAGCTGGTGAAGGCAAGTCTGACGACAGAGGTAATGTTCAGTAAAATCTGTATGTTAGTGAATGCAGTGATGTCCATTCGCCAGAGCGAAAATTCACCTGTCAGAGTGTGAAGCAACACTAGCATTCATTTCCTTCACTAGTGAAGGGGAGACTGTACCCATTAGTAAATCTGTGCAGTAAAGAAATTACGTCACACTGGCGAATTTTCACTAGCGTTAGTCACTTTGCTCTTTAGTGAATCTGCCGCGATGTATTAATGAAACTTTAGAAATTGCCTCAGGTTGCTTGCCACTGACAGTGACCCCCAGAAAACTGCTCACTTACAACCAAGTGCCCCTGGTTCTCCCTATTGTAGCCAATGCTTGCTTTAAACAGAATTTCTAAAAATCAGGTGTGTCAGACTTATCATTAACCACCACACCAGATGTAGCAGCAATATTACCACCTTTAGATATGTCTAAAACAAGTGTTTAGTAACATGAAGGCACAGCTCACACCTTGCAAATATAAATTGCTCTATATCCTGCATTGCCAATCCAATTTTGCTATGATAAAAGAATCTTAGCTCCACATTTGACTTAATACATATCAACCCCATTTTTCAGAGTCTTCATACAGACATCTGATGTCACAACATACAAATAGTAAAGTGAACAGAAAACACCACCACCTAGAAGCATGCACATCAATATTTCTGCCACTATAATTTGTTAAAAAAAAAAACACACACACACACCGTAGACCACCATCATAGCATGAAACATGTGTAGCAGGATGCCTCAATGTACCCCATATCTGTTTAGTTTCTCTCATTATGGTCTGGAGATTGGCTTTTGTATATGCTTAGACTAGTGATCCCCAAAAATGGGCTCCAGAGCATCGTCACTCACCACTCTCTTGGCCTCAAAGCAGGGGCTTATTTTTGACTTCCTGGACTGGAGGCAAGTTTTGATTGCAGAAAAAAACAGGTGTACTGCCAAACAGAGTCTCCTGTAGGCTGTCAGGCCAAACAGGGTGTACCAAATAGCTAATCACAGCCCTTGCTTGGTACCACACCGGAACTTTTTTCATGCTTCTGTTTCTACCCATTTCCTGTAACATTTGATTGCGGCTCATGGGAGCTCATGCCTATACTAACAAAATAACTTTACTATTGTTCTTATGGATGTTTGATAAGATCCCGATATTAAATACAGTGTTTGCAAAGTTATTTAAACTGCAGAAGTACGTCTGACATGCCTAAAGCCATTATCAGTCAGGCCTGTTCATATTCTTATCACTCCAGGTTCTGCCTCCTGAAACAATGTAACTAGGGTTGCCATCTGGCCTGTATTTTACCGACCTGGTGGGCAAAAATGATGGTTGATCTCAATGTATTAATAGGGAAATTAATAGGTAAAAAAAGATAAATACAGGCATGGGATCTGTTATCCGGAAACCAGTCATCTAGAAAACCCCTAATTACGGGAAGCTTGTCTCCCATAGACTCCATTATAATCAAATAATGATTCTCTGTAATAAAACAGTAGCTTGTACTTGATCTTAACTAAGATATAATTAATCCTTATTGGAAACAAAATCAGGTTATTGGGTTTATTTAAAGGGATACTGTCATGTTTTTTTTAAAAAAGTTATAGTGCTGCTCCAGTAGAATTCTGCACTGAAATCCATTTCTCAAAAGAGCAAACAGATTTTTTTAATATTCAGTTTTGAAATCTGACATGGGGCTAGCCATTGTCAATTTCCCAGCTGCTCCTGGTCATGTGACTTGTGCCAGCAGTTTAGGAGGGAACTGCTTTCTGGCAGGCTGGGTTACCTTCCCACTGTTCTGTTGTTAGGCTGCTGAGGGGGAAAAGGGAGGGAGTGATATCACTCCAACTTGCAGTACAGCAGTAAAGAATGATTGAAGTTTATCAGAGCACAAGTCACATGACTTGGGCAGCTGGGAAATTGACAATATGTCTAGCCCTGTGTCAGATTTCAAAATGAAATATAACAATATCTGTTTGCTCTTTTGAGAAATGGATTTCAATGCAGAAGTCTGCTGGAGCAGCACTATTAACGGATTCATTTTGAAAAAAACAAATTTTCCCAAGACAGTATCCCTTTAATGTTAACAGGGGTTTCTAGTAGATTTAAGGTATGAAGATCCAAATTACAGAAAGATCTGTTATCCGAAATACCCCAGGTCCCGAGCATTGTGGATAACCTGGTCCCATACATGTATATAGGAAAGACAGTATTTTTTCCCAGAAAAAGTGGCAACACTAAATGTAACATATGCCAGAGGAAATAACTTGGCTACACTGTTTCACGAGTCAGACCCAAAGAATAAAATGGGATAAACAAACACAGCTTTCAATTTACACACACAGCATCGTCAGAGAGCGTAACATTGACATGCTTTTTAAACGCATTGCACACAGGGCTGCTGCAGCGCAGAGAATGACTTCCATAAGTTGACATTTAGATAGAGGCTGGTGCAGAAAAAGATTAGTTGTTGAAACGTGCACAAGTCGGCTGGATATTGTTTAGACACGGGAACTAAATAGGAAGATTTTGGCAAATAAACTGAGAGGATGAAAGAAGGAAAAAAAAAAAAGCGGGAACAATGAAGAGTGATGTGGCCACTAGGGTGCGCTGCATCACGGCAGGAGGCGGGAAACCCAATCTAGTGATATTCATTAGCTCGACTGTAAACTAAACAGTACATCGGCATTCAGCAACAGAATACAATGACAATCTGGCCACTCACTCGCCTGTAATAATAGCACCCCTAAAAGACAAGTCCTTCCTTCCTGATTGGCTCTAATACACCGACTCTCTCTGGCTACGAATGATGGGATTAATACACACAGCCCTACAGACATATGCCACAACTAACAAAACTACAAGCACCATCCTCATTCAGTTGCCACCATGCAGCCATTGCGCAAAGCGCGTCCGTCTCGCCTAAGGCCTGTTCCGAATTCTGAACACTCTGAACACCTTGCAAGCAGTGATAGAGTTCCCCAATAGGAGCCAGAGCGGTCTGGGTCCTTCTAGCCTCAAACGCTTACCCTTCCCGGCGGGCGTCCTCTGCCCCTCACAGGGGTAGCCTCTCTCTCTTCGTCGCTGGAGAAGTCTGGGGTGCCGCGGTTCTGGGAGGTGAGGTGCTGGAGGTAGAGTTGCACGTACACATCTTTCCGCTGCTCTCCACTCGGCAAAGTCACGTTGTTCGCGACCAACTCGCTCTTCAGCTTTTCCTTAGTCAGTACCGACGGGTCTTGCAGAAATTCCGGCATGATGCTGCGCAACGCTGAACCAAAAGCCCCCGTCACAGTGAGCGCAAAAACAATGAGAGAACCTTCCAATGAGCAGAACAGGAGGGGGGCGTCAAAACGGAAACAGAGCGCTCAGTAGCAACGGTCGCACTACATTCGACGATGCAGTGCTACAAAGTGCGCTTCCATTGGCTGGCGGACAAACTAAAAGAACAAATCATTGGCTGTGGGCTTTCTTTAAAAAACAATCGACAGCGCGGCCTTTCACAACACTCTGAGCTGGGAGATTTGTGGTGGGTGGGGGTATATCGAGGGCCTGCCTTTGTGTAAATGCTCCTGCACTGCTGGTATTCTCCGCATAATTCAAGCAACTGGGAAACTAGTGGGTCATCATCAACAAGACGACAGTGCCATGCTCAGTTATATTTATATGTTCAAATGTATAGATTGCAAACAGGGAGCCGTTCAATTACAGGGCAACGTGAATGTAGTTTTACAACATGCAACTTTTATTGTTGCTGTTTACTTTGCACTAAGTGACTGGAACATTGTGTTTTACTTTGGTTAAACCAGGGGTGTCCAAACTGCGGCCCGAGGGCCAAATGTGGCCCAGGATGGATATGAATGCTGCCCAGCTTCAAACGCTCAGTTCTCGAGAAAATATTACAAATAATATAGGAGTAGGCAGGTGGGGGGTTCTGCCCATTGCCCAGTTAGTAATCATAATAATAAGTCTATTTAATATCCAGGTGTCCCTTATTCCAGTGTATATATCCAGCTGGTATTGTATTTTTTTTTTTTGTGTGTATTTTCTTTACTTGTACAAATCAAAAGTGTTTGAATACTTCATGTGTGGCCCCCAGACCATTTTTCTTCTTCCAATGTGGCCCTCGCCCTCAAAGCCAAAGGTTTGGACACGGAGAAAGTCCTGGCGAAAGACCAACGTGGCTGTTCAATGGAAAAATGGAAAAACCTACCAACATTTTGGAAACGGAAAGAGGGACAAAAACATACCTCCCAACATTTTGGAAGTAAAAAGAGGGACAAAAATGTTTTACAAAATGTGGCAGATTATGAAATAATATGTATTTTCTAATCTCAAAAGTGTTACAAAACATCTCATTTGCACTGGTTAGCTGTTCTGTGCTCTCTGCCAAAAGCCAATTAAGTTAGAAACTTTGTTTCTTTTTCTGGTTGTTCAGTGCAGAGAAAAGAGTTTCCAGTAGAAATGAGGGACTGCAGGCTGAGCTGTCAAAAGAGGGACTGTCTCTCTAAAAAAGGGACAGTTGGGAGGTATGGCAAAAATATTTGCTGCGCAGAGCGTGTTGAACATTTTTGACCATGCCCCTTCTTGCGGCCTTACCCCCTAATTACCATGCCCATTTTACAAAATTTACCAGGTTTTGAAAGTTTGAGTGCATTTTCCTTTAGTTTTTATGTTTTATTACAGTTTTACTAATGAAAGTGAATTGCCCTTTAGGGTTAAATTACAAATTTAAATTCAAATGTAAATTCAAACTCTTTAAAAAAAAAAAAAAAAAGCCCTTGTCCTGCCCTAAATTCATATAGAAATTACCTTTTTTTGAGCATGCGATGTGGCCCCGCCCCTTTTGCAGCACACTTGTTTTGCCCTGCTCCTTTTGTTCCCACCCCCCCCAACAGCCGGTAAAAAGTTTTGCAAAAGCTGGCAACCCTATTGCCCTTTAAGCTGCGAGTCTAAAGCTGGCCATAGATTTAAAGATCTGCTCGTTTGGCGATGTCTTTCCGCGATATGCCACTAACTGACAGGGTTATAATGGGGTAATCCGGACATTTGGCCCTATGGTTGAACGATCGGATTACGACGAGCACAACAGACTTTCGACCTTCCCGATCGATATCGGTCAGGAAGACCCGTCGGAAGCCCCCATACACTGGCAGATAAGCTGTCAAGTTGGTCTAAATGACCCATATCATCAGCTTTATCTGCCTGTGTATGGCCAGCTGAACACCTGCCAAGATACAAAACTGTTACAAATGTATCTATTCTGGGCTCTCTTACAAGAGCCAATTAAGTTAGCTGTTCAATGCAGAGAAATAGGGACTTTCCAGCTCAATGCAGAGATATTGGGATTTTACAGTACAAACGCGGGACTGCGGGTTGCTTAAGGAATACATATTTATAGCAGGTTTATCAAAATGTGAAATTAGAGATCCTTTGTTTTCCTACAGACAGGCAAAATCAAAAGGACAAGTGACATAAAAAACGGGTTTAATAGCACAATTGAAATTATCTACTTTTGGCTGTGGTGATTGCTCACATGCGCGTCCACTGTCATGGCGGCTTGCACTGGGAGTTCCCTCCCGGTGTGAGTTTGCCTGCGCTGGTGGGGGGCATTTTTTTTTAAAAAAGTACTGGTACCCTCAACCTGAATGTGGGCTCTATCAGCCTGCACCTTTGGTCGGGGGTAACTTTTTTTTAGCGATAGGTGCCCTTTAAAACACTAAGGGATCACATGATGGTGTCACATGTTGAGGAATATTTAAATATATGGTTACATTGAGTGTGGATTGCGCCTGAGAAAGGGTATCCCCCCCCCCCCCCCCCCCCCCCCCCAATGCTTGTTCTGTTTTTTTCCTTCTGCAATAAATGGATTGAAAAGGCATTGGCCATAGGTGTTCTCTTTCCATACAAAGGGGCTTGTTTACTAACATTGGAGATACATTTCTGGAGAGATTTCTGGAGATGTTGCCAATAGTAACCAATCTGATCTTTGCTTTTGTTTTATAACTTAGGGCCCTTACACACGGGCGTTTTTACCTGCGCTCCCCTGCGTTCCGTTTTGCTGCGTTCAGCCGCAGGGGAGCGCAGGTATAGACGCACTCAATTATTTTCAATGGGTCTGTACTCACACGAACGCATGTAGGCGCCAAACGCAGGAAAAATGCAGCATGTTGCGTCTGAATCTGCGTTCGGCGCTTACACGCGTCTCGTGGGTACAACCTCATTGAACAAAATGAGGTGCGTCTAGACCTGCGCTCCCCTGCGGCTGAGCGCAGCCAAACGCAACGCAGGGGAGCGCAGGTCCAAAACGCCCGTGTGTACCCGCCCTTATACTGTTTAAATCTAATTGCTGATTGATTGCCATGGGCAACATCTCCAGAAATCTCTCCAGATATTTATCTCAATTGTTGTTAGTAAACATGCCCCAAAGTCCCTAGATTAGAGATCCTGCATAAAAAAAAACCACTCGCTTTATATTCATTCTCCTGGGATGTTTAGAATTTTTAGTTTATTTATATATGAGGGAAAGTTCACCATTTGATAAATACGTATCTAAAAATCTCATAGCAATGAATAGAATGTGGGTGAGTTTTTCTGTGGTAAACTCTCCATACCTCCCAACAGTCCCGTTTCCTGAGGGACAGTCCCTCTTTTGACAGCTCAACCCGCAGTCCCTCATTTGTACTGGAAAGTCCTATTTTTTCTCTTCACTTTACAGCCAGAAAAAGAAATACAGTTTGTAACTTTATAGGCTTTTGGCAGAGAGCCCAGAACAGCTACAGCAGAAGATAAGGTACTTTTGTAATAATTTCTATATAAGTAATTCTAACAATATAAGATAACCCCTCCTTTGGGAAAAGTTAGACTCAAAGCTTAAAGGGCAATTCACCTTCATTAGGAAAAGTGTAATAACTGAAAAAAATGCAGAAATATGTTCAAACTTTGATAACCTGCCAAATTTTGTAAAATGTAAATGGTAATTAGGGGTTTGTGGTCACACAAATGGGCATGGTCAATAATTTTCTCCATGCTCGGCAGGGCAACTTTTTTTTTTTTCCCTCTTTTTATTTACAAAATGTTGAGAGGTATATCTAATCTCACATTTTTGATAAACCACTTTCCATTATAAATAATATCACAAATATTCAATCATTTTAAAGTTATTTGTTGATGAAAATATGAAATGCAGTCTCTGTCTGTCCTTCGCTGCCTCCTTCCCAGTTTGCCAAAACTACAGAAACAATGTATCAGAAATCTGCTGCCCTCTAGCCAAGTCTCCACTTCCCACAATGCCTTGCACACTTCTCTTATTGTCCCTATATGTCTGCTAATCACAGAAAATGTAGAGCATTGTGAGAATGGGAGCCTTGGCTGGCGGAAAGAGCCGACATCCAGTTAAATGTGTAAATGGTTTGACAAGTCAGAGAAAGGAGAGGAGTGAATTGTAGGAGGCAGGCACTGCTTTCATTTGCAAATAACCTTAAAAGTGAACTAAAACCCTTTAGGTACAATAACCCCCCTTAATTACCATTATTCAGCCCCCCTCACCTCTTCATCCGCACACAGTCTATTAGATACAATGGTGCCCTCATTTGAAAACCTAACATAAAAAAGCAGATCTGTCCATATAGTAAACCTTGTTTTTTTTTTTCAAACCCTCAAATTTAAAGCAATTTATCATACCCCAAAGCTGCTAAAAATCCAAATCTGAACCTGTTGAGGTCATGTTGAAATCATTAGCAGATGTCCCTGAAGTTGTTTCTTGACATCGTGATCTGCACTGCATGATTTCAATAAGTCTGGTATTTTCGTCCAATAATCCGAAAAGGTTGACTTTTCTCAGAGAAAATTACATTTCAGAGCATCAATTGTACGATGCGAATTGACACTCAATTTGTTCATTACGTTTTTTTGCAGGGGGTCACCATCTTGGAAAGTGTCTGTGACACTCACATGCTCAGTGAGCTCTGAGCAGCTGTTGAGAAGAGTAGGGATCGTCACAAATCATCAAGCAGAAAATTAGGTTGGCTGTGATATAAGCTGATAAGTGATATAAGCTGATGCTACAAGCTGGGCCCAGGCGTGAAGGGGGGCCCCGTTAACAGCGCCAAAGCCGACAAAGTCCTAAACAGCCAAATGCGGAAGTGCCAAAAAGTCTTGATTCAACGAAAAGACCCGAAGCCATGAAAATAGCTACACTGCTGGTGTGTTGCAGTTTACAATGAAGTCACAAGCAGTTAATCTGCGGCTGAAGTGCTCTCCTTCTACCTAAATAACACTGCTGGTTATTAAATGTTGATGCTAATTGCACTAACTTCTGTGCTGCTACAGTGCTTTGCAAAAGTATTAATTTTTCATGTTTTGTTGCCTCACAACCTGGAATTAAAGTGGATTGTTTGAGAGTTTGCACCATTTCATTTACAGAACATGCCTACAACTATTAAGATGTTTTTTTTTTTTTATTGTGAAGCAAAAAAACAAATAGGACAAAACAACAGAAATCTTCAGCATGCATAATTGTTCACCTCCCCCCTAAAGTCAGTACTTTGTAGAACCACCTTTTGCTGCAATTACAGCTGCAATTCACTTTGGAAAAGTCTCTATGATCTTGCTGCAACTGGGAGTTTTGATCTTTCCTCCAGGCAAAACTGCTCCAGCTCCTTCATGTTGGATGGTTTTCGTTTATGAACAGCAATCTTCAAGTCTGAACAGAGATTATCAATAGGATTGAGGACTGGACTTTGACTAGGCCATTCTAACACATTTAAATGTTTCCCCTTAGACCACTTGAGTGTTGTTTTAGCTGTATGCTTCGGGTCATTGTCCTGTTGGAAGGTGAACCTCCACCCAATCTCAAAACACAGGCAGACTGACACAGGTTTTGCTCAAGAATATCCCTGCATTTAGCAACATCCATCTTTCCCTCAACTCAGAGCAGTTTCCCAGTCACTACTGCTGAAAAACATCCCTACTGCATGATGTTGCCACCGCAATGTTACACTGTGGCAATGGTGTTCTTGGGGTGATGGGATGTGTTGGGTTTGCCGAAAAGATAATTTTTTTAGTCTCATCTGACCGGTACCTTCCACCATGCATTTGGGAAGTTGCCCACATGCATTTTGGCAAACTCAAAACGTACCTTCTTATTTTTAACTTTAAGTAATGGCTTTTTTTCTGGCCACTCTTCCATAAAGCCCAGCTCTATGAAGTGTACAGTTTATTGTGGTCCTATGGGCAAATACTCCAGTCTCTGCTGTGGACCTCTGCAACTCCTTACCTTTGGGCTCTGTGCTGCCTCTCTAATTAATGACCTCCTTGCCCGGTCAGTGAGTTTTAGTGGGCGGTTTGTTGTGGAACGGGTATGGGACCTGTTATCCATTAAGTTCCGAATTATGGAAAGGCCATCTCCCATAGACTCCATTATAATAAATTAATCCAAATTTTTTAAAAAGTATTTCCTTTTTCTCTGTAATAATAAAACAGTACCTTGTGCTTGATTCAAACTAAGATATAATTATTCCTTATTCGAAGCAAAACCAGACTATTGGGTTTATTTAAAGGGGTGGTTCACCTTCAAGTTAACTTTTAGTATATTGTAGAAGGGCCATTTCTAAGAAACTTTTCAATTGGTCTTCATTATTTATTTTTCATAGTTTTTTAATGATTTGCAATTTTCTTCTGTTTCTTTGCAGCTTTCAAATGGGGGGTCACTGACACCATCTAAAAACAAATGCTCTGTAAGGCTACACATGTATTGTTATTGCCACTTTTTATTACTTATCTTTCTATTCAGTCCATCTCCTATTCATATTCCAGTCTCTTATTCAAATCAATGCAGGGTTGCTAGGGTAATTTGTACCCTAGAAACCAAATTGTTGACACTGCAAATTAGAGAGCTGCTGAATAAAAAGCTAAATAACTATAAAACCACAAACAATAAAAAATGAAAACCAATTGCAAATTGTCTCGGAATATCCCTCTCTACATTATACTAAAAGTTAACTCAAAGGTGAACAACCCCTTTAATGGTTACGTGATTTTTTAGTAGACTTAAGCTATGAAGATCCAAATTCTGGATAACAGGTCCCATACCTGTACCATGTTCTTTCCATTTGAATATGATGGATTTGGTGGTGCTCTGGGGGATCATCAAAGATTTGGATATTTTCTTATAACCCAACCTGACTTGTGCTTCTCAACAACTTGGACTGGACTTCATTTCACTAATTATATGACTTTTGAAGGTAATTGGTTGCTCCAAGATTTTTGAGGGGCTTCATGGCAAAGGGGATGAACGCATATGAACATGCCAATTTTCAGTTTTTTATTTTTTTAATATCATTTCACTTCACCAACTTAGACTATTTTGTGCAGATCCATCACATAAAATAAGATTAAAACACATTTAAATTACAGGTTGGAATGTAACAAAATAGGCAAGAAACCAAGGAGTAAATACTTTTGCAAGGCATTGTATGTAGTAATTATCCATATTAATAACTTAACCAGAAACTGTGACATTTATATTATATGTACTGTATACTGTATATTAAGAGTCAGTCCCTAAGCTCAGTAAGTGACAGCAGCACAGAGCATGTGACTCAGCATAAAAGAAGATGGGCAATTACTGGGGTATCTTAGGAGACACAGATCTTTACTGCTAAGGCTTAGGCCAGATGGGGAGATTCGGGGGCGATCCGTCGCGGCGAGAAGTCGCCAGGCGACAGATCGCCCCCGAATCTCCCCATCTGGCCTTAGCCTAAAAGGCTTTGGTTGCCTGTGGCTGGTACTGAAGCCCAAAACATAATGTACTAGACTACTTCTTTTGTTTAATTTTCCTTATCCTTTAAGTGGACCAAAAGCATAATGCTATGTATTAATTTATTAAATACATTTCTCAGTTCTTTTACAAGCCTGTACTGTGGGATTTGTGAGTGCCTGCTTTCTTCTGTTTGATTGGATACCTTCACCGTGAGCTGTAGGTCTGAGGCATGTTCACCCATACCACAAGTTCTGGTGAGATTACAAATTTATTGGCTTTTCATTGGGAATTTCCATCTTTGAGGAGAGTGAAGACAGCAGAGGTGCCTCTCTTCCTTCCATCACGGACATTTACACCACTCGATGCATCCTTAAAGCCACCAGCATTGTGGCTGATCCAACACGCCACTCACTGTTCATACTGGACATTGTTGCACGTATCACTACCTATTGTTTCCATTACTTTGAAATGTATAAAGCGTAGGCACAATTCGGGTGTGACCCACAGATCTGAAGCTATTTATCATTTGCCGACACCACTAGCAAAATGCTGGAGGCTGATACACCCTATTTTTGTTTGCCCATTTATGCTTCATACAAGGGAATGCCTGTGCTGGAACTGATTTGTTTTATCTCTTTGAAGATAAAACAAAGTTGTCTTTACTGTAAACTACTAGTGGTTGTACTAACTATCCATGCCTCCAGTTATGCCACTTTGTGTGTTAGTTTATGCCCCATGCTAGTTCCTTGGAAGGTGATATTATAAAACAAGAGGCCAACAGGTGGTTATAAGACAAATCAGCAAACGGTGTTAGCAACAACTTAATGAAAAGTATCATTTACCATTATATTCCCAAAGACAAAGGAAAATATTAAATTAAGGAACAGTGGCAGTTTTGATTTCTTCTACAGCTCCATATTACTGCACTGACAGGCACAACGAGTCGCGCGTCGCGTCGTTTCCGATGCGTGTCGCGTCGTTTCCGTCGCGTCGTTTTCGGCACGCGCCGCGTCGTTTTCTACGCGTCACGTCAAAAACGACGCGCAACAAGTTTTTTTTGTCGAATTTTCACTGGCGAATTTTTGATGGCGTTTCTAGAATTTATTCGCCAGCGGTGAATCGCGGGAATTCGTCGCGAATTCGCCCCTGGCGAATAAATTCGCCCATCACTAGTTATAAGTATACAGCATATTATAAAGTACTCCAGGATAGGCAAACAGCTGTTTGCCAATTGCCTCAAAAAGAAAGTTTTCAAAGGAAA
>CM044435.1:43171616-43193477 GCA_024363595.1 Xenopus borealis | reverse complement strand
CTGCCAAGAAAAGATCGTAGAAAGGAAACCATTGCTGTCCACGGATTCTCCTTTTTTCTGTTATAAAGTACTGTATTATGTACCTATTGAAAGCAAAATCATTTTCTTTAATCCTTTAGTCTCTTCTCACACTACTACTACTTTTGTGTTATTTTTCTATTTCCTGTTTTACTTCTTGTAGCTCAGAGACATTCATTCACAGGTAGCTACAGAGGTTTGAGAGCAGAGCAGTTACAGGTAGAAAACAATTGCTAAAGCTTGATTAGGCCCTCTTCCCCTCTAACTCTTTTTGGGTCCCAAGATGTTGCTGGGCTAAGGAACTATAATGAAAAAACAATCCAAGTTGTCAAGTGTTGTATTATGTAACAGTGGGACAGAAATCGCTGTGTTATGCACACAATGCCATGCTCCCCCCCCCCAAAAAAAAATTCCAGTGAAATTGTGGTTGCACATTGTCTTTACTACAATACATATGTTTCCCAAACACAGATGTAAAGTACCATCCATCTCTATAAATCTGAGATGAGCTGCAGTGAACATTATTTCACAACTTTTTTTGTTGCAGTTGTGTCTGTTTTGGCACATGGAGTCAATAACCACATTAACAGCTCTTTGTGCAAGTCAGTTGTGGCTAGTGACTGAGCCCATTACCTGAACCTTTGATTTACCACTGCATTCAGGCTGGTAGTAGTTCCACACTTGTGCTAGCATGCCATTCATTAGAGCAGGTTGAACACACCATTTCAAGCAGTACGCTCTTATCTTTTGTGAATAGCATCAGTGCATGGGCAATATGCATCCAAGCAAGTGCTTAAGTTCACACATGAGACTTATAGTCCAAGACATAGGGGCAGATTTACTATTTGTCGAATTTTGAATATAAAAAAAATTCAAACAAGGGAATAGTGGGCTATTCGACTATCGAATTCAAAGGATTTTACCGCAATTCGATTGATCTAACAATCGAATATAGAAAATTCTATCGATCGAATATTCGAATCGAATATTCAAACGATTTTAATCGTTCAATCGAATTTTTAATATTCAATCTCAGGGAAGGATCCCCATTTCGGTAGCTTTAATCTGGCGAAGTAGGTGGTCGAATAAAAATTTAAAGGGGAAGTATTTGACCGTCGAATTTTCGAATATTCAAATAAAATTTTATTCGAAAATTCGAATCATTCAAATATTCAATGGTCTAATTTGCATATTCGAAGATTCGAATTTGATACAAATTCAATCGAACTACAATTTTTCATGTGAGTTTAGTAAATCTGCCCCATAATCTATCCCCAAATTTGCAAATTTTGGATTTTTGACAGATGTGTGTGTTGCAACCATCCTATGGTATCTACTGCTATCACTAAATCATTTCTTCATTGGTCTTCATTATTTATTTGTATAGTTTTTTTTCATTTGCCTTCTTCTGATGACTTGTTCCAGCTTTCAAATGGAGGTCACTGACCCCACCTAAAAACAAACACTCCTCTTTCTAGTCCTCTCCTATTCATATTCCAGTCTCTTATTCAAATCAATGCACTATTGCTAGAGTCATTCAGACTCTAGCAACCAGGAGAGCTGCTGAATAAAAAGCTAAATAACTCAAAAATCACAAATAATAAAAAATGAAAATCAGTTGCAAATTGTCTCTACAATCTCTGTCACTCTCTACATTGGACTAAAAGTTCTCTCAAAGGTGAACAACCCCTTTAAAGCTCACAGAAGCGATGCAATAGATATCAAACTTGTAGAAAAGAAAGACAAAGCAAATATTGCTTTATGGGCGAAGGCCCATGGCACTTGTGATTATCATTTATTTATATGGTACTTTACATTAATTTATAATGAACAAGGGTCTTACAATAATTTATCAACTCTACTTGCAAGAGCTTACACTCTTGTATCAAGTATCATTTGCTGCAGCCTATATGCATTAATAAAACCCCTTATTGCTGGGTACAAATGGAATTTTAGCCTGAGAAAAGACATTTCTAGCCCAAAATCAATTGCCATGAAATAAAGCCTGTATGGGGCCTTCCTCCAGGCTGGAAAACAATGGCTGTAAATATGCCACATAAGGCACATATCAAGTAATTCATCATTTTCCTACAACCTTTATTTGTGCTTCTTTAACCGGTTAGAGCACACTGAAAAAAGTGTTGCAGACTTAATAGAAAAAGTCATCAGAGAAAATGGAAAATATTGGAATCAACTTTAAAGTCAAGGTTTGCTGTATGCATTGTCACATTGATTTACAGCCTTATTTTTGTTCTGGAACTGTAAACCCTATTTGTAACATACATCATTTCTTAAACCCATATTGGGCGCCAGTTACAACTGGCCCATTTTCTGCAGGACAGTCCAGGTTTTGACAGCTCAGCCCACAGTCCTGGGTTTCTTATTGAAATGTCCAGACTTTCTCTTTGATCTCCTGTACTGATGTCAGGAAAAGATAAGTTTCTGAAACTTAAATAAGAAGCTTTTTGACAGAGAGCCCAGAACACTCATCAGCTGCACTTAGATACTTTTGTAACAATTTAAGATAAGCAAAGATACAGTTGTAACTATTTAAGATAAGCAGGTTTCTCAGAAGAACTATGACTAACAGCTTAAAATGCAATTCATTTTCATTAGCAAAACTGTTATAACACATACAACATTGCACTAAAAACTCACAGAAATGTGTGCAAACTTTCAACACCTGTGAAATTTTGTAAAATGAGGGTGTGGTCAGAAAATGGGCGTGGTCAACAATTTTGCTGCAGTGTGCTGCACAACTTTTCAATTCATCTTTCCATTTTGAATTTTCCATTTTGAATTGCACAACAATTCATCTTTCTATTTTTTGAATGTTGGGAGGTATGCAGTTACTTGTATATTAAAATGTTTTTATACACATTCTGACACGTTTATATTGTTTCTCCCTGGTGGTTCTCTACAAAATAAATATTTTTTATTGAAGAACCTCCCATATTTTCTGATTTAATAGGACAATTCAGTATGGCAATATGCTATGCAGCAGTTTCTACTTGAAAATATAGAATGTAGAATGGAATGCTGTTACTATACATAAAACGCATGACTCGGATTATCCACTTAAAGCCAATTAGCAGAGAGTTAAATTGAAAGCATGGAAATATTTTCTGACTGCTTAGCAAGTGACTTTCCTGAAATCAGCACATAAATCAGGCTGCATCATTCATAAACCATGTCTTTAAAAGAAAAATATTTGCTCCAAAAAAATTATTTCAGGAAACATGTCCCTAAGGGGTCAACAAAGGTCCAGCTGTATGAATATACAGCACTCTGAATTACAGATTGGTTCACAGGACAGTGAGCCTGGAATGTAGACCAAGAGGCTAGAACAATTAAGTTTTGCTTTAGACCTGAGAACATGGATAACTGCTTGACTGAAACAATGAGTAGTGAGAGTAAGACCTGCCTATAAATCTTAGTAATGATACTGGATTATCTATAAAATGTACTCCTATACTGAAAAGATGTCCAGACTTTAATATAATGTCAGAATGAGCAGAACAATAAATTGAAGTGGCTCTGAAGTAAAGGCTTGTAAGAACATAAATTTGGACGTGTTAAGGTGGCCATACAAGCACAGATATTGTATGAAATGAAGTTTTGTACAACATTTTGTGCATGTATAGTGGGAGACGAGGCAACTGATATCAGCGAAAGCCTTGGATATCACTTGTCTCATCGACAAGCCAAGATGGAAATTTGTTATCAGTCAGGCTGACTGCTGTATCGTCAGATAGAGGTAGAAAGTATAAGCAGTATAAAGATACAGATGAGCATGAGAGTCTGTTGAAATGGTTACAGGGGAACCTGCTAAGAAAGATTAGATAAACGAAAATTCAGCCCAAAAAATAATGTTTGCCTAATTAAAAAAGACATCATTCTAAGTAACTTTGCAATATACATTCATTACAATTTTTTCATGTTTATAGTTATTTGTATATGTATTGCTGTTGAAAACAGTATTTGTCTGTCCCGGTCTATTCTCTGCCCTAGTGGCTTACTTACTATGTAAATATGTTACAAGACGACCTGTCTTTGCACTCATGTGCCCAGGCTTGGATCCAACCAGAGAGGAGAATACGGTATTAGGTCTGGGTAGGTATCAGGCCAGGATAGGGAAAGCTGAGGTTAGTGATTGTTGTCACTGTACCAGTGAATGGCACTAGCAGGACATTACTGATAAGGGCTTAATGGGTTTTAAAGTAGTGGTTCACCTTTAAGGGCTCTTCCAGACGAGGAGATTGCAGGGAGATTTGTTGCCTGCGACAAATCGCTGCGTTTTTGGGGCAACAAATCTCCCTGAATCTCTTCCCTCAGTCTTGCGCCCGCTAAAGTGTCAAGTCTCGTGCGCCTATTCACACGCGGCGCTTTTGAAAATCGCACGAAAATGCATTTACGAGCGTTTTTCAAAAGCGCCGCGCCGCGTGTGAATAGGCGCACGCGACTTGACACTTTAGCTGGCTGAAAACGGAAGAGATTCAGGGAGATTTGTTGCCCCAAAAACGCGGCGATTTGTCGCAGGCAACAAATCTCCCTGCAATCTCCTCGTCTGGAAGAGCCCTAAAGGAGAACTAAACACTAGCTCCCTCTACTGCCTACTCCACTGCCTTCTCTCCATGTGGCACATGAGCTTACATATTTTGGCCAACATGTGGTACTAATGCCTTCATTTTTATAAAGTATTTAAAGGGATTTACACGGGCTGAATCTGAGCTCTGGAAGTTTTTTTTTTTCCTTCCTTTTTTGTACGTGTTATTAATGGCTGTTTATACTTTGTAGCAGCTGGTTAACTCCAGATTGTAGTCCGAGTCTGTTAGTCCGAGTGCTGTAAAAAAAATAGCAGCTACAGCATGGGTTAGACCAAGCGCACTCATTTCTATAAAGGACAAACATAAAATTTTTTTTTAAATTTGTTAGTATACTTAGAAACATAAACACCAAGACAAATAAAACTTTTGAATCGAAAAGCCTTTATTAAGAAATAACTTACGGAAACTCTGCTTCTGCTTTGTGAAGAGGAATAAAGAAATTTCCCAATATTCTTTTACATCACTATGATCTCTCTGCACTAAAAGAGAAACACTTGTGGTTTAATAACCAGAATTTCTTATCTCTGTTTGGACCATATTTTGTGTCCATAAAGTGCTTGTCATAGCAAAAGATATGCATTCCCCTTTAACCCCTTAGTAGGAATATACCTTCCTCCTGTTTTGTTTAGAATGAGTGCAATATATTGTCACTGAAAAGCATTAAAACATGCAGTAACCAATTATTCTACAAATAACATTTGGCATGTCAAAAATCAAAGATAAAAGTCAGGTTAAGGGTGCACTACAGTCTATAGCTGGCTAAGACAACAGACACAACGCCAACCCCACCATGTTTACCTTAAGCATTAAGGCAAGCTTTCAGCTCCAACTGCAGGCTCTTCATCCTCTCACCACAGAAGTAAGTGCTGCTCCTCATTCTCAGACCAAGGGAAAAGCACTGTACTATGGATGCACTTAAAGGGGACCTGTCACCCAAACATAAACAACTGTATAATCTTTATAAGTCCCTTTCATATTAAACATGAAACCCAAATTCTTTTTCTCTTTTTCTTTTTTTTTAATAAACATCCATGCCTGTTATAAACTCATTTGAAAGTCTCAGCTGTCAGTCATATATTACCTGTTTCTCCTCTGTGCCTTAGGCATAGAGGTGGGGCAGTTAATTTCTTTCACTTTCCATTTAGTATTTCCTAGATGTCACTGCACTACTTACATTCCCCTCATTCCTCCCGATTTAATTGTGTAGCCATTGCATGGGCATCAGGTACCCCATTCTGGAACATAAGATTGGAATGAGGCACCCTGGTGATCCAGTGGGCAGGTGGGGACGCCCGCTGTGGTGCTCCTCTCCCTGCTAAGTGCCGGATTCCTATGGCGCGTGCTAAGGGCACTTCAACATTTTACTAGCTGTGCATTATGTCACAGCTCTTTGGTGCGAAATTCTAAATATAAAAAGTGGATTTCTGGGTGCAATTTTTTTCTGTTTGATTCCAGTTATTGATCCTCCCTGTCTGACTATACAGAACTCCGCTAATCCTGACCCTTGCCTGTCCAACTACTCTGATCTCTGCTAATCCTAACACTTGCCTGCCTGACGATTCTAAACTCTACCAGTATTGACCCTTTCCTTCTTTGAACTCCTCCTTGAGTGACCATGTGATAAACCATAAGATAACGTCTTCTCAATGAGTTGAATCTGGTCCAATGTCTGAAGCTTACACTGAGCTCAGTGAAGGTTTTCTTTATGGGAATACTATTAAGGAGTCCAGTCTGTTTGTTGGCATTGTGAATGTGTACTTTAAACTTTGTGGACAGTTGGTGTGCCAGCTAATAAAATTATAATAAAGCCCAACATTATTATGGAAACCTCTTATGTAATATTATGACTTATCAACGATTTGTTCTTCAAACAAATGAAGCAAGTTATAATTCTTTATTTAGATCTAGAAGAGATGTATCAAATGTATCATCTTGCCATCTCTATTTTGGCCTCTTGATGTCAGTGTACTACCATGTACTGGATGCTTGCTATTTGTACTTTCTCAAATCATAACAAATGCATGCCTGTGTCATTAAAAGATATCACAACACTTCTTTTGTCATGCATCATTTCCCACATATTCTATCACTTGCATTCATCTGCTACTCTGGTTAACTTCAAAGAACCAGACCAAATGAGTATATTTGATACCAGTTGCTAATTGAGAATATTTTAAGGATCAAAAGTTTGCCGTAGTGTTACTTCTAACCCTCTGTTCTTTTATTTAAAAATAATTAAGTCAATAATAGAAATGAAAATGACTAGTCATCATCCAAAATCCAAGACAAGTATTTATGTAAATAATAGATCACTGAAATGGACTTGGCTTTATTAATAAAGCTCTCTTATCTTTTCTTCTCCTTCATCAACAATTAAATCACTTTTATGAACAATTTTTACGTATTCGTTTTTCTCCTGTCAGTGTAATTAAGGAAAACTAAAGCCTAACCCTTTAGAAGACAATGCCAGTATCCTGCTTTCTCCACATCTTTGAAGTGTTAATGTGAAAGAATGGTTTTATCCTCCATAGATGCTGCCATGTCAAATCTAAATGCTTTCTATGAGGAGGTGAGCAGAAACCTTGACCATGGGGCTCTAGTGGATGTGTTTTATTTATATTTTTCTAAAGCATTTGATACAGAAGGTTACTGATTACATTTAGAATACTGGCCTTGGACATAATATTTATACATGGATAGAAAGATGAGGAAAGATGGAGTAAAAGAGTGGTTATAAATTGATTTCATTTTTAGGTGGACATACTGTATGTTGTTAGTGGTGTACAGTAGGGGTCTGTCCTTGGCCCATTGCTTTTTCATTTATCCATGACTGACCTCAATGCAGGCTTTGTAAGTATTGATTCTGTTTGCTGATGATTCTGTACTGTGCAAGAGAATATGTTATGCACAGGATGTTGCCACTTTCCAGAGTGATAATGAATACATTGCAGAACTGGACAGCAAACTGGCAGATGTGGATCAAGGCTGATAAATGCAAATATAGGCACTTCAACAAAAACAATATGAGTGCTAGTTATGGACTAGACAGCATTGAAGAAGAAGGTGTGATTTTTATGTTTGTAAGGGACTCCAGAGCTCTAGGCAGTGTCATATAGAATCCACCAGATCTATTAAAGTATATATCTTTTATAAATGAGGCATTGACTCATTTATTGGATAAAAGCATGATTTTGCCTCTTTATAGATCCCTGGTATGAGTAGCGGTGATACAACTATAAGCCAAGACACTTAGGTGCCTCTGGATTCCTGCAGCAGGCGGGTACCTGCCGGTATCTGTGGGTTACCCCCAAAAACCTGCAGTACCCTGCGGGTTGCGGGTAGACGTTACGGGTGCGGGTATAGACGTGGGTCGGCGGTTCTGCAGGTCACGATTCAGGCCAAGGGTCTTCTCAATAGCAATTTTTACTCCTTTTTACAGATAACACCTACTTCTGATGATGTCACTTCCAATTTACGGCGCCTGCAAACTCCATGGACAGGACCTGCATCGAGGAGTAAGTAGCCATATTAATTTTTAGGATTTAGTTCTCCTTTTTTTTTCTAATATGCCTTCAGAATAAATACTTATTTAAGAGATTTCTATCATAAGAAGTGACCTATTAAATAATGTATAATAATTTTACCAAATATATTTGCAAATATTTCCCTTTTACATCTTTTACATTGTGCCACCATATTGAAGGTCTGTGTGCTCCCTCAGAGATCACCTGACAGAAAATAATACAGCTATAACTGTAACAGGAAGAAGCAGGGGGGTAGAAGGCCTATCATGTAAGTGTGCCCTTGTTGTGTTTGTATGCATTGTAAATTGTAGGATCCATACACGGGCCGATAAAAGCTGCCGACAGACCGAGCCGGCAGCTTACTGTCCAGTGTATGGGGCCCTCTGACGGGAGGCATATCGGGGAGCGATTAGTTTGTTTGGCAATATTGTCTAACAAGCAGATCTCTCTATTTATGGCCACCTCTTAAAATTTCAATTTCTATTTAGCATTACTCAATGGCAGATATTACTTAAAAAGTAAATTTTTATTAAAATGGTTTATTTAAATGAAGCAGGGTTTTACAAATGAGTTGTTAGATGTGAAATATTTTTAGAAACCTACATTGTTTGTTCGTATAATTTTCCTTTAATGTCATTTTATGAAAAATACATATATACAGTGTATTATTATTATTATATGATTGTGCGATAAATATGAAACCAGCACACAAAAAAATGATTAAAAATGACCACTAAGATGTATTCAGATCTGCAGCTTTATTACCAAGGCTCCATCTGTGTTAGCTCCTAAAGGTAATAGGACTTCTCTCCTCATGTAAAACCTGTTTGACTGATACAAACTGGCTTTTGATTAAGGGAAAACTGCATTAGTAAATGCTACAAAAAAGTGGTGTTTGATTCAGAAGATAGTTTCTGTAGGAAGGTAAGTGGTAGACCATCTAAACCTGTGCAGGATATATTGGTGCCTCTCAGCTCTGAACAGATGTATACTCATAATGTGGTTACACAGTATTATTGGATAATTTAAGCTCCCCGTTCTTGATTAATTAAAACTGAAATGTTCTTATAATCACTAGTTTCATTAGTAACAGTGAAAAGTCTGTAATTATAATGCCTAGACTAATTGCATCAAGGCAAGAATTAAGAATTCATTTTCTTTTTATATTTCACCTAAACTCATCTAAAAGCTATTATGTTCACCCATCTCAAACACAGAAAATCTCCAGCATATGAATATACAATTTATGAATTCAAAGACTCAAAAAAAAAATTGCTTCCCTTTTTGTTTTTCTACTTGAAGACAATTTTAAGAAATATAGTGAATTAAGGTATATATTTTTCTGTCACTTCCAGTCAGATACAGCGAGTAGGAGTACATAATATTTACAGATTTGACCTCTCAATAACTGTCTCCAAAGTTGGAGAAAAGATTGTGCATGGTTTACCAATAACAGAAATTTAGAGTAGGAGGGACAAATCTTGTTTAGAACAAGAATGGCATTGTTTTTTTTTTTTTTCTATTTGCAATAATGACATGTTTTTGTGTAGGGTGCTCTAATAGGAAGAACTCTCCATTTTTTTTTACAGATGAGGAGTATTGGCAATGGGAAAAAAAACGAAGTAAAACAGGAAGTGTTGTCATTGTAAACCGGAAGTGACATCATCAGCAGTAGACATGCTCAGAAAAAGGAGTAAAAATTGCTATGGCGAGGATCCGCGACCTGACCCGCAACCCGCCAACCTGCAGAACCACCGGCCTGCTTCTATACCCGCACCCAGAAATTCTACGTGCAACCCGCAGGGTACAGCGGGAATTTGCCGGTTACCCGCGGGTAACTGACCCGCTGCAGGACTCTAGCTTAAATAGATGGCACTTTATACTATAGCTTCATTTAAATTCTCTTTATAAATGCTTCACCTCACTTAACCTTGTTTTATGAGTGAGAAAGACGAAAGGCACCAGGTAGGCTGGGAGGGAGCAGAGAGGGGGGTCTATTTAGGCTAGAGGGAAAGGGTATTTAATAAAAGGAGTTGAATTAGCCTTTAAAGAGAAAGAACACCAGAAACTTAAAATATTATAAGATGAAGTAATCACCTTTTAAAGGAGAAAGAAAGGTAAAAGTCAGAGTTAGACTTCTATTAGTTAGGCCCCAGTGACTAAAATTCATTTGGTGCATCGGCCTAGAGTATGTTTGTGCAGAGTGCAATGCAGCCACCATCTTTTTCAGTGCCTTGGGCTTGTTGAAGGTGCTTTAAGGGGTTGTTCACTTTTGAGTTAACTTTTATTTGTATAATGTAGAGCAGTGGTCCTCAAACTCGGCCCTCCAGCTGTTAAGGAACTACAAGTCCCACAATGCAATGAAGGAGTCTGACAGCCACAGTCAGGCAAATGCATTGTGGGACTTGTAGTTCCTTAACAGCTGGAGGGCCAAGTTTGAGGACCACTGATGTAGAGAGTGAGACAATTTGCTATTGGTTTTCATTTTTTATTGTTTGTGGTTTTATAGTTATTTAGCTTTTAATTCAGCAGCTCTCTAGTTTGCAGTGTCAGCAATTTGGTTTCTAGGGTACAAATTCCCCTAGAAGTAAATTTTCCTTAACGATCCAACCTTGTTAATCAGTGTAGTTTTCACAGCTCATCAACGGCTATTGGAGCAGCCACCTCCATCCAGTAACATAACAGAGCATCAAGACCGGAGAGCTTTTCTGTGTAATTAAAACTTCTTTATTTCAGCACTACATGTTTCAGACAATCCATGTCCTTCCTCGGGTACAAATTCCCCTAGCAACCCTGCATTGATTTGAACAAAAGACTAGAATATGAACAGGAGGGGGACTGAATAGAATGATAAGTAATAAAAAGTGGCAATAACAATACATTTGTAGCCTTACAGAGCTTTTGTTTTCACATGGTGTCAGTGACCCCCATGTGAAAGCTGCAAAGAAACAGAAGAAAATGAAAAATAAATAATGAAGACCAATTGAAAAGGTTCTTAGAATTGGTCCTTCCACAATATACTAAAAGTTAACTCTAAGGTGAACCACCCCTTCAATACAGAAATATCCAAAAATGTGGTTATTGTGCATGTCCTCAACCAGGCGTTTGCAGTAGATATCTGCGAGGATGGTAGTGTTGCACCTCGCACAAAAGCACTTTTTCACTCTTTATTCTAATTGATTTTTTTCATATGGACTATAGAAAGAAAGAGACTCATACAAGAATAATTAGGAAAAAAATGAGAAATATACAATTTAAATGGTTTTAATGTTTTGAATTTTGCACGATTGTCATTAGCGAATAAACACGCAAGGGTTCGCCCCGCTTCACATGCCTTTGAGTGTTTGGCAATTTCTTCTTACAGTTTTATACATTACATTGTGTTAAAATGTATATGAAGCAGTTTTCATTTTCTTGGTGTTATTAGTCACTTCTGTCACGTTTCTTCAGAAGAGCCATTCTGTTATTCATCAGCTAACATACTTGATCTTTCAGTATTCAATTCATTTTACAATTGTCTTACTAATGCTGCATACTCTTAAAGGTATATTCAATTAAAAATCATGTTCCACTGCCGAAACTTTAGGGTTACTGTTCAGATTCCCCAGTAAGTAATCAGTTTCTCTTTGTGCAGGAGTCAGAAATAGATTTTAAGCGAGCTTTGCCTAAAAGTTTTATTAGAGCTGATTGTTTCAAAACAATAGACCCCAATATGTTTCTATATATTCTATATATGTTTTTACATATAGGATTTGAAGAGAGAATGAATAGGGACATCTTGCTGAAATGGGAATAGTAAATCAGAAACAGTACAGATTTTTCAACTGATCAAATTTAGAATGTTTCTTATTGCCATGAGATTAACAGATTATAAATAACATTATCTGGGAATACATTTTAGAATAAGTCAAATCAACTGGACTTGCTGTGTTTTTTCCTTGAAGATTTTTCACCAGTCATCCAACCGCCTTTCTCAATTCAGAATAACTTGTACACAATATTTTTCTTTGGAATATATCCGCTGGAATGTTGCTCCAATCAGCATAATCAGTTTATTGTAGTTTGCAAGGATGTCATGAAGTTAGGAATTTATTGTATTAGCATGACTGAAGTTTTGAAGTGTTATTAAACTTTCCAGGGAGAGGTGGCAAAACAGCATTGTATGTGGCAGACAATTGATTCCACACACCCCCCCACGCCTCTATTGAAACCTGGTTTTTCAGTTTTTACATGACTTCTTTAACACTTCTTTTGAACCAGTCGCTGTCCCGGTCTAGAATATGGACCTGGAAGTTTTCAAACGTTTGTCCTTTTTCTTTTAGATGTAGGTACATGGTATGAGAATCCCCTTGACAAAGGCCTTGATGCCAAACGTTGGGGCCATTCTCATTTGTAGGTGTATCCGCTCCTTGCTGGTTCTTCTTTACATTTTCTTGTGATGTTCAAATTTATGAGTGGTATTTATGATATGCATTGTCCTTTTTTTGCTATGTTGTAAAATATGTATATGTTTATTTGCTGTGGCACTTTTGTAAAAATAATTCTCTGCATATAAGTAAAGAATTTTTGTATACCACTCTTTCAGTTTGAATTTGACTCTTTTTGAGTGTGCGAACCTATAGACATTTTGTGTACATTTTTGTTACCTTATGTAGGGGTAACTTAAGGTTTCTGCACCTCTTACATTATAATCTAAGATACCTATTAATTTGGTGTGCCCTCCATTCTTTAGTAACTCTACATGGCTGAGTCATTGTCAGAGGAGCTTGCTCTTCTGTGCTGTGCCATATGCTGGTGTAACTCGTGTTTGGTTTCTCCCGCATACTAATCAAAACACTCCTCACTACACTGCACTGCATACGCAATGATACTCTTCTTGTGATTTGGGGTTGGGTCTTTTGGGTGAACTAGGTGCTGCCTCCATGTGTTGCTGGGTTTATTATTATTATTATTATTATCCTTCTAAGTTTTTTCGACACCTCAGCTACATATGGGAGTACCAAGTTCTTTCTCCTGTCCTGTTTTTCACCTTCGCCAGTAGTCTTGGTGTTATTGCTACTTTTTCTACCAGTTTTCACAAAGGCCCAACCTGGATACCCACATGTCTTCTGGTCCCTTCTGAGATGTTCCTTGTCTGCTCTGTGATGTAGAGTTTTCATGACCCCCAGTTTGCGATCTAGTGAACTGTGGGAGTCAAACAGTAGGTACTGGTCTGTGTGGGTAGGTTCCTGTAGACCTCTGTTCCAGGTTTCCACCCTCTCTGACTGTATGCTAATACAATCAACACCTAACTTCATGACATCCTTGCGGATTATGATAAACAGATTATGCTGAGCAACATTCCAGAGGATATATACCGAAGGAAGATCCTATGTACAAGTTATTCTGAATTAAGAAAGCCAGTTGGATGACTGGTGAAACATCTTCAAGGAAAAAACAAAGCAAGTCCAGTTGAATTGACTTATTTCTACAGATATACCATGACCTGGATAAATGAGAATCTTCACAAACATACTGAATTTGTAATATTTTTTTAATATGTATTTTAATATATATATGTATATATGTATTTTATTTACATTTACATCCAAGGCCTCACTGGAAGATTACATTTCAAAAGAGACCTAGGAAATTTGTTCCCTTTAAAGAATGAAAGTACTAGTATGAGCTTTTAACACCACAGGCAGCAGGTCCAGGTCTGCTACATGGGCTGATTATTTAATTTTGATGCTAGCACTAATTTCTGTGCTGCCATTTAGTAAATATATGTATTAAGTATTAATCAGCCTTATATGGTGACATTTCTATTCTATGAGTACTGTACATTGTGAGTCAGTCCCTAAGCTTAGTAAGTGACAGCAGCACAGAGCAAAAGAAGATGGGGAGCTACTGGAGTATCTTTGGAGGCACATATATTTACTGCTAAAAGGCTGTGATTGCCTTGGGATTGTATAGAAGCCCAAAACATAATGTACAAGAGTTCTAGCTACTTTACTACTTTACTTAAGATTTAGTAGTTCTCCTTTTATATCTGTAGACAAAGTTCCACTGCCAGACAAAATCATTCATGGGCGTATATATACAATTACAATATCTGGTGGAATGTGTTCAGTGTTCCAACAACAGATGGAAAAGAGTTGCTATAAAACATAATAACCTTTTACTATCACTCAAATAATGTCTTTCTGAGTCTTAAAAGGTCAGTAAACACAATCTGTGGCAAGCCCTTTGCATTACAATGTAATATACTGGCAGAAGCCTCTGCAAAGGAAATAAAATATGTATTTCAATTATGGTAGTTACATAAATTGTCAAGATGGAATTTCAAAATAAAATGTAAATTAATATTTGGCATGAGGCTCATTATGATGTTGGCACTCTAAAAAGACATGCATTTGCAAACGAGCTGTAAAAGAATTAACAGAAGAACATCTAAATAAATAAGTGTGTTTGGAAATCACATTTTATAGCAGTTTCTTATTTCTGTGCACTTGATACTCCATAAGTAATTTAAGTAACAGCATACAGAAACTTATAGCATATTAGAAGACTTTATTTACCAAACTGTTGAAAACTCACTTGTTTTTTGGAGAGATATTTTAGTTTAAGACAGTTCCCATGTCTGTGTTTTATTTCTTCTTCTACTAGGCCTTCTCTTTCTCTGTTGTAAAATCCAGCCATGCTCATTTACCCAGGTTTTCATGTCTATGGTTGTTTTGGACAATGACTATTTGCCCTGACCAAGATTTCTTCACATAGTGGAGCACAGCTACACAGCTCATTAAAGTAATCCTGACTTCTGAAATTAGTATGCACCAATTAAAAGTGAACATGGTATATGTTATTTTAAACATTTCCATGATTGTTGCCCCTAAATAAACAGCGATCAGGGCATTAAAAAATTAACCAACGCAGCCTGAGAGCAGCAGGCTGGATTGGTAGCTGAAACTGTCAAACTCGGCCATGATTTAGGGGGCAAGACGTTTGGTTGATGATGGCAATAAAAATACATTATTGTAGACTGAGTTATTTTGTGCATTTAAAGCAAGTGAAATGTGATATAATTTGTAATTGTTTGCAGTTTGGATTGTTAGAAGAGTCTATATGCTGAGAATGCCTCACACCAGTCAGTTGAACTGAAGAAGCTGCTCGGATGGGCAGTGAAACGTCTTCATTAAATGTTTCAGCAAGTCTAGTTGCTTTTTGAATTACTTTTTTTAGATATACCATGACATGGATGAATGTAAATCTTCATAGTCATAATTTGCAATTGGTTTTCAACTCTGTAGTTTGGCCTTGGTAGGATCCAAATTACCCTAGCAACCAAGCATGGGTAATAAAAAGTAGCAATAACAATACATTTTAACCTTACAGAGCATTTGTTTTTTTAGATGGGGTCAGTGACCACCATATTAAAACTGGAAAGTGTCAGAAAAAGAAGGCAAATAATTAAAACACTATAAAAAGAAAAACTGAAGGCCAATTAAAAAGTTGATTAGAATTGGCTATTCTATAACATATTAAAAGTCTACTTTAAGGCGAACCACCCCTTTAAAGAGCACTGATCACTCCTCTCAAAGAGCAAACATTGCCTGCTCTGAGTTAACAGAAACTGCTTCCAATGGGCGTAACAGAACTGCTGAGCCCTGTGTGTCCGGGTTATGGCTATAAAATACAAATGGCTCAGCGAACAGCTTTCATTATACTCTGTGGGAGCAGTTTGTTCTGTTAGCACAGTGTAGGCAATGTTTATTCTTTGATAGGAATACTTGGCTTGCATAAACAGTTCATATAATATATAGACAGTATTTTGTGCACTTTTAGATGGTGAATATTATTTTCAGGTGTCATGGTCACATTAAATTTATCTGAGCAAACCAGTTATGAAGATATGCATAAGTGTTAAATATTAATTACTTCATATTATGGGGAAGATTTATTAAGTTCTCTATGAAAATTCTAGTTTTTGAGTTGTATTTTTTGGTCAAAATCTAATTTTTTGGTTGAAATTTATTTTTCAAAATTTACAATACTCTGGCCCTGGAAATAGCTTGAATCTGAAAATACACCATCTACATACACCTGTTAAGGACACATAGTTGTCAATGGCAGAGGTCCCTTGAACTGTTTAAAGATTTTAATGGCCTTCATGATGTTTGAGGTTTTTTGGAGGGGTTTGGCCGAAAACTTGAATAATTCAAATGATTACAATGATTTATGTTTGTTTTTTCACCAAATCTCAATTCATTTGGGTTTCAGGACTCAAACTCGGAGAATCAGGTTTTTCCCTTTCCAGTTTTTTCTTAAATAAGAATCCATTTGCATTTCGAGTTCATTCGAGGTATAAAGACACTAACACTCCCCTATATGTAAAAACCTGCCTACTAACTAGGGATATTTAACCAATGTGGGTTTAAAGGAAATGTTCGTCTAAAAATAAAAATTGGCTGTGCAAAATAAAAAAATATTGTCCCATGTGGCCCTCCTTCAAGTGGCTGATTGACTCAAGTTAGAGAGCTGAAAAGCAGGAAGTAGAGTTCTGTTAAGTTATGTTAGAGATCCAGTCACTCCAGCCTTTATACATTACATTTCTGGCTAACAAACTATATTAGATACTTTTTTTTGCACAGTCTATCTATTTACCCAGTTTTTATTTTTACACTGAACTGTTCCTTTAAGGCATAAAATGTAAAATTTCCCCAATAGTTTTTTAATGCAATTTTGAATCACAATAAACACACACAAAATAAGTTTAAAAATATCTGAGCAATTTAATATAAATATGCAGTGTTATTATTTATTATGTATTTATATGTTGTGCAAACATTTTCAAATAAAGAGCAGGGCATATACAATAATTACCGGCATATATAAGGGTCACATACAAAATCATGCAGAGGGGGAATAATCTCAATTACAGTTTTTGGATTTAGATGTAATGTTCATTTAATAAGCATTTATGTATGGAGTCTTGTATCAGATGAAAAGTCTGAATGATCTGCAAAGTGGAAGATGCTCCCTAACGTGCACATATGAATGATCATATTTGGGGGCAGGCGCATCCTAGAAGACAAAGACCTTTGCCCCCAGGTATTGATGGTGCAGAAAAGTGAAAAAACATTGCAACATTTATATACATTGCCTGCATACACTTTAGAACCACCATCCATGAATGAGGCCCATAGACTGGTACAAAGGTAGGAAAATGCCCAAGTCCTGTGAGCTTAAAATATAGAATGATATTTAGTGCAGAGGTATATGTTATGACAAATGCAAATCCATTCATAAAATATTTATGGTGTTATGTAATCATCAGAAAAATTTTCCTGGTCACTTGTTTCTTATTTATCTAGGTTTGGGTTAGTGTACCTGGGCAAACTTAGTACTGTACCTTTTATTACATAGAGGGTAGACTCTCCAACCTTAAAAATTATAAATATACCTTACTGGATCAACTTTAATGAAATTACTCATGGATATTAAAAAACAATATAATAGCATTCCCATTATAGTATTAATTTCTTATTAAATGTATAAAGCTATGTATTGATTTTAGATAATTGCATAGAATTTTGGGGTAAATAGAAGAGGTCACTTGGAAAATGGGGTTGTAAAGACACTGAATTCATTGCTGCTTCTTGTGTAAAATAATGGTGGAAATTATAGAAGTTGGGGATTGCAAAAACAGGTTTTATGGACAGCATGAAACCATGCCTAAAGTGATTGTAACCATACTTAATACGCAGCTTTATACACCCACCATTTATTTTACACCCCTGGGTTATAATGTAAATACTTTTACAAGAAATGCTTTATGCCTTTAATAATCCAGCTGGCAGAGGCAAGCCACTCCTCTGTTCACCCAGTGATTGGGAGGTTCCTCCGTTGCTAAGCTAATTGATAATACATAATTTGTTGAGTGTCCTGTAGTCGAAAGCTCTCCCCGACGAGCACTTGTTTTGTAGACTGAGAAGCAGAAAAAAGAATAAATATAGTAAATAAGTATATTAAAGCTTACTAGTTAACTCATGTAGACATAATAGCCTGTATTATTCACTACATGTACTATTCGTTCTTTTTATAAGATCTTCTGAGGCTGATGAACAATGTGACTGTAAACAACCATACCATACACCCTAAAATTTACACTTCCGTGGATGTCAAGGAAATTTGACCCTTATGAGCACAGTCACTGTTTAATCACAGATCCTCATATAATGAATCTTTTATAATGTGTTTAAGATGCTAGTTAAATCAGATCATATTACCCACTACTAGGAATAGATTATGACACAATCATTCCACATCCTTGTTCTTCTTTTTACTAACCATTAAACTTGGCTTCACACAGATCCCTCAGTTTGCCTTGTTGACTACTGATTTAATCTCAGAATTATTTAAGCCTTATAGTCTACCCCTCTAGCTAGGGTAACCAGTGGCCAGAGATGCAGCACACTTCCAGTGATATGAATACATTGGAAAAAAATTCTTAACTGTGTAAATGATATTCTTATAAAATATGCAAAGATCTTCTTGGGTTATGTTATATGCTTCACCCAAGTGCAACATTCTTATTTGAATAAAATGTAAAAATTGTGTGATTTGTCCTTTAAACAAGGCTTTTAGCACAACATTTTACCTGGGCATCTATAAAAAGACTCTGCTTCTTCCCTCTTCTCTCCAGGAATAAGCCATATCTTAATCAGTAAGTAAAGGAAATGTATAAAAGCATGGAAAACCTAATAAAAATATAAGTAGGGATACTACTGGGAGTGAGGGATAACAAGAATGTTGGGTGAAACGATGAGCTAACGAGGAACAGGGAAAGTGAGTGGAAATATATTTACTTGGAAGAACAATGTATTAAGAATGCAAGAAGTATTATATTAAGAATACAAAAAAGAATACAAGTTTTTGACTAATGTATCCTTAGGGGCAGATTTATTAGTGTTAAAGTTAAAGGGATTCTGTCACGATTTTTATGGCATCGTTTTTATTTCTAAATTACACTGTTTACACTGCAAATAATTCACACTACCATGTATAATGTCATTCCTGGGTCAGCAAAAGTATTTTTTAATGTATAATATTGGTGTGTAGGCAGCCATCTCAGTTAATTTTTCCTGGTCATGTGTTTTCAGAAAGAGTCCGCACTTTAGGATGGAACTGCTTTCTGGCAGGCTGTTGTTTCTCCAACTCAATGTAACTGAATGTGTCTCAGTGGGACTTGACTTTTTACAATTAAAGGACCAGTAACACAAAAAATGAAATTGTTTTAAAGTTAAAACTGATCTGTTTGCTTCAGAAAGACTAGTAGCAATGGCGGAAATCGAAAAATGGCTTTATGGCACAGGATAAGTAATGGATAACAGATAACATTGTGTTTTACAGAGCTTATCTGCTATCTGCTTTGTAACTTGAGCCTTTTCTCCTTTGAATGGCTGCCCCCATGGCTATAAAACAGCTTATTTATATAAACAATATAAGTGCTTTTGAAGCAAACACTGCAGTTCTACCAGTGCAGGGGAATACTGCATTATATTTTTATTACTTTAAAACTATTTAATTTTTTGATGTTACTGGTCCTTTAAGTGCTGTTCTCAAATCTGCCAGGCAGCTGTAATCTTGTGTTAGGGGGCAGTTATCTGTTTACCTTCTCATTGTTCTTTTGTTAGGTTGCTTAGGGCGGAGGGGGGGTGGTATGATAGCACTTCAACATGCAGTACAGCAATAAAGTGTGACTGAAGTTTATCAGAGCACAAGTCACATGACTGGGGGCAGCTGGGAAACTGACAATATGTCTAGCCCCATGTCAGATTTCCAACTTAAATATAAAAAAATCTGTTCGCTCTTTTGAGAAACAAATATCAGAGCAAAAATCTGCTGAAGCACTTTAAAGCATGTTCGCGAAACGACGCGGGTATCGTTTTTATTTTGTCAGGCGAATTTTTGCGGGCGTTTCACTTACGCAAATTGCAGGAATTCGCCGAGAATTCACGGCTGCCGTGAATAAATAATGTGTTTCCCACTATGTAAAAGTCAGGATAACATGTCTCTGACCTGCTGTAGTCTACTTAAGCCAAAGGTCTTATTCTGATTCATTGCTTACGAATGTTGCAGAATGCAGAACAACCAGGTGTTCTACATACAAACACAACAATTACAAAACAAAATAAGTATTATGAGACCTGTTATCCAAAATACTGGGGACCTGGGGTTTTCTGGATAATGAATCTTTCCTTGGTTTGGATCATTATACCTTAAGTCTACTAGGAAATCATGTAAATTTTAAATAAACCCAATAGGCTGGTTTTGTCCCCCATAAGGATTAATTATATCTTCGTTTAGATCAAGTACAAGGTAATGTATGTATAACTTTATTTGTAAAGCACTGTTAATGAGCCACAGCACTGTACAGTGCATAAAAATACAATATATTTAAAAGTATACACAGGAGAGACAAATCACATAATAAATATATACAGAATCAAAGGACAAATAGCATAAGGGCTATGTGGTAAGAGACATGGGGGGAGATTCATCAAAGAGTGAAGTTCTGCCACTAGAGGGAAATTACACAGCTCTCAATTCGTTTCTATGGGATTTTGAAAGGCGTATTCATCAATGGGTGAAGTGAAAGTTCACCCTTTGATGAATACGCCTTTAAAAATCCCATAGAAATGAATGGAGAGTGGCGGAATTTCAATCTAGTGGTGTAACTTCACTCTTAACTTCACTCTTTGATGAATCTCCCCCATAGTGGGAAGGAGTTCCCATAGACCTTACAGTCTACGTGGATGGGTGGCTAACATACAAGTACAAATTGGAGATGAAAAAATGCAAATGGTAAGGCATAGTCAGTACATGCACATGACTAGGCTAATGTTCTCCTGCTTGAAAAGTTTTTTCTTGAAGAGACTGGGAGAGGATTCCTTACGTAGGAATTCAGGAATGGAGTTCCAGAGGGAAGGCGCAGCAAGATAGAAGGGATTGAGACGAGAGGTGGCAGTGGATGTGGATGGTGTAAAGAGTAGGTGGCTCTGAGAAGAGCAGAGAAGACGACCACAATGTGTTAGTAGAAGGATCTTATATGCTATCTTTTGCTTAACAGGCAGCCACGCTAAGGATTTCAGTTGGGGGTTGAGCAGATTCTCTTTTAGGAAAGAGCAGAAGTATCCCGGTAGCAGAATTTAAGATTGATTGGAGGGGAGTGAGATGGGAGTCAGGAAGAACAGTTAGGAGGAGATTGCAGTAGTCTAAACGGGATAAGATGAGGGTATGGATTAGTGTTTTGGCTGTTGTTTGTAAAAGAAACAGGCTTATCTTGGCTATATTGTGGAGAAAGAAATGACAGGTTTTGGCAGTATTATTAATATGATTATCAAAGGAGACGGACTGGTCAAAGATCACCCCTAAGCAGCATGCCGAGTTAACTAGGTTAATGGCCATCAATAGTAATGGGGAAAGGAAGAGAAGGGCACGGTTTGGGTAGAAAGTCTTGGCCAAGTTGAGCTTGAGGTGGCGTTGGTTCATCTTGGAAGAGATAGCTATTAAGCAGTCTGCTATCTGGCTCTGAACATCAGTGGTTAGTGGAGGAGTATATATATATATATATAGTACTATATATAATATATATATATAGTATAATATATACTTTGAGAAAGGCTAAGGTTCTAGCTGAAACGTCAGCACTTTTTTGCTTCTAATAAATT
>CM044435.1:43093552-43170214 GCA_024363595.1 Xenopus borealis | reverse complement strand
TTTCCTCCAAGCCAGTAATTCAAAAATAAGCACCTGCTTTGAGGCCACTAAGAGCAACATTCAAGGGGTTAGAGAGCAACATGTTGCTCACGAGCTATTGGTTGGGGATCACTGCTCTAGAACATGCTGCTATATTTCTCAAGAATGAAGGATACAATAGGCATGGTCTCATATAAAACTTTCGGGAAGGATTCACCAATGACATGCTTCTCACGATCCCATCTTGCACCTTCCATGTACAGTCCAGAAATATAGATGCCATCACTCTGAAAAAAATACATTATGCATTACTGGGCAGCTTCTTTTCTTAACATTTCACCCTTCCTGAGCCACATGTTCTTTGGTATTGCTGAGCAGTGCGTTGCCAGTAAAACCTCAGCACTGCACAGATGAAAAGGGAACCAGAATCTGTGTCATCAACAAAACAGCGCTTTTATACCAGTAACATAGATTCTGTAGTGTACAACATTTAAGAGATTAATCTCTATCGTTCATTGTTAATGATCACACATATAATTTTTGGCATGTATCTAGTTTGAAAATTTCCTTTTATGAGATAATGGCGAACATCTACAGAGGCTAATGGCCAACATCCACAGTTGCTAATGGCCAACATTCATAGAGGCTAAAAATCAGGCCAATCTGTAGGGCCATGCGTCAACTGACGCAGTGATAAGCACATTTTTTGCCAAGTTTAGCAGCAAAAATTACGTCCATAGACTCCAAAGGGTGGTGAAAATTGTTGAGCGTCAAAAATATTTTTTCGCCTATTGACTTTAATAAATTTTGGAAAATTTTCACTGTTTCGTGCAAGCGAAGCGAAACGAGTCACACTCGCCCATCACTACAGTTGAGCCATAAACATTTTGAAAGCAGGCTACATCCTCTCTTCACTTGCTGCTTGGCTGAGCAGATTATATATATTTGTAATCAAGAAAATATATTTACTGGAGAATCGACAATTTCTGTAGGGCTCTCATGCTCAGTCACACGAAAACGAAGTCCCAGCAAGTCTATTGGGGTTTTATACTTTCGGGCATAGTTTTGCAGAGCTCCAGTCAGAAATGACTGAGTGAAGTAAAATCCTGAAATCCAAAATACTTTTGGTGTTCCCTGTTCAATCCATTCCTGAAAGAAACAATGGTAAATTAATTATACATTTATGACCTTTTTATATAGTATTCTGGATTTTTTTCAGTGGGGGAATTATGAGGGGTCATTGATAAAAGTGCTAGAGCAATAATGGGTGCAAAATTGCTCCCCTTATTGCTCATTCAAGAAGCATTTCTAACATCTGTAAGACAGTATGTACAACTTTCGTCAAAGTTGACGCAACGCACGTCAAAAGCGTCCCGCGACTCGTTTCGCGAATTTTTCGCCGATTCGCGAATTTCTCTAGAAATTCGCGAATCTTTAGGCGAAGCGAATCGCGGGAGATTCGCCCATCACTAGTTAGAAGTGTTAGCACCACTTTACATGAAAATTAATAAAGGCAGAATTTTGCTTAATAATAGTGTACATTTTACCATAAAAAACCAATATAATACGCCATCAACATGGCAGATAATAGTGTAATAGTTGTAATCTATAACCAATAAAAGCTGTGAAGGCTAAAGCATGCTGCAAGTTTTAACACAGTACCAATCTGAGCTAATACACTGCTTCCATTTATTTCTGGTTCTTATCTGTTACACAGTTTCAAAGGGAAGAAGTCTGCACTAGAGGCATTATTAGATACTACACCTCTCACACTTTATAAGAAATGATTATGGTAGTCCACTAACAAGCATACCTGACATTTCTCTTCCTAACCATTTTGAGTAACACATTTATCTGACATATAGAGCAATGAACCTAGAATTTGCCATCAGAAAATAGCTTACTGACTTATCTAGTCTACCAGTCCTCTTGCTGTCTGCACAAAATCAGGCTTAATTAATGCTTGATTCTATCAGGAAAACAGGGAGGTCACATTTTAAAGGAGCCATCAACCTTTTTATAGAACAAAGAGAACTGTTGCAGAATTCTTCTAGCTGACTGATGCATATAACCTTTGACATCAGAACTTTATCCATTAACTAACAGACACTGAAATGGTTGAAATTATCCAAATCTGTTAATGACCACTTTCATACAGAAGCCAGTCTATGCACAAGGGCTCATTTACCAAAAGTGTCCAAGTAAAAATACTCAGTGTAGTTTGCCATGTTTTACTTAAAGGGCAACATTCATGCCCGGCAAATTATGCCTTCCAGATGCCAGAGGTGCAAGTTAGTTAGTAAACGGATGGAAATATAACATGAGGAGTACAGGGACAATCCTAACCTGGATCGGTAGGGTTCCAAGATGCTAGCTCAGAGAGTGTAATTGCTCTCTCTGCACTATAAGAGCCACTATGATGAGATTAATCCAAGATGACAATGAAGAAGTGGCCATATATTTGCTTGGCTATGCATTATGTAGGCATGCAGTAACCCTTATTTTATTGGTAACCTTTAACTAAACTCCTTTCCCTCCAGCAGTGGTAGCTTGTTCTTAAAAGTATGATATTCGCTTCAGCCAGAACAAAGAACAAGCACTGACAATAAACATCTGATTTTCTTTCAGTTTATGGGGATATTTATTGCGAAAATGTTTATTTTTCTAAAGCCTAACAGGCAATTTTCCTATTGAAATAATGCTTTTATTTTTTGCTGTACTCCAAATAAAAAGTAATGGCTTTTAAAGGTTTTCTTGACCCAATGTGATACTGTTACTCATAAATATAGCATTTTGCAGCATATAAATAAATGCATGCATATAAGAAGGCTGCAATGAATGCTATTAAAAGAAGTGTCTTCTACCATGGCTAAAATAATATATCATTTGTTATGTTTCCTTATTTCTAAAGTACAGTTATTATGGATAAGGCAGTTACACTGCTAAGTGCAAACAAAACTGGCATTGAATGGGTTAGGCTTCCGTTCCCAGGTAGCATCTGGCTTAGCTCGGCTCATGAAAAGCAGACACGGCACAGTTTGAAGTGGGATTTAGATGACTCACACCACAGTAAACTTGTAATTTACTACTGCTCCTGAGAAGATTGTAGCTTTCTGTCACTCACCATCCCCTGGCGGTCTTCTATAGAAAGGTTTGATGTGTAAACACTGTATTAAATTATTGCCCACACAGATCTGATATCCAAAACCAAATAATGTCTCACTACTGTAAAGCTGACTGCAAACATTACCCATCAGAGCAATTGTACCAGACATAAATCTTCTACAATGAGGGTGTTTTAAGCTGTTGCCACAGGGATTCTTCCTGCACGGAGAAGAGTTTATACGCCAGAGGTAATGCGGCTTTTGGATTTTTGATGAAAAGATAGAGATGATTTATCATAAAGTGCCCTGGTTATGCAAATCTAAGTACAACTGTGGCAAAAACAAGCATGTATATATCTGCCCATTTCCGCTCACTGTGGAAAGGCACAGATTAAAGTGATTTTATTTGCTATTGACATGACCTTACCTTAAAGAAATTCAGTCTGAGTAGGAGATCCGTGATATATCCTCCCAGAGGTTTCAAGGAAGGGTAGGACTTAGCTGACCACAAAGCAGGAACCTAATTGCAAAGCAAATATACAGTATATGATATATTACAAAGATAGAATGGTTAGTAAAGTATTCAGAAGATCTGAAGTGCCAGCCAACTCATTATGGCTCATACCACAGCAGTGTCACTGATTTTGCAGTATTAATGTGTATAAGCAGGATATTAAACCCAAAACATTTTTTGTATGTACCTGTGCATGCTGTGATTTTGTTAAAGCTGTACAGTGCCAGTTTAGGTAACCAGCCAATACCTTCATTATTGTTCCTCAGTATGTTTGCCAAATGTAAACAAGAAGAGGTGAATGCATATTTATTAATTTGTCTTTAAATCTCCAAGGGGCAAATTCACTGTCAGTGCTAGTGAATTTGCGAAGTTACAAATTGACATCACGCTGGGGAATTAGCGCTAGCGTTAGACGCTTCACGCTTTAGTGAATCTGCCCCAAGTGTTACTGGCACTCTAGCCCAGGGGTGGACTTTTGCAACAAAGGCCAGATTTGGTGAGGTGAAAATGTGTGGCGGCCGACCATTCAGCCTGACATTCTTTGAACCATTAACATCATTTAACTCAAGGAAAACAAGGAAGCGCGTAGCCATAGCAGTAATATTTGGGCACAGTGAAATGATCTGCCACTTGGTCTATGCTGCTGCCTGTGAGCGGAAGGTGTTAGCAATATACACGTACTGGCACAAAGTGATGCACTGCTCTCGCATACGTCTTTAGTAGTGATGGGCGAAGCGGCCGCGTTTCGCTTCGGCGAAAAATTCGCGTTTTTGACGCGCGTCGCGTCGTTTTTGACGCGCATTGCGTCGTTTTTCGGCGCGTCGCGTCAAACTCGACGCGCGACTCGTTTTTGCGCGGCGAAATTTTAGCGGCGAATTTTTCTGCTCGTTTCGCGAATTTATTCGCCAGCGGCGAATCGCGGGAATTCGACGTGAATTCGCCCCTGGCGAATAAATTCGCCCATCACTAGTCTTTAGTTTACTGTACTGGCACATCAGTACTTCTATTGACACCTTCAGCCCAAAAGAAGTATGTGAAGCGGCACATCATTATGCACCAGTACCTGTTTATTGCCAACACCTTCAGCACACAGGCAACAGTATAGACCAAGTGGCAGATCATTCCACTAATGTGCCCAAATAGTAATGCTACGGCTAGGCAATTCCTGATTGCACTATGCTGGCAGGCTGCATTATTATTAATTTCATGATAGAGGCCTAGGGCCAATGTAAATTTGAAAACGGGCCACATTTGGCCCCTGGGCCTGACTTTGGATTGCTCCTTCATAGCAGCCTTTATTTCATTGACTGATGGCACTCAGATCATTTTCTTGGCTGACGTATATAGAATCCACTGCCTTCCATACTAATCCTGTCATGGCACACGTATAAAGGGTACTTTTCTCTGCTGGCATATAAATACGCCAACAGAGAAAAGCAAGATTCCTTATGTACACAATTCCATTATAATACATAATTCCATTACAATAAGTCTAGCAATACAGGGATGTGGAATACAATCACTGGGACATGCCTAGTTAAACAGGGCCATAAAAGGCACTTTGTATAGAAGGAATCACACCATAGCTTGACTCATCTATGCCAGCGTAGGTATTCTCCTGTCCTAATCACAAGTCTGCTATAAAATCAGTGGGTAAAATGGTCTTGTCCCTTTGAATTCATCATTAAAGAATAACATTTTTTTTATCCTTTTTTTTCCTGTTGCGTAGAAATGTGGGCTATTCAGTATGCTATTTAAAAGTTGACTAAGCAAATGAGCATTTTTGTTAAACCTTCACAGTAAATCAGTTCCTTTGAATGGTAATTGTGATTTTTCAACTTTTATTGTCAGTGAAGCTAACTGCCAGCCAGTGAGCTGATTTTACTATTGCAACAAGTGCAAAAAGTCAAAGGGGCACAAATGTATTACTCATGTACATAGTAGTTGCAGGTGCATAGGGCAGTGCGGGACAACCGTGTACTTAATGCCTTGCAGAACTATTGTATGCTGGCAGTGCTGAATGCAGAGCAAGGTGACATTCTGGATGCTCCATTCTAGGTGAGCACAGTGGTGTTAGTACCGGGGGATCAGCGATTGCGGCTGCACCATTTCCCAGTCATTGCGTGACCTGAAGATAAGCAAGAGGCACCTCCAAAGGGATGAGAGGGGGGGATGTTTTAGGGCCCATGGTCTCCTAGTTACACCACGGGGTCTGCAAAATGCTCTGTTTTTTTTATTGCCCAATGCATAATAAATGTTCCATTTGGCTTCAGCAGATGTAGACTTCCCAGCAGCACTGGCCATTTTTCTGGGACAATAAAAAGAGTTTTTTTTGGCAATCAGCTGGTTATTTTGGCATGGGATAACATTAAAGGAAACTATACCCCAAAAACAAAATAAATAAGCTATTTTCATAATAATATACTTTTTTAGTAGAATGTGCCATTGGGTAATCATAAATAGAAAATTGGCATTTTAAAAAATAAGGGCCGCCTCCAGGAATCATATGATTCACGGTACTCACAGACAAACCAAACATGTTAGGTCACATGAGCCAATTAATAGACATAGTTCTGTCCTTTGCTGCCACACATCTTCCTGTTACAGTTAGAGCTGTAGTTTGGTCAGGTGATCTCTGAGGCAGCACAGAGGCCATCACAAAATTATGGTTCATGGCAAGAGATGTAAAAGGGCAATTTCATTTTGAAATCTGACATTGGGCTAGACATATTGTGAATTTCCCAGCTACCCCAAGTCATGTGATTTTTGCTCAGAGAAACTTAAAGGAAAAGTAACACCAGAAACACTACTATAGTTCATATAAACAAGCTGCTGAGTAGCAGTGGCGGGAATTGAAAAATGGCTACATGGCACAGGATAAGTAATGGATAACAGATAACATTATATTCTACAGAGCTTATCTGCTATCTGCTGTGTAACTTGAGCCTTTTCTCCTTTGAATGGCTGTCCCCATGGCTACACAACAGCTTATATATATATATATATATATATATATATAAACAATTTAATTTTTTTATGTTACTGGCCCTTTAATTCTCTTTTTACTGCTGTACTGCAAGTTGTAGTGATATCACCCCTCCCCCCCCCAGCAGCCTAACAACATAACAATGGGAAGGTAACCAGATAACAGCTCCCTAACACAAGATAACAGGTCCCTGGTAGATCTAAGAACAGCACTCAATAGTAAAAAACCATGTCCCACTGCTTTCCATTCAGTTACATTGAGAAGGAAAAAAAACAGCCTGCCAGAAAGCAGTTCCCTCCTAAAGTGCTGGCACAAGTCACATGACTGGGGCAGCTGGGAAATTGACAAAATGTCTAGCCCTATGTCAGATTTCAAAACTTAATATAAAATAATCTGTTGGCTTTTTTGAGTAATGGAATTCAGTGCAGAATTTTACTGGAGCAGCACTATTAACTGATGCGTTTTGAAAAAAACATGTTTTCCCATGACAGTATGCCTTTAATATATATATATATATATATATATATATATATATATATATATATATATATATATTGTACCAGTAATATTCTTTAATATGCCACAGATAAATAATCTGTTGCTCAAATATTAATTTTGTGGTAAATTTTTCCTTTAAGTCACCAGAAAGCACTGATAACTTGCTAAACATATTAATGTTTCTAATGATTTATATTAGACTGTTACAATGATTAGACTACATTATATTTTATAGTATATATTAACAGATGTTTGTTGGCAAAAGGATTCTTTCTGCAGATTTTCTCTTGAATGTATAATGTTAAAAATAAGAAGAGAAGATCATTTGATTCAGAAGCAGGTAACAATGCGCCTGAAACAAAATGATCCAACTCGGCTGATCTCCAGAGAATGAGAATTGAGGAAACGAAAGCATGAAAAAAAAAGGATTCCTGGGTTTGCCGAGACAGAAAGATGAGTAATGAGATCCCTAATGCACTATGACAGTGCTTGCATATTAATCTACATGGACAAGCCACATTGTGAGCTGCTCTTACCAACGCTTACAAATGACTTACTTTACCAACAATCATGTTGCTGAACAAATCATCAAGCTCATTTGACATCACAGATAGGCCAGAAATGGCTTTGTTTAAATCTTGCAGGCTCATTCGAATGGTAGAGGTCAAGCGATTAAATCTCAATAACTCATGAACCAGCACTGTGTTCATAGATTCAGTGTACTGTGTGGGATATTGGATCTGAAAAAAAAAATAATTAAGTGTTAAATTTCCCAGCTGCCCCAAGTCATGTGATTTTTGCTCAGAGAAACTTAAAGGAAAAGTAACACCAGAAACACTACTATAGTTCATATAAACAAGCTGCTGAGTAGCAGTGGCGGGAATTGGCTTCCATTAGGATAGGAGGGCTGATTTACTGATATATATACAGCACAAACAAATATGTAACCATATGTAACTTTACTTTAGTTTTTAAGAAGGCAACATTGTGAATAAAATTAGAAATTACCATGGTAGAGGCAGTGAGATATTCCACCATATCTTGCTTTCCGTTTAACAGAAGCATAGGCCTCCGTGCTAGGACTATAGGGATTAAATTTGTTAACAATAACCACAGCAGTTGCATTCTGGTGTGTCATAGACATCCACAGTTCTCCATAAAAAGGATCACAGTATGAAAACTCTCTATGCCATTGCTCTCACTATATCATAGGGGTAATTTACATAGACCTTGTGCAAAAGTACCAAAGGACTCTAACGTGTACTTCTTCAGGGAGTACCTCTGCCTTGTGCTCTGCACCTCGGCCCAGATAAAAAAAAAATCCAGATTGAGGTGCAGAATGCTGCGTTGGCCCCAATTGCCCTAGATGTAACTTTATCTGAAATACAGTGACTATTTTGCAAATATCTAATGGTAGCTGCACTAAATGTAGGATGCATGATTTAAAACAAATGTTAATACTCCTATAAAAGGATGAACTTTGTGGCAAGGCACCGATGACAATGACAGATGTGCATACTAATTGCAAGCATATCTGGTAACAGCGAGTAAAAGTCTGAAACAATGACCCGCAAATGGCATAAATATAATTAGTCGACTTTTTTTGCTAATTGCAAAAAAAGGAACAAAACTAATGAGACCCTGAAAGTAGCAAAACAAGTTACAGTGTCATAAAATGCTTGATAGAGAATGTAAAAGTGACAGCAGAAGGGAAAAAATAGTTTTCATTAATCTGGTGCTACAGAAAGTTTTGGTTCCTCTTCTACAATCTACAATATAAACAAAGCAGTGAGTGCTGGCTCCCAGGCAGGCCAGACTGGGATACAAAATACGTCCTGACATTACAAGTACACAGAGGACCAAACCAACCCCCTAAGCTCACTAAACACATTAAAAATGCCCACAAGTTGTGTGCTTAAACAGACTAAATCTGAATGCAAATTGTGTGACATTAAACAGATACTAAGAAAAACCCTGGGGCTTGTTTATAAAAACTGAGCAAATTTGCACTTGGGAAGTAACCAGTAGCAACAATCAGTGATTAGATTTTTTTTTCAGCCAGCTACATTTCAACAATGAAAGCAAACATCTGATTGGTTGCCATGGGTAACTGCCCAGGTGCAAAGTTGCCCAGTGTTTATAAATGACCCCAGTATCTTGTGAAAAACATGGCAGGTTATCTCTTCCATTAGCTCTTGTGAAATATATACTTTTGATTTTTCTAAATAATTGTATGAATGGATTGGAACCACTACACATTGCCAGATTTTTGTATAGTATGAAGTCCATGTACTTTATCGCTGCCAAGACCTCCGACTGTGGTCTCAGGAGTAAGAACCAGACAAATAGACTGTCAAACAGAAAATGGATCATTTTGTACTGGATTAAAATAATGGTTTGTGTAAGACAATATTTTACTCTAACAAAATGTCAGTGAACAAGCAAAAGAGTGAGAATGTACCAGAATTCTTAGAAATTTACTAAATTGCACTGGGTAGAAATGGTGTCTATTTCATATCCATTCAAGTCCATTTCAAACAGGTAATTGGTCTCAGTAAGAGATCCATGAAAGGATCTGTTTCCACCACTCTGACACATGTTGGGGGTCATTTATCAACACTGGGCAAATTCGCCCATGGGCAGTTACCCATGGCAACCAATCAAAAGGCTGCATTCATTGTTCTACTTGCAGCTGGCTTTAAAAAGCTAATCACTGATTGGTTGCTATAGGTAACTGCCCATGGGCAAATTTGCCCAGTGTTGATAAATGAGCCCCACGTTGTGTTTACTTCAATATGATATTAACAGACAGCACATCAGCAAAAATTCTTCAATTTAAAACATCATTATTTGAATATGGTATCTGACCCAGACACTCACCCAATACTTAGCTGAGTTTCTGGGTCAGAGCCCATATTCAAATACAGACATTTTAAATGAAAGACTTTTCGCTGATGGTGCTGTCTGTGAATAACATATCAAAGTAAACAGATGGAAATGGCCATCGTGTGACTTGTACCAGATTGAAGCTGAACACAGGGAGCGTGCTGACAAAACAACTCTGTACAAATGTTCTGTACATCCTGGCATAATAGTGAACTATAATAGTGTCTATTTAAGAGTTAAGTATAGTTGTATGTGTGGCATTCTCTGTCTCAAAACACAAAGAATGCCAAACATAGATCTAAACCTAGATCTAAACACTATGGGGCCAATTTACGAAATTCACGTGAAATGATCGAAGTTCGATCGAATAATGATCGTAGGAATTTTTCGTGAAATCGTAAAGTGAAATCGAATATCGAATAGATCGAATGATCGGATATTCGATCATTCGATGATTGAAGAAATAAAAATTTTAAAGTTAATCGACTGCCTACTTCGCCAGATTGAACCTACCGAATTGTAAGGGAAGCCTATGGGAAGCTCAAATACCATTCGTACGATCAGAGCGTTCGATCGTTCGAAATTGTATGAATTTTTTGGATGATTGAATTAAATTTCACGATTTTTTTCGTGAACTCGAACGATCCGTATCCAATCGTACGAATTCATTGAGAAATCGGATATCGGGCAAAATGATAGCCTAAAACTATTCGATAAGCATTCGATGGTCGAATACTTATCGAATTGTGAATTTGGTCGAGCTAATTTCTGGGAGTAATAGTAAATTCACGTGAATGGATCGAAGGTTGATCGAATACCAATCGTACGAAGACAAACAAGGAAGCCAGGTCACCCCGCCACAGGAGAAACACGTCATTGATGTACCGCAACCTCCTTTTTAATGCTCTGCTAGGCCTTAACTGTAGTGACACTTTAAGAAAGGCATCGGAGGAGGCCGAAACGTTAGTCTCTCTTTTAAAATAAAATACATGTTTTAGTTTTATGTAAGTCCTGAGAGTGCGGATCTTCTTTGTTGGCTACTTTTGGAATTTTTGATACTGCACCCAGGCACATCAAACCCTTAATCGTGAGTGCTGGCTTCATTGTATATATTACATGAAGAATGTGAGAATCTAACAGTTAAGTGGGTACAGAATTTTTTCTTAGTATTACAAAAAAGAAATTAAGTGAAAAACAAATCCTTTGCTTAAACAGGAAACTTTTAAAAAATGGCATTCCCAAATTTCATGAGTCTTTTTAGAATAATAGGGCCCATAGCTGAACCTGCTACATTTTTAACAAGCATACTTTTCCATTTTTTACAATAACTAATATAAAACTTGATATTATTTTTACCAGATATATGTGCTGCAAAAGTTACCAGATAGAAATGAATGAACTAGATAATATCAAGCAAATGGCACTAAAAATAATATTTCTCTGGAGTAATGCTTCAATCAAACATCACAGAAATAAGATATATGACTCTTACCATGACTTCCTCTACATTAAAATCTGCTGGTATTTTTGACAGGATGTCAGCTGTAAGTTCTTGGACAATTTCAGATGATGATTTTCCGACTCCACTTGTCTAGACAGTAGATAGATGACATTACTTGCACAAAGATAATATTATGTAAGAAGCTCAACTGAAACATTGTGATTGAGAAACAGATTTTTCTATAAATTGCCATATTAATACATTAAAGGCGACTGACTCTTTGCATAGCTGGATTGTCACAATGTGTTTGGCAGCATTTCCAATGGGAATTTTCATTTTATGAGAGAAAAAAGTGTTAAGATTTAAAAAATTACACATTACTAACTCATTTGAGAAATATATTAATTAAAAAAGACTGGCTTAAGAAGAATTATTTAGGTGTAAGACCTTTGCTATCATATAATTGTCCACCTTTGTTGAGTCTTATCGGTACAGGAATGGGTACCTGTTATCCAGAAAGCTCAAGGATTTTCCAGAATTTGGGGCTTCATACCTTAAGTCTATTAGAAAATAATTTAAACAATACTGTAAATAAACTCAATAGGCTATTTTTGCTTCAATTAATTATTTATTGCGTCTTAGTTTGGATCAAGTACAAGGTACTGTGTTTTTTATTACAGAGAAAAAGAAATGTTTAAAAATTTGGATAAAATGGAATCTATGGGAGACAGCCTTTCCATAATTAGGAGCCTGTAGAAAGAAATCTCATGGCTAGAGATAACACTAGATGGGACACTGGCATAATGTTTATATTGAACAACTTCAATAATTTGCATTGATTTTATGTTCTGGTAAGGGGTTTTTTATGTTTAATTCCCAAATAGTATAAGTACCATTTTCCACTTCTGTCCAAAACTGCCCTAATAATAAGTAGATTATGGTCACACACGTTGAGTAAAATAACAGAGTGATAAGCCATTATATTCAAATCAAACCCTTTTGCAATCCTTTTAACTTTGAATATATCTAATTACCTATACCACAATGCAAGCTATTATTCCATAGCTCAGCCTATGCGGCTAAAAATGTAATATAAGCTCATCTTACTAAAATAAGAAACTTTCTAAATACAATCAACTAAAAAAGCTGCATTGCTTCTGAAATAATCAAGTTTATCTTCACTATCCCACTCTCAGCATCTGTTTCTCTTCATTCTGACTTCATGCAGCAGTTGGGTGTCAGATAGTAATTGACAGTTATATAAAATATATCATATGGGGGGGCTACCTTTCCTAGCAGATGTATTAGAGCTCACTCATATAACTGATTCCAGTACAAAAAAATCTAACAAAATAACTGCCTTTTGCACAAATCCTGCATGTAGAGAGACACGATGTCTGGTGACTTCTAGAACAAAGGACAGTCAATGACTATCCACCCAACTCCTGCATGAAGACAGAATGGGGAGAAACAGATGCTGAGAGAGCATTAGTGAAGATAAATTTTATTATTTCAGAAACGGTACAAAATTTTTAATTTGTTGTATTTAGAAAGTTTTTTATTTCAGTATGCAGAAGCTAATATTAAATTAAAATGTTTGCATGTATGGGAATTATTTATATAGATTTCTTCTCCCATAAAACTCAAAATTCTTCCTAGCAATCAAGGTAGCCAGGATAGGTGCAATAAGTATGCCGGGACACCAGAGTAAGTAACTCTTTCAGGGTCCCAAGTCATTGCAGCAGGGAATAGAACTAGAAATCCTGCATCAAAGGCTTCCAACCATTTAACCTCTAATGCATTACTACCTCTTTTGGTAACGTTGTTAAAATTCCATCAAATAATTCTGCAGTCTCCTTTTGCTCTTTGGTGATGTTTCCATTGATATGGAGTCCAAATACCTAAAAAGCAAGTACACATATTTTACATTTTACACATTTTTACTATTTACAGTGCACTGGTTTTAGAGCCTGTCGTCATCTTCTATTATTAATTTCATTTATGGATTGCTACTATTACCACCCCATTAAAGCAAGTAGACAAAATACCAACTGAAGAAAAATACATAACATAATTTGTAGAAAAATGTTGGGGTGTTTTAGGGCCATACAACAAATTAATATTCATTTCAGCATGAGCTTCAAAAAATCTGATCATAAAATAAGTATTATAATATATTGCCATATAATTGTACATTTCATTGCTACACACTGACATACGATTGACTGCCTTTAACCGGGACACTTGTAGCAACCTATGCCTGCCCTTGCTTATAGTTTTTATTTTTAGAACACATACCTCTGGATCAGTGTTGAGAGGCAAGCTCTTTATGTATTCCACATAGCTGTCATAGGTGCCATTGCTGAGAGCAAAGTATTTCCCACTAGGAGTAAATTTGTATTGGTCGTCTGTAATTATAGATGTACAAAGGAACATGTCTAGTAAACTTAAGAGCAAACACCTGTCATGCTCGTCTGTTACTCTTCCACCGTAGTTACATTCTCCAGTAAGATATGCAACAGCTTCCAGAGGAGCTTCATTGTATTCACTGAGGAACATCTATAGGGCAAAGCAAGTTTTCAGCTATTTTTTTTATTTGTAATATAAGCATTATATAATACATGCTGAATGAAATACATAAAAAAACAAATGCATCCCCCCTTTTTGTCTTAGATTATTTGAACCTACCCAATAAGCTCATAATAATACATTACGAACTGTGACATCCCAATCACCCCAAAACCCCATTCTGCTTATAATACAGCAACTGCTTTGTGGCTTTAATGAGGGCAACACTTTGGACACGTTCTCAGATTTACCATACCAACAGACAACTGTTCTACACTAGGATGCAAACCAACCCACACTATAAAAAGTTACCTTTCTAACTCAAATATATCCCACTAGGTAGTTACTAGGAACCAACACTGGTATTTTACACACTCTAGACCAGTGATGTTGCTCCCAGTGGCCTCAAATCCGGAGATTATTTTTTAATTCTAGGTTTGCTTTTGTTGAATAAAAAATAGGTGTATTGCCAAATAGTACCTACTGTAGGTCTACATAGGGGCTATCAAATAACCAATTGCTGCCCTTTTTAGTACCGCAGGAAATGTTTTCATGTTTGTGTTGCTTCCTGACTCTTTTTACAGTTGAATGTGGCAAATGTGTAAACATGGTTGGGGACTCCCACACTAGATGGCTGACAAAAGAAGTAAAAAAAAAATACAGAAGTAGATTCTTAATCAGCCAATAACAGATAATATTTTATATTTTAAGACATAAATTACCAGGAGCTATATATATATATATATATATATATATATATATATATATATATATACATACAGTATATAATGCATACATACTACATGTATAGTCACACTACACCTACTGCTGCTATCCAATCATTTCTCTGATTACCTGGATCCACTACACATCTTTAGAGTAGAGGAATAGTAAAATTGAAAATTATGTTTTGCAGATATTCTATACATTTAACTGGACGGAGACTGCCTAAAATGTTCTGTAGAAATTCCATAAATTAACTGTATGGAGAATGAACCTTCCAAACTGGTCTATAGCTCTAATCTTCTGGCTGTGCATGTTTGTCTAGTCACACATTTCCACAACCTCTGTTATTGAGATTGCATCAATAAAGTAAAGTATGCTGCTCCAGAAGTACAGCAGAAGTACAGTGTTGCATAGCCTGCCACCTAATGCATAAAGTGCAGGATCATCTCACAGCTGCTACATGGAGCAACTGCAACCCTGTAGTAACCTTCTGCTTGAATGAGCCAGTAATTGCAGGGCACCCTGTAGCTTGCAGGTAATTTCCTAAGCTTCACCTGATCACAAGCTGTGCCCCATTAATAAATCATTTGCCACAGCTGAATATGTTGAAACAACTTAATAGGAAACCAAAACTATATATATGATATATACATTTATTTATTATATAATTATTTATACATTATGAATATACTTCAGTCACTAAAAACACAGTTTATTTGAAGACTAAATAACGCTAACCAGTTTCTTTTGAATACAGTAAATACTTGTTGATGTCTGTACATTCTATATTATTGTCCCCCTCTGTTTCTATATTCCTCACCCTCCCTATCTCTCTATATATGAACACGTTTAATCGGAAAAGACTGCTGCACATTACGGGTAATGTTACATATATTGCCACTTGGTGGCACTATATAACAGTGAAATTGAATTAATTTTATTTACGTTTATCTATATCATTATCACTGTGCATGTTCAATGCATTTACAAACAATTACAAACATACACTGGAACATATCTGACTTTACATTTAATGCTTGAGTTCATTTAGAAAGAATGCTACTGAATGATTCATGCTGTAGGTTTACATTTACTGCGGATATGATAGCTACAGATAGAGTCACTTGGATTTGTAAGTTAAATGCGTCGTGACTCAGCATTAATTGAAGAAACTGTGTTATCTAAAGTTATCTTAACTCATTTAATGCATTTAGCCTTTTCATTAGCATACCAAAGCTCCATTGTTTTCAATGGTGAACTCTTTAATTGGATGGGATGCTGTGACACAATATTCTGTGCTAAGTGGGATAAATGAGATAAATGAGTTAAGTCGCGACGCATTAAACTCACCATCCAAAGTGACTGCATCTGTACCTTGTTTCAAAGACAGGTCAGTGAAATAGATAAAATATAACAGTGCAGTCTGACTACTATAGCGAGAATAGGAGAACTTGGGGACAAATTCACTAACAGGCGGTAGAGTAGCCTTCACCGCACTTCGCCCGGCGAATTTTCGCCAGCACTCCGCCACTTCACAAAAATGTGAAGTTGCGCTCAGTGAATTGAAAGCTAGCGAAGTTGCGCTAGCGCAAATTCACCAGGCATAGCGCCAGCGAAGGGTCATTGGCATAAAGCGTGAAATTTAATAATGAATGGAAGTGTATGCTGCAGCGCACATAACACTACACAAATCCAGGGAAAGTAGTATAGAGGTGTTCTAATGCCCTACACATGTGCCCATATAGAATCATGTTGTACCCACGAGACACGTGTAAGCGCCAAACGCAGGTTCAGACGCAGTTGCATCTGAACCTGCGTTTGGCGCTCACATGCGTCTCGTAGGTATAACATCATTGAAAAGAATGGACTGTGTCTACAACTGAGCTCACCTTTGGCTGAACGCAGCCAAATGGAACGCAGGGGAGCGCAGGTAACAAATGCCTGTGCGTAAGGCCCTTAAGTTAGTTCTCCCTTAAACCTTTTGTTGTGACATATTTAGTTTACAGATAAACTGGAGTCCATTAAGTAGGGGGGTTATCTTTGCATGGTGATCTAGTTATCTACCTCACATGCACCAAAGCATCAGTTTCCCTATTTGTATTGTTTAGGTCAAGAAATAACATAAGCCATATATTTTTATGATTAACACAGTCATCAAAAAAGTATGTTCAGAACAAGCACTATTCATTGAAGGGTTTTTGTTTACATATGTTAACCCATACAGACATATATGCTTCTTTTTCAAAAAGCTGCCCATCATCATCAAAAGCTGCTCAAAATCATTACCCCGAAAAGTTGCATGCTGAATTCATAATAAAGAGCAAGGTTTTACCTGCCAGCTATTCCTGTGTGCCGGTGATTTGCTTTGGAACTTATGAGACAAGTAGCAAACTTGATAATTACATTACTCCCTAAGAGAAGCTAGTGACATTGGTGAGCAGGTTCATTGGTTTGATGTACCACTTATTTGTCAGTGCAGCATAAAATGCACAGTCACCTATCCATGACCAGGGATCTCTCCATCTTCTCATCGGCATGCCATTTAACCTAGCTCCATAGTAGAATTTCCCCCACTACCACAATTTACTGGAAACCCACTGACCAGTTCTCCTGACCCCCATAAAAGTAATTTTCTAGCTGTCCAGGGCACAGAATTCAATTAATACAAAATATTGAGAAAAGATGAGATTCCAATTTAGAGCTGCCTAAATCTGGATGCATGTTCATTGCTCCTGTAGCTGAAAGTATTAAAATTTACTGCCTTGTATTACATATTGGGGAGAACCCACTGGCAACAAAATAACTTACAAGGATATAGATGATTCCTGATGTTTCATTTAGTTTAGGGTGCCTACTTTGGAACCCTAAACCAGATGCTGAGGAAGAGTTCATAGGGAACTTTTATAAGTATAAAAATGAAAGTGAGTAGAAATTAAATATAACATGACTTTTACACCCTTCTACCCCATAAACAAACAAAAGGGGGGGGGTATTAAATACATGAATGAGAATCTTATTCAAACTATAATCAGTCTTATTTCTTTAGTGACCCAACACCCAACAATACCTGAAGCTGCTTAGCACTGATTTTAAGATCTGAGTCATTGAATTCATAGGGAATGTTCCAGCCCAGAGATCCATATGCGCGCCTTTCTTGTATAAGGGCATGGAAAAAGCAGAGTCCAAATAACAGCCGCCTCCACACCTTAAGAAGAAGAACATATAGATTTAGTGCTAATAGTCAAAAGTCATATAACACTCATCTCATTATATTTTAAGTGGTTCAGAGTGACAAAGACGATTTACTATATTCAAGTGTTATTAACTATAATTGACTAAGCTTTCTTGACTTTTGGCAGACTCATCTCTATATAAACAGTTCACATGTGATAGCTAAATTATTATGCATTTATCGTGCCATGCCTCATAATTTTACTGTGTTTTATGCTAACACACAATCAACCAGGGAAAATAGATAATGCCTCAAAATATTCAATATTGCAATTATTTTCTACAATTGTATTGTGTTTATGCATACCAGATTTTATGTGGACAAATTAGAAAAGTGTTGTTAGTTTTAAGGTCTACTCAAAAAACAGTTTTGTTTTGTGGGAGAAATGACTTCTTTTTTAATTTATTTTTATTGTTCCCTACATATTACTACTTCCATTCTGTGTAGGTTATGTACATGTTATGCTCTACTTTTCCTTTTTAGTCGTGCTTCATCTGTTGGTTTGCAGAACACATTGTAATTACTTAACTGTCCTTTTTATGAATATCCCTACCCATTTATAGATATAGGGTATAACTGCACAGACTGGAGGTAAACACAAGGGCAGCTAATTTAATGAGGCATATTGTTCATGAAATGTGGTCATTCTTGTTGTTTCATAAAAACACTGTTCTATTTTGCTGCATCCTGTTGTTATCTGTTTGTTTTCAAACCAACAGCCATACAGTGTTTGCACAGGGTTTTAATAACTAGCATACGATACATCACAGCAGTGGTTTCAGACTTTCCTCCCTTGTTACCAAACATTTGGTAAGGCCTTGCCTCAACTTGTAACATGGTTAGAGATATATGAAAAAAAATGCCCTTATGTGTTCAGGGCTAATTACAAGCATATAGATGAAAGCAAATTGTTCACTTCAAATGCCAATCTACTGACTTTCATTATGGGCTATTTTTACACTTGTTTGGGTAGCACCCTCTTTACCTCCATTAGTTATTGGGGTTTTTTCCAACATATTTGAAATCATGTTAATGCAGGTTATACACTAAGGGCAGGGGCACACGGGCAGATTTAGGGAGATTTAGTCGCTTGGGGACTAATTGCCTCTTCTTCGGGGTGACAATCTCCCTGAACTGCATTCCCCCTGCCTTCCACCTGCTAAAATGAAAAATTGTCTGTGGCAATGCACTCGCAGCTCTTCCATTTCCAAAGTCGGCTGAAGTTGCCTCACGAGTAGGCTCCATCGACTTCAGAAATTGAAGCGCCTCGAGTGCCATTGTGCTGCCGTTTTCTCATTATAGCAGTCAGAAGGCAGTTCGGGGACTAAATCTTCCCAAATCTGCCCGTGTGACCTGACCCTAAGGCTAAGGCCAGACGGGGAGATTCAGGGGAGATCGCCTGGCGACTTCTCGTGGTGACGAATCTCCCCCAAATCTCCTCGAATAGCTAGATAGCGCTGCGTGCCCGCTAGGCTTAAAGTCGCCTGCGCTTGTTCAGACTGAGCAGCGCCATTTTAAAAGTCGATCAAAATTGCCTGGCGAGGCGACTTTAAGCCTAGTGGACGCGCAGCGCTATCTAGCTATTCGGGGAGATTCGGGGGATATTCGTCGCCGCGAGAAGTTGCCAGGCGACGGATCTCCCACGAATCTCCCCGTCTGGCCTTAGCCTATATGTGTGTATGGAGGTTTTTTTTGGCATAACAAGTTGTCTAATTCCAGGCAGTATTATTCTGTGGCTACTAAAGCAAATAAAATACTGTCTTGCATTGCAAAGGGCATTAACTCAAGGGATTAAAACATAATTTTGCCTCTTTATAGGTTCCAGGTAAGGCCTCCGTTTCGTGTTTGCGAAGGGATATTATTTCTCTGAATAAGTACATTATAGGGGGAATGCACTGCACCAGAGGTCACCCCTATAGACTATAGGAAAGGAACTGTAATTTGAAACAATGTAGGCAGTTCTCCACAATGAGGACAGTAAGGATGTGGAATACCCTGTCAAGTGATATTGTGATGGCTGATTCTGTTTTCAACCCAACTTAACGATGTAACTTTGTATTCTTTTATATTCAATGTATATGCAGATTTATTGTTCAACACCACAAAATGTTTTATTTATAATTAAATTATAATAATATACAGTAGTATAGCTGTAACTATATAGTTATGCAGCATCCTTAGAAATGGTAAGTGTAACATGTTTTGGTTGTATTTATCCAATTTTTTTTTCAGTTTAACCTGTATGCACAATAACTAATCCTGTGGTTAGGGAATAAGACTGCACCTCAATAAAGGTTAGGATATCACTGTAGTAACAATAGCATAGAAATAGTATTACTGTTACATAATATAATAATGTTTAATGGACAATATACTAATTACAGCTGCATTTAGTGTTTGGGAAAAATATTGGCACAGAAAGGGATCTTAGTTTATAATGCATATAGTATGTAGCTTACTATGGTCACAGTGAAATAAAATAAGAAATATGAGAGTCCTTGAGCAAAGAAAGACAAAATACAATCATTCTGCTGGAATAAACTCTTGGTTGTTCATTTATAGAGACAATGGAAAGTCAATGAACTCTAGCATCACATTGTCTTAAATGGAATTTAAATTACTAAGAGTATTGTCTAATCCACAGGGGTATACAGTATGTTTATGGTAACCAAGTAATGCATATGCAAATGGACACTGCTATAGGACACTCATTTGAAAAAAAAAACATTCTGTACTCACTTAGGAAAGGGCTACCATGCACATACTGTATATTTTCTTTCTTCATTTTGCTTAGTTTTGAGCAATATCTATGCTATATGTGCATTTATGATAAATCCCTGTAGGGGGTATGAGCAAACTAGGCAGGTTAATCTATGTAGTAAAGCTGCTAATTCCCTAACCATTTGTTTGAGAATAATAGCATGCTAGACTGCCTCTAGTCCCTTTTTAAATTAGACTGGATGTTAAATGCAAAGGGAAGTCTACGCCAAATGTGGACTTTAAAAGTGGGCTTGGACCAAAAAAGATTAGTATTTTCTGCTTTAAAAGGACATACATTTTCAATAAAACTCACTCATTTGCACACCCTCACTCTCCCAGGTAGGTGAATTAATGAGAATGGAGCCATACCATTTTTTCTAATATTACATTGTAATCAAACATCAGAAATGCGCATATACTGCGGTTATGGTTTTAGATCTAAAAAAAAAAGTATGGTGACTCCAGCATTAATCAATATTATCAGTGTACATATAGTAGGATACGTTTTCACTGGAAAATCTTCTTTCATTAAGTGGTACACTGGTCATTGAGAGCTGAGCAAAAGTTTCTCGAGTAGTGTCACTATAACTGGACAGAAAAACCAAAAAAATGTATATATTTTAAAGGAGAACTAATGCTTGACTAAAAAGGTAGGGGATAAATGTTGTATATGATGTTTTGTGCTTCTGTACCAGCCCAAGGCAACCACAAGCCTTTAGCAGGGAAGATCTGTGTAGCCAAAGATGCCCCAGTAGATCCCCATCTTCTTTTCTGCTGATTCGCTGCACATGCTCTGTGCTGATGTCACTTACGGAGCTTAAAGGACCAATAACATCAAATAATTAAATTGTTTTAAAGTAATAAAAACATAAAGAAGTGTTGCCCTGTACTGGTAAAACTGCTGTGTTTGCTTCAGAAGCACTGCTATTGTTTATAAATAAGCTGGTGTGTAGCCATGGTGGCAGCCGTTCAAAGGAGAAAAGGCTCAAGTTACACAGCAGATAAGTTCTGTAGAACATAATGTTATCTGCTATCCACTACTTATCCTGTGCCATCTAAACGTTTTTCAATTTCCACCATTGCTACTTAGCAGCTTGTTTATATGAACTATAGTAGTGTTTCTGAAGCAAACAGATCAGTTTTAACAGCGCAGGGCAAGACTACATGATATTTTCATTACTTTAAAACACTTAAATTTTTTGGTGTTACTGTTCCTTTAAGGACCCACTCACAATATACAGTACACATAGAATATAAATATTACAGTATAAGGCTGATTAGTAATTGACACAGATAATTACTATATGGCAACACAGATATGAGTGCAACTAGCACTGTAGCATCAGTTTATATTACAGGCCAACCTCATTTTCTGAGTGACGACCCCTAAGCTTAGCTTTTTAAAAGCTGCTCAGAGCCCACTGAGCATGTGAGTGTCGCAGACACTTTCCAAAATGGTGACCCCCTGTGACAAATTTGAAGTTCTGGATCATTGCTGCTATTTAGAAGTTGAAACATTAGTACTCTGCCCTGCATTGGCAAAAATTGTGTGTTATCACAGACACTAATATAGTTAATATTAATACGTCGCTGTGTAGCCATGTGGGAGCCATTCAAGCTAAATATAAACAGAAAAGACACAGATTAACATAGTAAATAAAAGATAAACTTTGTACATTACAATGGATGTAGTTCTTACTCATGAAGATGAAGAGGGGTAACAAACCATGCCTCTCTAGCAAATGTAATGAATACCTTTTCTCATACAAAATAGGACATTTGTTGCCAAGAAATTGCTTATTTGAAGCTTCTAGAGCACCTGATACATACTTTAAACAATGTTACTGCTCCTTTAAATAATATTGGAGAATGATGGACATTTTATTCCAGCTACATTTAAAGGACAAGGAAAGGCAAAAAAATAAAATCCCATTTTTACTTTCTTTAGTGAAAAAGAAACCTTTCTCCAATATATTTTAATTAAAAAATGTGTACTGTTTTATAAGAAACCTGACTGTAGCAGTGAAATTCTCCCTTCATTTATTGTTGTGGATAGGAATTGTCCCTTACTGCTGGGCAGTGAAACAATCATACTTATGAACAGCAGGGGGAGCCCCTGCCTTACTTCCCTCAGAACTCAAGCAGCTTTTTTTTTCCTGTAGAGCAGTCAGCAAATGTGTAGAGATTTGTGTTGGATTTTATTTTTGCCTTTACATACCATGCAGGGACAGTGATCATAGATCCAGATTTAAACAGATAAACTGGGATTCTATTTGGAGGATTATTTTGTTGCAGCCACTGGTTCTGCAGAGTTAGTGAAAGTTTGTATTAAACAATACAAAAACAATAAAATCCACATTAGATTACATGACAACACAGGACCCAGTGCAGTCTGTATATTCTGATTATTAGTCAACCTTGCTATATCCGCTTCTGGCAGATATTATTTGACTTGTGCTGTTTTAATAATTTACAACCATCCCTAAGCAGCCCAGGTCACACTGAGCATGGGCACAGTCTTGGTCTTGCAAAGATGTATAATAAAGCTACAGGATGACAGCCCCCTGTGGTCAACTTTGAATGCATAAATCATTTGTTTGATTAGGCTTATGGAGCAGTAAGTTCATGTTTATGTTTACTATAGAAAATACAGCATTTCTAGCATTATACTATTTTAGACTTTCCTTGTCCTTTAAGGGGAGCACACTGCTGATAATTTTGATGTCCTCTCTGTATTTTTGTGAATATAAAGTGTGTTCCACTAAATGTATCCTGTTACCTAAAGTTGTAAAATCCATTTAATCAGTAGCATTTCCTTAAAAACTATTTCTCAATTCCTGTGCTCTGGACGTAATAGAGGCCACTTGGAAACACTCGGTATAGAAACATCGACCTAGGTATTTACTGTTTTTCATTTAGTTATAGGGCACATGATAGGTCTACTCAATTTAATTCTTATTAAATACTAAATACATTCGAAGTGCTTTTTTGCATTTTAGCACAGATTGACATGGAGACAAATGCAGACATATTTTGTATGCGTGAGCTCCTCTAAAATCTGACGTGACCTACCAAAATAAAATCTGTCAGTCAGACAGAGTAGAGAATGAAATGGGAAACTCACACATCGAGCTTAACTTCTCTGGGAACCTACTGTTCTTTTCTTGTGCTCAGAGATCTTAATGCTGCTGCAAAGGTCACTCCCTGTGTGAGAATTCTTAGCTCTGTTTCTAGAGAAATGACTATGTGCGAGCCAAACTGTCTGTAAAGCAGAGTTACAGTACATCTTTGTGTCTGCAGTTGCAACAATATCCTCTCTCAGTTCCTCTAGGTATTTATATAAACCTGAATTTCTTGATACACACAAAAGAAGGAAACTATTCATTTTACAAAGTCTGCATGCTACATTTCAATGTAAACAGTCTAATAGGACAGACCTATGACTGAGGTAAGAAATTGATTCTTTTGCCCATTTAAGAAACTGTGATATTGATAATATATATAATTGTAACTCTCTCTACAAATTGGTAATTTGTTATGAGCCAAGTGCAGTGAGCAAAGTGCAATTTTTAAGTACAGACAATACATTTTCCCCCCACAATGCAGCAACTTTCCTAGAATTCCAACACTGTTGCAGTTGGCATCATGAGTTGCATTTGGCAATTGCAGCTGATGCATCAAAATCAAATTAGGTACAGTTGCACTGAAAATGGTCACATAAAATTCACTGCATATATTACACCAACACGCTCGCTCACATCTCTCATATAAATATAACATTTATGCCGGATAGCATCTTGAATTAGGATGTCACTTAAAGGAAAACTATACCTCAGAATTAATACTAAACCAACAGTTCATTTCTATAATAAGTGACCAGTTTCAGAATCTTATCAGATATGTATGTTCTTAAGGGTTGCACTGCTTACACTCTTGTTAGTTTTTTTCCCTGATGAAAATCACTATGATGTGATCAAAACATTGGAATATCTTTTGTTTTTCTATTATTATTTCTTATTTTTTTGCTATTTTGTACACATTTTTTACCTGCACCCAGGCAAGCTGTGGTTTCTGGACCTTTGACCCCGATTACGATCCTTGCTGCCCGCCTTGTTGATATCTGCCTGCTGCTTACTACACCTTCTGCTTAAACCCTTTTGGACACTGCAAACTCTGGCTTTAACCTAGATTCCGACTTGGTCCTGTACTACTGACATAAACAGGGGCATAACCTGGAAATCAAAAATGAGCTACATATTGTTAATCAGGAGCTTTCGTTCACACAAAAGGCAAAGCAGAAAAGCTTTGATATAAAATTCATTCAGATATGACACTTTTCAAGTGGTTTGCCACAGCAGCTGCAGTTGGAAATATTAAATATAAAAGGAGTGCTCGTGTAGCCATAGCAACCCGTCAGTTTCTTTCACAAGTTTTTTTTCTCCCCTTTTCTTTTGCACGATAGATCCAATATCTTTTCAAGGTTAGGAAAGAGATCTGAGACGAAACAATAAGTTTCCCATGAATTGGCCAAAAAGGAGAAAATATTCCATAATTAAGGAAGAAGTCAAATCTGTGTGCTCATTATTGTACAAGTTCTGCATATATCAGTTACAAGGCACAAAACAGTACCATGCGCACTTAAAGGATGGATAACAGAATATCTAATTTCACAGTTTCATCTTTTTGCATACAAACATTTAGGGATTTGTACTAAAAATGTATATTTTATATATATGGGCCTATTTATCATGCCATGTAAACAAAGGGGCAACCAAATATACCACTCCAGGCATCACAGTGTAAGAAATATTGAACTTTTCAAGCTTTAAATTTATATTCAACAATCATTGTTGTTTCAAAATGCTATGGGAAAATATAGTGATCATCCATCATGTAGTTCTACATTTTTTGTGTCAGAACTGAAATTTCCCGCACCGAGTTCTAAGTAAAGACTTAGAGCCTTTTTCCTGGGGTAGCAGCTAGGCTGGGGGGAGGAGGGAGGGGGTCTATGTAGGGTAGGGTCGCTGACCCTTTCTAAAAAGCAAATTCTCTGTAAGGCTACAAATGTATTTTATTGCTACTTTTTAATACGCATCTTTCTAATCAGGCTCTGTTCTATTCATAATCCAGTCACCTATTCAAATTCATAAATGGTTGCTAGGATAATTTGGACCCTGTGATAATTTGCCTGGGGTAGCAGCTAGGCTGTGTGGAGTGTCCTGACATTTTTCGTGCCATGGCAATCAGTCATTCAGTTGATCGGCTGCCGATAATATCTCTGCATGTTCTGCCGATCTTCAGTATGAGACTGTCACAATCGTTTGTTGAACATAAATTTTCATACGATTGCAGTCAGGGCAGAACATCATCTGAACATCATCATTTAAACTGAAGTTTAGTGGCAGATCAGGTGATGGGGACGTACGATATTGCAGGTAATCTGCATGCCTATGACCACCTTAGACTGTAAGCTCTACAGGGCAGAGACCTCCTTCCCACTATGTATCTTACCACATAACACTTAAAGGAAAAGTATACCCCCAAATGAATACTTGAGCAACAGATAGTTAATATAAAATTAAGTGGCATATTAAAGAATCTTACCAAGCTGGTATATATATTTAAGTAAATATTGCCCTTTTACATCTCTTGCTTTGAACCACCATTTTGTGATGGTCTGTGTGCTGCCTCAGAGATCACCTGACCAGAAATATTTCAACTCTAACAGGAAGAAGTGTGGAAGCAAAAGACACAACTCTGTCTGTTAATTGGCTCATGTGACCTAACTCTATAGTCTGTTTGGTATGTTTGTGTGCACCGTTGAATCATACGATCCCAGGAGGGCTGTCCTTATTTTTTAAAATGGCAATTGTGTATTTATGATTACCCAATGGCACATGCTACTAAAATAGTATATTATTATAAAAATGGTTTATTTACATGAAGAAGGGTTTTACATACGAGTTTTTTATGCAATATCTTTTTAAAGACCTACATTGTTTGGGGGATATAGTTTTCCTTTAAACTCTTTGTCCTGATATGAATCAGTATATATTTATTATGTGATATACACATATTATGTGTATACTTTTATAAATATTGTACTTTTATGCACTGTACAGTGCTGCGGCTCCTTAACAGTGCTTTACAAATACAGTTATACATGCATACATATCTTTACAAAACTGAATGACACACAAGTAAGATTGTGATTGTGGATGGCCACATGTTTTTAACACTTTGTACCTTGTCCATTATGTTGGATGCCTTGTGACTAACAGTACTAAGCTAACAATGTAATTAAAACATGTTTATATATAGTTAAAATATTCACATTGGAGGTTGAGGCTGAGTGTTTCACTCAGAAATTATTTTTATGGGATTAATAAAAAGGGAAACATAATGTTAAAATTTTTTGATTTACTGGGATTTAATCTGTTTATAGTTATAAATGTATTTCTGTTCTTAGAAGCCTGGCTAAACTACTGTAAATGTCACTATGACTAATATGAGATGCCTGATATTTTGCAAAGTAAGGTCTCTTGTCAGAAGGACACTGCAATCAAAGAATTCTTGTTGTTAAATAAAACCTGTCTCAATATCCACATGACATGTCTAATAAGCAACACAAAAATTTCAGTGTAGAAGAAACCTTGATTTAAAAGCAGTTCTTTAAAATGGATTTCATTTGTCAAATAAATCAATCCATTATTTTTCACCTCTTTGGCTAAATCTAGATAGACGTGTCTCTAAATGTGTGGGTTATCTTGTCTGTCTCTGGACATAATGTAATCTCCTCCCGTCATTCCCTTTTCCAAACCTTAATTCTTCCATTCCAGTTCTTTTTGTTTTGTTCAGCTACGGAGAGAATTGGCTGTGGTCATTTGACAATGACAAGATTCCCTCTTGTCAAATGAAATCACATTTATTGATATAAATGTGTAGACGTAAATCAGTGATCAAATTAATTAACCATTTCATTTTCCATTGGCAAGACTGCTGTTATGTTCTGCATTATTTTATTTATATCTTAAATTGAGGTTATTAAGTTACCAAAAAGTGAAATACTTTCCTCAATTGTTATTTAAATAGCCTATGAAAAATAAAATTTTATCACTGAAATTATGATCTGATCATTTATTAAAAGTTGATATCTATGAAAACATAGGTATTAAAACAGCAGAAGAATAAAAATAATACTGTCCAGATAAGAATGAAGAGGAATAAAAAAGACAAGAAAGAATGATGACACTGTTCTATTTTTCTTTGAAGACTCCAAATATTTGGGATTATGTTTTTTACAGTCCCTAAAATGACGGTACTATTGTCAATTTGAAATACAAGGAAAAACAATCAATTTTTCAAAGGATTTTCACTGTTAGACTCCAAGGTGGACTGGGGGCTTAATGTGACTACAAAATATGGGACTAACATATACACTGAGCCAAGGCTTTTAAAATAAAACAGTTTGCAGCACTGGAAACATCCACAATCTATAATAGTATTACCCCTATATGTAATATAAAACACTAAGTTTGCCCAGGGGCAGTAACACATGGCAACCAATAAGATGCTTGCATTTAAACAGGTAACTAGTGAATGCTACCTGCTGATTGGTAGCTATAGGTTACTGCCCTTGGGCAAACTTAGTGCCTTTTATTACATAACCCCATTAATGTTCAAGGTGAAAATCCATGGAAGACTAAGAGGGACAATTTCCAAGTTTGAGAGAGCACTCTCGTCCCCTGTTTTGTTGGTTGCTTACTTTATTTACTGTTGTAGCTAATTTGCTACTTTTCTTAATGAATGTGCTTGGTAACATGGTGCTTCCATGTTTGTTGCTTAACGAGGAATCAGAAATATGAAAAAAGCCTGAAAATCAAGTACAGGTATGGCACCTGTTTTTCAGAATGCTTGGGTACTTGGGCTATCGGGATAAGGGGTCTTTCCATAATTTGTATCTCCATACCTGAAGTGTACTAAAAAAAATTCTACATTAATTAAACTGTAGTATTGTTTTGTATTCGGTAAGCATAAATTATATCTTAGTTGGATCAAGTACAAAACACTGTTTTATTATTACAGAGAAAAAAGAAATAATTTATAAAATGTTACATTATTTGATTAAAATTAAGTCTATGGCAGATTACCTTTCTATAATTCGAAGCTTTCTGGATAACTAATCCCATACCTGTACAAGTTTAAAGAGGATATAACAATGAGGGAAGTCAGTAAATGACCCCTACTACTGTACATCTCTTTTCTGTCCAGTGCTCATGCAAATAATTAAGACCATTAGTAAAAAATCAAATGGAAACTCTGATGCACAAGTACAATACTGAGCTTGTGTCTATAGCCGTCATGATAGTAAGAAAGTAAATTAAAAACTCCTGGCACCTAGGTCTCTAGGGAAATGCTTAGTTTTCAGCTGTGCACAGAAACACATATATGGTAAATAATCAACATCAGGTCATAAGCATTTTTTGTAAACACCTAAAAGTGCTGGATATACATTGTACAGATATCATATTGAAGGCTAATAGAAGCTTTGAAATCATACAAATTTCTTAACATTTTACTCAATGAAAAATCATATGATGCTTACAAGCATGTGTCTTCTAGAATCAAGATGACTAAAAGAATATCATAACCTAATCAATTTAATGGGGGATGCTTATATCTCCGTTAAAAAAAATCGGATACTACTAGGTTTGAAACCATGGGGCATATGTTTCAAATCATAAGCACAGTACCAAATGTCTCATGAATGGAAATTTAACATTTGAATGTGGTTACTCTTAACTCCTTGTCGGTGTGCAGCATTCATCTGTGCTGCTTGGAGGTTATGATTTGTGTCTAGATAGGTTAGTGTAAGGTAGCAGGAAACATTTTAGTCAATAATGGAACACCTTTTAATGGTGGTGCAATAAACACATACAGATCATAAAAGCTACAGTATTTATAAGGCTTAGGTGCAACTAGAATTCAAGAACACCTTTGCCTCTACAAATTATGTTTTCGAAATTATGTTTTCAGTCTAGAGGGCCATTACAGTTGTGGACTTATACGGTCTAATATTTGTAATGGATCATCAGAATTATTTATAAGTTACTATCCATTCCCAAAATCTGACAATCTGACACAGACTATAACCTACTGTACCAAACTTCACAGAAATCAGCCTCTGATATTCACAATATGTTTGATATAAGTACCTCTCTGGGGATTCTATGCAAGTATATAATTTGCATAAGTGTATTGTTATAATATTTTTTAGTACATCTTTACAACAGTTCTACCAATAACAAAGTTCTTCCATGCCAGAAGTGATACTAGCAATTCTATTAAAGGAAAACTATTCCCCCTGAACAATGTAGGTCTCTATAAAAAGATATTGCATAAAACAACTCATATGTAAAACCCTGCTTTATGTAAATAAACCATTTTCATTATATATACTTTTTTAGAAACATGTGCCATTAGGTCATCCTAAATAGAAAATTGCCATTTTAAAAAATATATAAAGTTAGGTCACACAAGCCAATTAACAGACAGAGTTGTGTCTTTAGCTTCCACACTTCTTCCTGTTACAATTAGAGTTGAAATATTTCTGCTCAGGTGATATCTAAGGCAGCAGTGCAGCACATAGACCATCATGAAATGGTGGTTCAAGGCAAAAGATGTAAAAGTGCTATATTTACTTAAATATATATTCCAGTTTGGTAAGATTATTTAATATGCCACTTGATTTGATATAAACTGTTGCTTAAGTATTCATTTTGGGGGGTATAGTTTTCCTTTAATAAATGCCATAGAATTTGTAAATTTTCTTGACTTGATTGATTGACAAATGAAAAGTTGCCTGTGTTGTGTTGCACATTTATGAAACTAGAAATGTGACATATTGAACAAGTCATAATGCAGGGTAGGATATCTGTGCAATACTTCAGCTATCTTTCAAGCACGACAGGGTTACATTGCGGAAGACATACAACAAAATAAATTCAGAGATGAAAAAAGCTGAGTGATGGAACTGTATTTCAATTGACATACATGTCAAGAGATGCAGCATACAAGAAAGGAAAATTTCCTGTGCTCCAAGAACTAGCATTTAAATTTTGAAAATGGATTAGTTCTTTACAATTAGTGTCTATATTTATTAGTTTATTTCTAGGCAGTAAAATAAAGAGCTGGGGTTCTATCACTTGTCATCTTATATTTAAATGCAACTAACCTAATTTTATATTCATAAATATATTTTACATGTCTCTGCTTTTAAATTTACAGTAGAAAAAAAAATGAGGTATAAATCTGTCCACAGACGACCACCTTCATTTTTGACTGGCTATGTCACATAAATTTGAGGTCAAGGAAGCCAGGACATTGAGGTTGTAGACAATGGTGAACTTTTTATTTGGTTTATGTTATAAATGCATGGTATAATATTGCATATGGACAAATTTTTATTGTAATTGATATTTTAGATTGGGTTATGATACACATTTATGTGTATGTTATATATTTATTATATATATTTATATTGTATTTATGTGTACTTTTTTTGCCAAATCTGTATGCTATATTTTTAAGAATTCAGATTTTTTTAATAATAAAATTTAAACACAACTGTAATTTTTATTATGTTCAGAATGCATGCATGGGATTCTTGTCCATGCTGTTGCACCAGGGAAGAAAGTAAATATATCTGTATAAAATAAAGCATTGAGCCAAATGGGCCTTAAAAATACTTTTTACTGTGTTGTTGATAGTAATATTATATGAGAATTTTGCAATTTCGTTTGTGGTTTTAACCTCTTATGATATATCACTCACATTTGTCAAAATAGTGTCATTAATCCAAGCAGATTTTAACATTTGTAAAACAAATATTGAGGCGATTTCCACTTCAAGGTAAATCAGTATTTAAAGGGACATTTACAGATTGTAGAATGCAGAAATTCAGGCAGTACCAAATATTTTTTTTTCTATTATAGTGTTGTTTGCATTTAGTGCTTTAAACTGTGGTTGTAATTGTAAAGTTTCGCCCATCTTAATTTATCTGTCTAGTTCACCCCAAGCAAATAATCAAACTCAAATAAATAGTCATGCGTATAACAAAGCGGACTTAAAATATCATAATCAAAAGCCTTGTTGTGAGTCACTGGAATTTACCTGGATTTATTAGAAGACTACAAAGAGACCAGTCCGTCGCAACAAATGTAGGAGTACATCTAAGTTAACCACTAATAGTATAACACAAGCTCACTTTGCTGAGGGGTGGTCTGGGTACATAAAGCCCTGAACTTGTCAGTGTGGTGATTTTAGTGGATTAATAAAGTCAAGTTTTAATGAACATGTTCTTGTCAATTTATGTGTCAAACCCACTTTGCTATTGATACCCAAACACCTGACAATGACTTAAGTACATTAATGCCATTGTGTTCAAGTCATTTTATCTCACTTTACAGAGATATGTCAAAAGGTGCTTCTGCACAGGTTTCAGTAAACAGTTTTATGTCATTTATGATAAAAGTAAACAAATACAGATTCTTGCAAATACAAAGGAGAGAAATACATACTTACTTGATTATAATCAGCTAATGATGTATGCAACTAATTCAGTATTAAAGTCACATCTACCTTATATGGGCAATGTGCAATTGGGGCATCCGTGATATTGATAGTGTGTCCTGAAACACTGATCCCATACATGCAAATCCAAAAAATACAGCAATTTAGTTTCATCAGGGCCAGTTAGATCAGCTATACTCCCAATATTAGCATCAAAACATTAATTTTTGAGTATGATAAAATATATTTTTAAAGAAGGGGATACTAATGAAATGGGATGAAACTGTTAGATATTTAACATGTTTAATTCTTTAAAGAAACTCAATAAGTTAAATAAAATATAATTTTAAAGACGGGGATACTAATGAAATTGGATGAAACTGTTAGATATGAAACATGTTTAATTCTTTAAAGCTCAATAAGGTGGTTACATCTAAATCTAAAATATAATGGGATAAAATAACTAAAATGTAAAAATGATACCCTGGGGACTATTTTAAACACTAGCTTTCAATGCTTTAAAATTCATCATTCATGAATAATAAGAAATAATATTCTAGCTCAAAGCCCATGTCATCCAAAAAAGAAGGAGTTACATAGTATAACAAAGAAAATTACATTTTAACTGAAACCCTTTTTTAAAGAAACTTCCAGAAAATAGCAATTTAGAAGGGCCTCAAAATTGGTTATAAAAATAGCGTGGCAAGCTTAACAATGAGCCATAGTTGGTAAAATTTACTAAATTATTTATTTTGCCAATTTAACAGATAAATATAAATGTGTGTATTAAAACAAAATATTATTTCAGTGTTCATGAAAAATCGAGAACCATTAGAACAAAATGATGAATCTAGATGAATTAGAAAAAAAGTTTCTTAATAAATTTTCTCTGGTGATCTGATGTCAAAGTTGAAATTAAAGTACCATCAAAATAATTCCTCCTTGTGAGATGCATCAGCTGATCCTATACCATATGTATGCATATAATGAGCAAGCTGGTGGACTTGTTCATTATATGCATGTGTGTGTCCCAACATGGCCACCTGCAGCTCCCTCCCAGTGGGTGACATAACTCACACAAGGATGGGAGTTCTTGGCAAAAAACTATTTCCTCCATCTGCACCTCTAGTGATGGAAAGCATATTTGTATGATAGATACCCTATAAAGAAGAGAAATATGTCATTCCTTTCCCCAGACCAGGGATTCTTTGGGGCCCTACTGAACTAGTCACTGGGAGCTGAGTTAACAGTTGCAAACATTAACGGACATGTCAACCCTCTCCACAAAAATTTAATCAATGAATAGCCTCTTTGAAATCTTTAGATAACTGCCACTCTGGTTGTTAAAAGGTTAACAGTAAGGCTGCAGCACCCCCTTAATCAGTTACAAATCCTTCTACTACACTAAACCACTCTGCCCCCTCCCTCAGGAATTTCCTTTGGCTCTTGGCTCAGTGAGCATGCTCAGTTCCTCTCAGCTCAGATTACAAACACACCCTCCAGACTAACAGCCAATGAAGAGAGAGCATTGCTTGTTCCTATAGAAACTGTCTGTTGCTATTTTTTTCTCCTAACCACCTCTCCTGAGCTCAGCTTAACAATTACAGTGCTCAAACCCAGCAGAACTTTTTTTATCAAAGTATGTTGTGTCTGTGTAAAACTGCATTCCACACTGCATGGACTTTACAGCATACACGTCTTATTTCAGATGTCAATAGTACTGATAATGCATCAGAGGGAAAATGGCCACCAGGTGAAAGCTGCTGTGTGTTTTAGGAAAATGTGATAGTGCTGGCAAACAGAGGGGGTATATGCAGTACATATGATGCAGTTTGGGTGGGGAAGATATGCCCAACTTATATACATGGGAGGAAAATGTAGGCTTTACATGTCCTTTAAAGAGGCCTGACAAAAACTACATGTTTACACAAAAGATTCAACAATAAAATTTGAAAGAAACAAGAAAACTAGGGCATAATTAGCAGACAAAAAAACCCCTATCAGAATACTGGCAATTGGTCTGGAATAGTGGTTAACAAACCAGCCCATGTTCAGGCACAAGGTCAGGGCAGGCAGCAATCATAATTCATGAAACAGGCAGAAGGTCAGAGCAGCTGGCAGACAAGCAGCAATTCAGATAATAGGCTACAGGTCAAGACCAGGGAGTAAGTGAAAGGAAGAACAAGGACAGGAACAATTTACAGAATACTCTGGAGGTGTGTTCAATATAATACCACAATGATCTAGCCCAGGGTATTGTAAGAGGCAGGATTAACTATCCATTTAATTGGAAAACTGTCAGTGATACTAACCTCCAGGCCAAACCCACAGTGTCTCCTGTGGCTCAGCCTGGAGGAGCAGCAGGCAGTATACACAGGGTTTCTGGTTTTAGACCAGGAAGCTTTTTTTGGCTGAATACCGCATCCTCAACATTTGGATGAGTACAAAACATCTGTATTAAGATGTAAGCAAAAGTCCAATACTTTCCCATAACTGTCTTTGAGTTATCCAGTGGTTTAAGCAATATGGCTAAATTTTATATGGCTCAGCAGTAAGGAATGGGATGAATGCTGCTAAAGATGCCATGATTTGGCCAATTCCCAAACAGAGTTATGGTTTCTGTGCATACCTCTTGTATATGCAATATGCTTTGTTATAGCTGTCCTTTTTATAAATCACATGTATTGAAATAGCCTATATTGTGAGAGTAATAGCTCAGCAACAGTCATGAAAGGTTGATGTTTGTTCATATTTGCAGAGTCAGATCTACAGTAAAATCATACTCCTTTAAGCTCATCAATGCGGTACTTGCACTTGGGATATAACTAACTATATATATGCAGCTTTGGCAGACACAAGGCAGTGCCCCTTTATCACCTTGTACCCACGGTACTCAATAACCTGCTCATCTCAATGTTGCCTCACTCATCCCACAACTCATGAATACAACACTGCTTAAGGCATGCAGCATTGTATTCAAGAGTAATGTACATGCTCTGTTTTAGAATTGGTAATGTAAATAACATTTTGAATATTAACTATCACATTTATTGAGCACCAGTTCTACAATACTGTATCCTTCGGGTTCTTTTCCATTTTTCATGAGATACATTACTGAGTGGCTTTACACATCTGTTTCTTTTTTCCTGAATCTTTGTACATTTGTATAACAGATCCAAAACTATATAAGTTTAGCATAATGCCTTATTAATAAATAGAGACACAATAACTACAGTATGTCCATTTTACAGTTTCTGAATATTCATATTCCTTCTCTCTATGATAGCATTTTTCTTCCAACAAATTCTAAGACAAGTTTTGATATTAGTATTATTAAGTCCAACTTCACATGCATTTAATGTGTCATTTATTTTGACTCTAGACCAAAGGCTCTCAGGAGATATATACCATTGCCATTTTCTGTTACCTTGGTACTCTGTGATATAATTTGTTTTATTTCCCATATTATACTTTACCATTGAAAATAATGTTTTAATGACAATTCAAAGATCACATACCATTCATTCTATCTATCTATCTATCTATCTAATCTGAAAAACAATTATATATTATATAAATTGCAATATATGATACTGTATATGTTGATGTTATTGTTAGATTTAATGAACTTTGCAATTAAAAACAAATAAAGATCCTACCTCTGGTTTATTGCAACCATTAAAAAAAAGTGGATTGGAAATTGGGTCGCTGAGGTAAGACTTTAGAAGGTTTGCTCTTAAACCCTTCGGGGGTTCATTGGTCATTTTTACTCCATTCTGTAACACTGATACAGGAAAGTTTTGTGATGGATAGCTGGTTAGCCATAACCGGAACGTAGGCTTTGTCTTTTCAGAATCTGTAATAACCTCTTCACAGATCTGCTCTAGATCTGCAAGCCAGCTAGTGGCAAGGTGGCAGTTCTGTAGAATTACCCATGTGCCATCTTCTGCTGCCTGTAAAGATGTTATATTTGAGGAGAAAAAAATATAAAGGCCAATTATTCACCTGTCAACATATAAAATTAAGACTGAATCCCAAACAATATGGAAAAAAATCTAAAACACAATTATTATCTAGGAAATTAAGTTATACAATCTCTGTGACCTTTAATCAATCATCCAAGTGTTAATGTTAATAGATGTATTTGCATTTTAATGGCTAATAAATGAGTATCATCAGGAAGAAATAATGGGTTGTTGGCCTTTTGGTGTAAATTCTTTGTAAAATATTTATGAGAAACAGAAAATTAGTAGGCACTACTAAAATGAAGGTATTTTAGATGAAAATGAATGAGTTTTAGATAATTACAAGTAACAGTGTTATTCAGAGAAAGAAGAGCAAGTACGTGGTGATGGAGAGTTAGCAGAATGTATTTAACTGGTAAGTACTTTTTGTAAAGACAGGAATCAGAAAAAAGAGAGTTCTACTAAAAAAGAAATGCACAGAAAAAGAATATATATAACCATATACGCACTATATAGGTCATTTACAACGACAAGTGCAATTGTTTCCAAAGTTATGTGGAAAAATGCCACTTTCATCAAAACACCTCTCCTTGCACTTCATTACAGTTGCTCTTATTGCTGCTTTCTATATGCTGCCTGTTTTCTGAATAGAACACAGTGTGACTATTGGCACATGAGATCCATGGAGCTATTACTAAATTTTAGGGTGAGCCTTGGAAGTGCTACATGTGTGTATATATATATATATATATATATATATATATATACAGATGAAGCCACTTTGGATTGTGCATTTGACACAGAATAACAACTCATCTATCCCATTTATCCCACTTAGCACAGAATATTGTGTCAGAGCATCCCATCCAATTAAAGAGTTCACCATTGAAAACAATGGTGCTTTGTTATGCTAATGAAAAGGTTAAATGCATTAAATGAGTTAAGATAACTTTAGATAACACAGTTTCTTCAATTAACCCTGAGTCATGACGCATTTAACTCCAAGTGGCTTCATCTGTATATATACAACATATATCTATATTACCAGATACCACTTCTAACATTATATGTTCATAGGAAGAACACTCAATGCCAAGTTCCAGACTGTGCATACTATCACTATGCACAACACAAGCTGTGATACACTGTGATTCTAATGTACTTGGCTGGGTTTGGTGAATGCCAGGAGAATACTGCCAACCTAAATTAATATTACCAACGTTTACATTTTTGTGTTGTAGGAATAATGGTCTGGGGCTGTTTTGATGTTTGGGCTAGGGTCCCTTTTTTCAGTGAAAGCTTAACAAATGCACAAAGTGACACTCTTGGCAATTTTATGCTTCCTACTTTGTGGTAAGAGACAACTTTTCTTGTTTCATCCCGATAATGCCCTCATGCACAAAGCTAAGGCCTATACATACATTTCTGAAACAGGAGTGCAAGAATTTTACAGGCCTGCACAGAGCTCTGACCTCAGACTAAATAAAGATCTGTGGAATGAATTGGAACACCAACTGTGAATCGGGCCTGACTGTCCAACAGTCCTGCCAAGTATCATATAATAATTTGTTTGAATGGCAGGAAATTGTTTCAACATCTAGTGGAAAGCCAGAAAATTTAGAATCTGTTAAAAACGCAAAGGAATGACCAATATCATATAACACCTTTTTAGAATAAGATAATGGACAGACAGGTGTCCAGATACTTTTGGAAGTATAATATAAATATACAAAACATTTTAAACATACAGAAAACTTTCTTGCTTATGTTATTGCAATAAAAGAATGCATGCTCCTGCATTCAATGTTCTATAACTTCTTTTCACATTAAAGGATGATAACCTCAGCATGTACCCTTACTTTTTCAATCATCCTCCGAGCAATGGGACCTTGGCCCTGACCAAGAGAAATTGTCTGAAAATTCACACCACTCATTTCTGTAAATAAAAAGATTAAAAATGTGCTTAGATATAAGAACTGATTGCACAGTATAATAAAGTGCCTCCTATAATTATATTTGAACTGTACATTACTGTAATATATACAAGAGGCTGTATGATCCTTGCAAAACTCACAATAAAGTAGATTTTAACATTAAGGCAAGGCACAGAAATTCTCTAAACATCCAATATGACATTAATAAATATGTTTTGTGCACATTTCAGCTGTCTCGGCCTGAAATTTCATCCCGATCTCCTATCTGATTCCAATAACTAGAACTAGAAATGTCTATATGTAGCCAGCCACTTGGAAAAAGTGCAATCTTAACAGTTTGTGGCCATTTGTAAAAAACCTTTTCTGTACAGCATTGGTGTCTCAGTAGAATATGTTCACTTTAAGGGATCATTCAAGGATACATTTAATGTATTAGATCAGATAATTAAATGAAAAGCCCCCTGAAAGTGTTTTATATTTAAATGGAAGGAAAAGCTCCAGATCCAAAATTAGCAGGAGGTATAAATGTTACTGTTGTAAAAAGAATAAAGTTTTAAATGCAGGCAACACTGATTCATGTATGTTGAATAGGCATGTAGCCACTTCTCTGAATTCTTGCAGGATCCCTTGGCACATGAGACCATTTATTATGATATATATATGTATATATATATATACTGTATGTATATATACAGAGCTGAGCTGTGTTTAAGTGCATACTAATGTGAATCATATATTTTATTATATTTGATAAATATCATACATGATAAATATTTTCAGTAAAGGCTTTTGATAGAATTGTAAAAAATTAAATAATTAAAAACATCTACCATCTCTTAAATATACTACTGCACTGGTTGTAGAAGCCTGATTCAGTTAAAGCAGGTGGGTCACCAGACAGGTTTTTCATTCAGCAGGACACACGATGCCCCATAGGTTGTGAATACATAAAGCAAAATAAACGATTAAGCTTTAAACAGACCTTGTTCTTCTGCAAATTTAATAAGCAATTCCAGGGGATCAGCTCCAGGGGAAAGGATGAAGATAAGTGGTGTACTGGGAGAAGAATCCAAGTAACTGCGCTGCAGGTCAAATGTTGGTGGGTCTATGTAGGCAGGGCCCATTTTCTCAATCACAAATTGCTGAACTGCAGGAATAACCTACATAAAAGCGAAAGATTAATTAAATTCTACCTTAATACTAGCAGCAAATAGGCATGGAAGTAAATGTAACACTAAATACAGAGCAAGGGGAATGGCTGAGACAGAGAGGTGATGCCAATTCAAGTAACAAAAATGGCCTAAACGCACCCATCGTCTAACCTTTTTCAGCAAGTATTTTAGATGTTGATTCTTGAAACAATTTACTTTTTATTTCTTGTTTTGATTTTCTATCCTATTCAAAGTTCGTTAGAACCTTCTATTTCATATGTTGTATAGCTCAGGAAACCAAACCCTCACACTTTAGAATCTGAAAAAGGCACTTAAATGAAGCAATAGTCAGTGCCTTTCATACGTATTTAGACCCTCGATCATTATATCTTTTTACTAAAAAAACAAATCCTATCATAAAAAATGTTCTATATAGTATTTATTTTCCTAATAATTTATTATTCATTATAATCTATTCATTTGTATAGGAAAACTCTTCCGACTTATCTGACTTCTTTCCAGAAAAAAGCAACATTAGAAGAGGTTTTCCTTCTGATAAACCATCAGGTAGCACTGCTATCAAAAAATGCATTGTAATGTAAATTACTTTGAAGGGCACTCTTAGGTGCCAAATTTTTGAAGTAAAAAAACTTTGAAATTCGACCCTCAAAGTATTTTCAAATTGAATAGGTCCATTTTAGATTTAATAAAAAATGTTCAAATGATTCTCCGCAAAATCCTTCTATGAGGTCCCCCATAGGCTAAAATGTCGAAGTAGTCCAAAATTACTTCGAAATTTGAATTTCAAATTACCTTTAGTAAATGTGCCCCTTAGCATTTTACTTTTACTATTTTTTGAAAGTTTACATATCATTTAGGTACAGCACACTAGTAAAACTCAAACAATAACATTTCCAAAAAGATAATTAAAACCATTCAAAAGTATTAAACACACAACGACCAGTCATTTTAAATTAAGTTCTCCTCTGAATGCAAAATAATTCTGTTAAATTGTGGCCAATTGCACTGACCACCATTACAACTCAAACGAACATAAAACACAAAAATCATGGGGTACATGCTAAAAATATCTTAGAAAATGTAGTTTGCAAAATGGTGGTATCCTGAAAGATCAACCATGCTTCAAATCAAAGAGACTTTCTCCTATTACAGAACCAAGAGTAGCACTGAATCACTGACTAAAGTAATGCTCCTCTTCGAAGTTCAGTGACAGCAGGTTAGTTCTACTGTCTATTGCTGACAGACAGTAATATGAATGAGCTGTTACAGCAGGTTCAATAAAACTACTGTATGACATTTAAATCAAATTGCTGGCAAGGGAGCGTGGTTGGATTGGGGGGATAGGAAAACATGTAGAGAAGAAGAAAAGGGAGTACTGGTGATTATCTGAATAAACAAACAGGTATGGACTGGTACGGAAAGGGCAGCATACAGGCAAAAAAACTTGCAAAAAAGCAAGAGATGTTATTTCTGTAATTTGTGCATGGCAGTTACTTTGCTGAGATGTGTGTCAAAGTTCTAGCTGTGAATATGGTTGCAGAATGAGAAATTATTTGATTCCAAGCTTACCCCTACTAACATTTATTATATATTATCAGAATTCACCTGTGGATTGTAAATGTTCTGAATATAATTCTCTTTTAATTTTATCGAATAGTTTTTCTGTGTTGTTCTGTTACTATTACTGCAATTTGTGAATTTGTGTGGATGTGCTTGAAGACAAGTTATACTGTATGTAACTAAGGAGGAGGAGGAGGGTTTGCTGCCATTTTGGGTATGGAATAGCATCTTTTTGTGAGGGACAGCTAGGCTGGAAAGAGTGAAAGCCCATAATAAAAGTCATAAATATACTGTTGTTAAACCTGTAGTACAACCATCTGCTTTTATGTGGTCATGGAGCTCCTCTGTAACTTCAAAAAGCCTTATAAATTACAGTAGGGAGAACATAATCTTAGCTAAAAAGATGCATACACAAACACACACATTGATTTTTTAAATCCTTCTGTCCTGCATCGTCTTTTTTTCAGATTACTGAAGCTCCTATGGTTTCCAGATATTGAAAACTGCAAAGGCACATGGTCTGACACATCTTCAAGTTTCTTTTAGTTCTGCTTCCATTTAATAGATTTGACCTAATTATTTGCTCCACATTATTCTCCCCCACTGAAAGGTTGGGCACACCAGCCAGAGTGACTGCCGAGTTGTTATAAAATCCTAGCAATCAGCATCTGCTTATTCTTCCCTGCTGTAATGTTTTTTTGGAAAGTTAAATAAAAAGGATCAACAGTTTTCTGAATACCAATCTTTACCAGCAGAAAGAACTGGCATGAGAGGAAGATAACCTGCTGCTTTCTCTTGTCAAAAGCTCATTTACAGTTAGATTTCTGCAGCCGTAGCATTGAATTTTCATTATTTTCTTCTGTAGTCTTTAAGAAAAAGATCAACTGCCTGACAGTGCTTTTGCAATTCATAAGATATTGTTTTCCTTTTTCTGCAAAAATTGACTGCTGAACCTGTGGGCATGGAAGAGATCCCAAATCTATTATCTTCTTTTATGTATATAGCACTAACATATTCTGCTTCACTTTACTATACATAATTATACACCTGTCCCAGTCCCAGTGACGCTTACAGTCTGAGGTCCCCTTTTTAGGTGATCCTTCTGGTCAGTCAAACTAGTGCCATTCTATACTTGCACCTGGCCAACTGCCCTTTCTGTATGAGCAAGGGAAAATAAAGATATAATGGATAAACAATGGGAAAATTGACAAGAGAGAAGCAGAGATAAGAGGATAAGAGAATAGAGCAATAAATAATACTTACAGGAAGACAAAGTAGGGCCCTTCCAGGGGATGGATGCATACAATTATCACTTTGCATCTTGCTAAACCTTAATAACTGAACCCTTGTATAGATGTATTTAGAAACACTGAATGTTAATAGCATGGTACAAGTTATGCACCACCAACCAAGGCTTTTAAGATCCCTACCCAGTTACCAGGATTACTTCTCTATCAATGTTATGGATTAAAGGACTGTACCAAAGTTATGCAAAATTTACTACATAGCAGTCTCCCATTTAATCAATACAGTAATCTCCAACAAATATGGTGGGAAATTTAGTTAACGGAACTATCCAGACCGCTCAAAATACCCAGTAGGCGCTCTTGCCAAGTTTTATTATGAACATAAAAACTTATCTTGGGGTTTACCCCATGGAAACTTTTTGAAAGGCTACAATGTAATCTGGTATTTTGTTGAGACATGCAGTCTCCTTCTTATCAATTTGAATCTTTCTGTAGGTATTCAAGTATGAGATCACTGACTTGAGGCAGAATAACTGCTATTCAGATTTTTAATATGTATCCCACGATCGTAACACTCTGCTTGTCCTTGACAGCTTCTATAATCCAATCATTATGTCAGCAAAACCTAAAGAGTAGTATATAAGAACACAAAGTATATCCTCTTATATGGAGCAATTTTAGTACTCAAAGAGAGCTTTTACATACCAAAGACAGGACAAAGGGCAACAAAAAGAGGATACCCTTTGTAAAAAAGTTTGAAAAACAGAGTAAAAGTATTGACAGTATCATTAAGCAATATGGGTTCATTTCAGAACCGGACCTCCACTATGGGCGCCTCTTCAACCTTCCCTCTCTTTTTTGCTGTACTAGAGGTCAGTCCTTGAGAGACATACTTTGCCCCTCAGATTGCCTAAACAAAAATACCAGATTACTGGGTACATAACAGGTAACATAGTTTGCTATCTTACTGAAGGTACACCCAAGTACAATAAAAGACTTTACCACAAGTGACTTCAAATAAGTCACATACATGTTAAAATTTTCACGTGGACTGGCATACACTGGGCAAATGATCAGACATAGGAACAATATAAGAAACTTCAAAGCAGGCACTGCCATTGACACATCTGCTTCCAGATACTTTTACAACCAGGGGAATAACTTCAAACGGCTGGTACTAGAAAAGGTTGTCCTGGAGGTGGAGCTATCATGCTTTATAGAAACCACCTAATGCTAAGAATAAATGGTAAATTGTAATTCTGGGCAGTCTTAGCAACCTATGTACTGTATATAGATATACTTGCATTAGGATGCCCCTTAGGTAGGCTCTTAGAATGAGCAGTTCCTAGCTGCAGGTAAGCAAATGGTTTTATATACATGTTTTTCAGTTGAGGGTCTTTTGGAATGTTTTATTCTTAGGTTTGGACAAATTTATGAGCTTTGGGTGGACTTTGAATAGACCTATACACAGGCAAAAAGGCAACTTATGGCAACTCATGCAGACTATGTCCTAGACCAGTAAGGGTTAAATGTGATTTACTGTGGTAATTAATGGGTGGGACTTCCTGTGTTGTACCTTAAATGCTTGTCTACACTGAAATGGTACACACTTGAGAAAGGGCCCTTGATGCACAATAAAAATTGGAAAAAGCAGTTACTGTGCCTCAATTCCTTCATTTGGTTTCCAGCGACAGAGCACCAGTGGGAATTACAGCTATTGTGAAACTTCATGTCAGTTTGAATCTTTGACAGCACTGACAGCAAGATTAAACAATAAAACATGTAGAATATGGCATTTTATATATATATATATATATATATATATATATATATATATATATATATATATATATATATATATATATATATATATAAAAGCAATTCTTTTCACTTCTTTGCATTGTTGTTTTTTCCAAAATAAACATGAAATTTTGCTGGAATACATGCATGGTATGAAGCACAAATCTGTATTTTGTATGACTACCTTGTCAGGTCGTATGCAGCGTAACAACAGTAATTTTTGAAAACTAGTCAGGAGATCTTCCCAAGGATCTGGCCATTCCATTTCATTGGGCAGTGGAGAGTCATAGATCTTCTTCCATTCAGCAAGCTGCAAAAAGCAAAGAAAAAATCTTTGGTTTTATGAATATATTTTACACACTATCGAGATATAGCAACAACCACAACTAGCGTGGGCAAAGCGGTTTCTTTATATCAACTTTTATATCAACCATGATAGAAACTGTCTGTCAAATGGTTGTTAAAGGGTTTGCTTTCATTATACAACTTTACATGCACTTCAGAAACACATTATAGAGATATTCAAATACCTGTATATCCCATATATTGCTACAGTTATGCTGTTATTGGATTTTAAGATCTCTTGTTGCTGTCTTATTAACCAGTCAGATTGTTATATAACAAAAGAAAATGTGAAGTCACTAATTTAGACAAAAAGGTGTTAATCTGAGGAATTTAACAGCTGCACAGAATGATAATTATAAAAGAAAATAATTTTCCAGAAATACATGGTTGCAGTCAAACTCCACCTCACCCACATATGACGCTTCACCTTTATCTCCAGTTGGCAGAGAGAGTATTTATGTCTATCTAATTACTGTAAGAAAATGTCAAGCGAATTTCCACTACATTAAATAAGCTATTTTGTCAATGTTGATGTTCATAACTGAAGAAAGTCTTGACAGTCTTAAATTTTATATATCACTAGTCTCATGTTTGTAAAGAAACAACAGTTCCTTCAAGTGAACTCAACCTTTTCTTCTCCTGTTTGATTATTACCAAGCTTTTCCTCCTATTCCCAATTTATCTGTTGTAATTCATTCTAAAGTGCTCATAATAATTTGCAATTTAAACAAACCTTTTGGGGCAATAAAGGCAAATGGGTTTTCATTGAACGCAATGAACTCAATGAGCTCAGTTTATCATTTCTCTTCTAAAGTTCACATCTCTATATTACAGAATATATATTGTGTTTACATGACAGCAATGTCTAATTCTATAATAGAATGTCTCTGATATAATGTGCATATTGTGAAAACTTTGCATAACCCTCCAAAAATCAAGAAATGAGCAGATTGCATACGCGTTCTTAAATCTGTCGTTTGGGCATAAACATCAAGAAACCTATTATAATATTTATATTAATATACAAATTGTGAAAGTGATTTTGAAAGATGTAATGATCTTTAAGTAAAAACTAGTTTCTGACATCCATTTTATAAATGTTGAATGGGATCAGTATTATACAAGACATGTGAATGTGCAGTAAAGCTTCCTACATATGTTCATTGCTAATTTGCTTAGACATGATTAACAGGTTTAAAATTGTTCTGGGTTCACCAAAATAAGTTCTGGAATCAGTATGTGGAGTGACCCATTTCTAAGCCTTGCCTGATCTGTAACGTCAACAAACTGCTTATGCAAGTAAACTGGGAATGTGTTAGAATATGGCCATAATTATCTGGACACCTGTTAGTTCAACATCTCATTCCCAAACCAAGGGTATTAATATGAAGTAAGTCCTCTGCAGCTATAACAGCTGCTATTCTACTGGGAAAAATTTATATCCATCCAACAGGTGTTCAGTGGGGGCCCTGCCCACCCGCGTGCCCAAGCCCCACCCCTGGTCCTGCCCACTCCACATAAAAGCCCACACAGACATCGGTGCTAAAAAAGTAACCCCCCCACACACAAGTTATAAAAAGATATTGATGGTCAGGGCCCCCTTAAATGTTAACAAAAATTTGGGGCCCCAAAGAATATTTAAAAAAAAACATTGGTGACAGGGCCCCCGTTACAAGTTAAAAAAAAGTTGGGGCCCCAAAGAATATTTTTTTTAAAACAATGGCGACAGGGCCCCCATTACAAGTTAAAAAAAATTGGGGGCCGAAAGAATGTTTTTTAAAAAAAAACATTGGTGACAGGGCCCCCCCTGTTAAAAAAAAATTGCGGCCCCATAAAATATTTTTTTTAAAATTGGTGGCAGTGGCCTATAGAGTATTAAAAGAAAACATTGGTGGCCAGGGGATTAAAAAAACCCACATTGGTGTCAGTAGTCAGAAGAACTTGTGGCTTCAGGACTTCAGCATCAGCTCCTTTAGAGACATTGGGTATTTTCGCCGCTTCAGGACTTCAGTGTCGGCTCCTTCATGACTTTGTGTCTTTCTGCCGATTCATGACTTTGCGTATGTTTGGCACTTCCGCATTCGGCGTTCGGAACATCTGAAGGAGCCACACAGGCTTGGGGCTCGTAAGGGGGGCCTGGCTCTTGGAAAAATGCAGCACTGTCATACCCCCCCGGGACACTTTTCCCCCTTGTGCCCCCCTGATGGCGGCCCTGAGACCAGTCAAGTACTGCACAGCAAATGCAATTAACCACACTTTGTGCATAGGTGCTTCATTGTGCTGGAGAGGAAAGAGTCTTCACCAAATTGTTGCCACATAATACGAAAGCAGGGAATGTATGCTGCAACCTCAAGATATGTTTTTAGTGGAGCCAGTGGGGTGACGGGGTTTGGAGCAGGTCAGGCAGATGTGCTGGCATCTTTTCCTTAGGTGCCAGTACATCTTGGTCCAGATCTGCATTACATCACTCATTTTTTCAAACTGGTTGTATTTAGAAGCAATAAATGGGCAACATAAAAGGTTTTGCAATGAAATGTGTGATATTGTTATTCTTTATCACAAGTCCTGAGTAGTGCAAAGCTTATATATATAGTGACATAAATAGTAGAATGTCAAGTCAACTTGTCAAGTTATGACAAGTTAGTCTTCTGTCTTCTCACACTCACAAAGGTGACCCATCTGATTTATTGTAAGTTGGTATGCACTATGCCATGTGAAAATAATAAAGCTCACGCGGGCACCAATGGGTCTAATAACATGTTTGGTAAACACTAAAAATTCAGGTACCATTGAAAATAAAACATTGCAATTCAGCAGTAGTGCATTACTTAAAATGATCATGTTCTCACTTTTATGGTAGAACTACATGGGCGATAATGGAGCTCTTACCTCCGTTCCAACGCGATGCAAGGAAGCGCAGGCTTCATGTCAGATGTGCTGAATCCTAGGTAAGGCAGACATTACCAACATGCTGTGTCTGCATCCGACAGTTGTGTTGTGTCAGATGCATGCTGCAACAACATCCGACATTTCTTTTTCTTAACTTATTTTTGGTGCATCTGACTTGATGCCTGTGTTTTGTCACATCGGATGGAAAACGCCCATGTAGTTCTGCCCTCAGTCAATAGCCTTATCATGGCAGACTACCTGGGATCACCATTACCCTTGTCTATATAGTTGGTTCTACTAAATGGTGGATTTTGCCTTGGCCTTGGCTTGAGTGCTTCCTGAGGATTTCTTAACAAGGGCTTTCGACTACATATTCACTAAGCGTTCTAAGAGAAAGAATTATGACTTCTGGAGATCAGTTGACACTAGTGACTAGCATTCTGAGTAGCAAATTGAGAAGGCACTGCCAGATATCCATAACAATTTATTTACTGTAGCTATCTTTTGTATATCTTTACCAAATTTGCTATTCCTTTGCACTATGCATTTTAACTTTTTACTTGTTCTTTATTGAGCTGATAACAGGCCAATGCTGGACTGGGCCAAGAGCAGTTAAAGACCAGCACATAGATATATACATATTAGCACAGAAACCTTTTCACTGGTTGTCAGAAGTGATATTTTCTATGCTTTCTGTTCATATAAAGACAATACAATGTCAGAGAAGGAAGAGCCAACAGAGGGAGACATTTAGCTGAGAAATAAGTTTGAAGTAACAGTAAAGATTGTTTTGTAAAAGTGAAAACTTGGAGGGAAAACAAGTTGGTCCTGCAGATCTAGTAACTTATTATTTATTTTAAACAATTGGGTACAAAAGACCACATTAAAGATTGTAATTTGTGTTTGACATCAGTTTGTCTTAAATAAAAACAGTTGTTAAAAAAAGTTGATCTGTAGCTCAACAACAGCTCAAAAGCAACACTACTATTAACAAATATTATTATCTAATAATGCAGATACTGTATACTGCAGTGCTACTATTTCTGGCTTGAGACATTTAAATGTATTTATGATTTATATATGGATGCCCAGAGAATCCATAGTTTAACTGTCAGGGAGTTTCTGCCATGAGGCAAGGTGAGCATCATAGCTGAAGCATTCTTATAGTGGGAGGAGCATTTTAATTGCTCCAGATTATGATATGCAGTGGTCCCCAACCAGTGCCTCATGAGCAACATGTTGCTCATGAATCCCTTGGATGTTACGCACAGTGGCCTCAAAGTCAATTGCAGCCCATAATTGGCACCCAAGAACTTTTTTCATGTTTGTGTTGCTCTTCATATTTTTTACATCTGAATGTGGCTCACAGGTAAAGAAAAAGGTTGGGGATGCTTATGATGCATTATCTAGTAGAAATCTGCTATTGGACATTCTGTGTTTTCTTGAGAACATTTCACCACTCATCCTAGTGGCTTCTTCAGTTTGGTTGGCTGATTGGATTGCTGTTACAGTTTGGCAGAAAAGGTCTACCATTGAGATTGGATGTCTATGGCTGTACTACCCTTAATGGTTATATACTGGGGAATTCCCTACCACTCTTAACAGCTGCCTCAGCGACCATTGGAATCATTTGTGGTACCACTGGAACTATAACACACACACTTTTGCACCTCTGTGAATACCAAAAATCAGTGAAACCATTGTGACTGGAAGTCTGGCTACCTTTAATGGAAATTCCTTACCACAAAAACTGCTTGGATTAGTGGTGAAATGTTTTCAAGAAAACTGCAGTTGCTTTGGACATTTCATAAACATGATTATTCACAAAACAACATGTTTATGCCTTGCTTTCAATATCTAAAGGTATATTGTTTTGGTGTATGAAATCACATTCATGATAGAAAGCTAAACTAAATAAGTCAGAGAATGCAACAGCAATTGAGTTTCTGTAAAACTAAAATAACAAAAGTTGTAGATTCCAAAATATTAGTTCTATTATCCACAGCAACCCAGTCTATCCCTCTGGGAAGCACACCAGCTCTTAGTATACATACAAAATAGGTTTTCCTTTATCAAGAAGTACATTATACAGAAAACATTATATAGAATCATGCAATATATTATAAGCAAATAATTGTAATTTAAAAAAAATGTTTTCCTTAAAAAACAATAAACCAAGATCCAAATTACAGAAACATTCTCTTATCTGGAAAGGGCAAGCATTCTGGATAATAGTACAATAGAATGCTAGACAGTCTTTCAATCTGGAGGGTCCTGTATGTATAGCAGATTGCCCTTGTACAACCACTTTTTCATGACAGAAGTGCTCCCTAAAGTGCTCCCTAAACCTCACCAATATGGTTTTAAGTTCTTGCCATTCTTTTACTGAGTATACTTATAACAAACAGTTGCCATTCAAGTCAATTGAGACGTGGCATTCGTAGTGAAAACCCCTTGTTTTTACTGTGTTTGCTCTATGTTGGATATTACTTAATTAATTTTACGTAACCTTAACTTTTTTTCCATATATTTCATCTTAAAGACAATTAGCGAAATTTAGTCTATACTGGGAAAAACACAGATTTTCCAAGTGCTAAAGAAAGAAAACTAATACAATGACTATGTAAACAGGATTTATTGAGATAATCTGTTCTTAAATGTGGATTTGCATTTGTTTCAACTTGTTGTGACTGAACTATTGCACTGACCTGGACAAATATGAAGGGGCGGATTTACTAAAGGGTGAAGTGACACTGGTTTAATTTGGTTTAATTATTTTTGATTGAATAAAAACATTTGATCAAATGGTTAAAATCGTTCGAAATGTTCGATTTTATCGATCAATCTAATTATTTGTATTCCATCGTTCGATCGAATTGCGGTAAAATCCTTCAAATTCTAAGGATTTCAATTCAACCACAATTTGATTGGTCAAATTCGACAGTGAATTTACTATTCGACCAATAGTAAATCTGCCCCTAGGTGTAAAGACTTCTCAGCCACTAGTACCTGGAATCAGGCAAGTGCAATCCTTTGCATTAACAACTGAACAGATTTATAACATATTTATAACATTATAAATAGTTTCTTCCAGAAAGCACTTATATTAGAAAAAGAGTAAAATGCATTATAAATATATTCAGATCATATCTCTCAGTTTTAAAATCTGCTATGTTCACAGAAACCATAGGCAAACTTTTATGTTTCATATTGCAACCATCAAACTTTCATTACTGCTTTGCTTATTTTGCTCTAAAACCATTTACGCTATAACTTCAGTGCATACAAAACAAAATCCTTACAATAAATTCAACTGAATATAGACCAAACTCTTCCAATAAATTTCAGTGTATAGAGACCAAACTTCTTCCAATAAATTTCAGTGCACAGAAACCTTATTAATTTTAATAAATTTCAGTGCATAGAGACCTTATTCATTTTAATAAATTTCAGTGCATAGAGACCTAAGTGCTTACAATAATTTTCATTGCATAGAGAACTAACTAACACATACACACACACATACTCTTGATTAAATAATTCACATTTTTTCAAAATCTTTTTATTTTCCTCTGCAATAAAAAACTGTTCCTTGTACTTGATCTTATCTAAGATATTTTTAATCCTTACTGTAAGCAAATCAACCCTTTTGGGTTTATTGTATGTTTGAAAACCTTCTGAAAAATTGAACTTGAACTTCATGCAGGCTATAAATATCTTCAAATTATTCAAGGGACCTCTGCCACTGACTGCTACATTGACAGGTTTTAGATGGTGTCTTTTTCAGATTTGAGCTATTTCCAGGGTCTGGGTACAGTAAATCTTTCTTAACCCAAATATTAGTTTTGACCCAAAAGATCATCTCAAAAATTCGGATTTTCATGGTAAACTCAACTCAAACCTTAATAAATAATCCCTACAAGTGTCAGACTTACAGATATGTAACTGCAGCATAGTACCATACCATGGGACAAAGTCACTTACCTGTCTAGTTGCGCTAGCAAGGGGTTCGGTAGCGTTCGCCACACTTCGCCAGACGTGTTTTCACCAGCGCTATGCAAATTCACTAAAATGCAAATTTGTGCTCAGGGCAGTGAACGTTAGTGAAGTCGTGCTACCATTACTTCATTTGGCAAAGTGAAGTAATGCTAGCGATGCCTAATTTGCATATAGTGCAAATTCTAAAGTATAAAATAGGTATATGCTGCAGCCACTACATTTCTCTACATAAGCCCAGGACACCTTTAATAAATCAAATAAATGTATTATATTGCCATACACATGTGCCTCCTTTATGGGATAGTTGTCATATGTTAGGAAATGTATGGGAGAATGAGGGTACCCTAAAAAAATTTAACAATATTTTTCAGCCTATCACCCTGTTACAATAAAAAGACGTCTGCATTTTTTAGGGACTTTCACTAAGTCCTATCTACACTATTGCACTTCGCCTGTTCTGACCCTGGCGAAGTTAACTCTGGTGAACGTTCAGAAAAAGAAAAAACTTAGGCGTTAGGGTGCGAAGTTGCGCTACTCTAGCTACATCACTAGCAAAAATGCACCAGAGTCGGACTTGGTAAATTTGCAAAGTAACGAAATGACGTCATGCTGGCGAATTTTCACTAGCGTAAGCCACTTCGCCCTTTAGTGAATTTGCCCCCATATGTAGTGTCTAAGAAGATTAAAAATAATGTTGTTGGCTAAAACTGAATTGACGTCTTTACAGTATGTAATTGTAGATGTCATGTACAAGGTATTGAAGCTTTGTTTCTATTAACTCTTCTTAAATGTCTAATTATATTTAATTTGAAAGCGCTTTTTGCCTAACTCTTAGATTCCTTTCCTTTCCCTGAATACTCACACCATAACTGATATCTAGCAGCTCTCCTCCAGCCAAGACTAGAATGCATACAATGCCTTCTACTTATACATCCAACAACATGGGGAATAACAAGCATGCAAGACATTGGGACTCATTTATGAACACAAGTACAATTTCAGATACAATTTGTGGTGCACCTTCTGCTATTGTGTTTGATGTAACAATGAATGCAATTGTATCTGAAGTTGTTACAGTGGGGACTGCAAACTTTCCATCAATCTATATTATATTTATGTTTTCCTGTAATTCACTAGGCACAAGGCACAAGCCTGCTGCACCTACTGATGCAGCCCTCAGAGGGAATCCTGGAATTGCTACCAGCTTGAAGACAGGGGTATCTCCAGGAAAGTGGGTAATCCACATTGGTGCCAATGGCAAATGTTGGAAAAAGCAAAGAGTAAATTTGGATCATGACTGGGGAAAAGCTGATTTCTGATATATTGTTTCTGTAGTTTGGCAAAATGCAAACTGGTTTCAATTAGAATTTTTTAATGAAGGTATAATGAGAATTTTCTTAGAAATATGTTTTTTCATTATACAAAAATAAAAAGCTGTCAGGAGTGGTTCATCCATTCATCAAAACACACATATCTCAAGTGCAATGTATTATACTACCAGAAAACAGTAAGAGTAAAATGTTTCAGTTTACATGCTATTCAAGCTATTTATTAAGTGCAGGTTTATATAAATATAGCTTTACATTGTCATTTTTGTGGTCTCCTAAGTTAATAGGTATATTTCAAGAGCAATGCTTTCATACAAGAACTTTGGCAGAAAGTGCTAAAAAAATAAGAAATATGCAGCTAATATTTTAAAGAATGACAATTTTTCTAAATTTCACTGCAGTGCTTACTGGGAAGAGGAGAAATATAATTCAGACACAGACATTAAAAATTGTGCTCCAGCAATAGCAGTAAATAGCATTTTGATGAGTGCACATCTGTGAACCAAAATCAATTACACTGAAAGCGAAATACTTATATTTAACTACATTACGTATGTGATGGAATTTTACCGGAAGAATTATTTATGTTTACAAAAGTGGGACATGCCAAATGCTGCAGTCTGTGTTAAGAGACAGTGGGGTGCTAGCAAGTGCAAGCATATATCAAAATATAGCAAGTGCAAGTATATTTTAATATATGTAAGCAAAAGTAACATATTATAGCAGGATAAGCTTCTATTTAAAATCTAATTTTTGTCTGTTATGAAAATAGCTGCATATTTTAACACAAATATTACCCAAAAATAGTTCTAGCTTTTCTTAATGTTTAAAACTGACACAAATTCAGTTTCCTAGACATAGTAATGTATATAATCTAGGGTTTAGCCACTTAACTCCGGGTCACGTAGCAAAGGAATTGTCTTTTGTACCAGGCATTGAGCAGTACAGTACATGTAGCCTATGGATGAAGTGGTCTCAGGGGCCCACACAATACAACAGCAGGCATGTGGATTACAAATGTCTGTTATTGTCCTTGCATCAAGAGGACATCTGTCCCAACACTATGAGGTCCTGTGGCCCTCCTGTTATATCTGTTTGCCTGCCATGTAAAATCCAAACACAAACTTTTTATTTACTCTAACACATACATGGCGTGATTTACTAACATTGGGCAAAGTTGTACCTTAATTTTGGGGTCCTCACATGCAATGTGCTTTGGCAATCCTATGTCTCGTCAGAAGACCCCTGTCATTTACGTATATTTATGATGTTTTATCTTAGTACTTAAAGGAGAAATAAATCCCCTGTACCAAAATCCTCCTAAACTGGCTACTATTGCCCCCTCTCCTCACTATGCAAAAGTAGAAAAAAAAACCATTTAAAAAATCTAACACTAAAATGCAGAGCAGCAGAGCTCCAGGGCTCCATTTTCTGCCCCTTTGTATGCTTTTGTGGCTCAATGCCAATTTGAGCATGGGCAGTTGAAGCAGATTCCTGAATTGGCCCAACTGCGAATGCTTCCACCAGGTGTTGAGCCCCAAAAGAATGTGAAGTGGCAGAAGATGGTGCCCTGGAGCTCTGCCTCTCTGCATTTTAGGATCAGAATTTTTTTAAGGGGTTATTTTTTGACTAATTTTTGCTATGGAATGAGAATGTCCTATTTTTTTTAGAGATTTGTAATTATTTGCCTCACTTAACAACATCTTCACAGCTTTCAAATGGGTTGTCACTGACCCCATCATAAAAAAAATTAGATTTATCTGTGAGCTTACAATTTTATTATAATTGTAAATTTGTATTCCTTATCTTTCTAGACACTCTCCTATTCATATTCCAGTCCCTCATTAAAACCACTGCCTGGTTAATAAGCTAAACAAGACCCTACAAACCAGATAGCTGGAGAACTGCTAAACAAAAAACTAAATAACTGAGAAATAGTGAAAATTCGCGAATTGGCGAAAAAATTCGGAAACGAGTCACAGTGCCAGCGACGAATCGTGGGAGTTTGCTGCGAATTCGCCCCTGGCGAATAAATTCGCCCATCACTACTGAGAAACCATAAAAAATTAAAAACAATCATAAATTGTTATTGTAATTGTCTATGCTGTACTAAAAGTTAAACTAAAGGTCAACAGCCACTTTAAATGACTTTGTGTTTCTTTCAGAGAATCAGTGAGAAAAAATGCAGTAAACTTTTGGGTAAGTTTCTGGAAATTTTGTGAAAAGCACAAATTTACTAAGGATTTAAACATCAAAGTCCTGATGCATTTTGTATCAAAGATCATACTTATCCTTGATGTTTTTAAACTACTGAAATAAAGCCATCTTTTTATGTGAGTGGCAAATGGAGTGCTTGCCAATTTCTTCGATTGCACTTGGGGCGATGCACCTGGGCTACATGACATATTTTGAGTGCATTTCCCCCACTCAATATTCATGCAGTGTTAAGGAGTTTGTAAACCCATGAGTGTGGGACCTGGGGTATATACACACAGCTCAGAGAATTTATAGGGTGAGTGCTTTTTTAGGAGGTTCAAAGTAATTAATAAAGCAAGAAAGGCACTTAAAAGCAGTGTAACTGCAAACTGTGCTGTTTATTTGCCACACAACATGTTTCGAGCTTGTGAGGCTCTTTGTCAAGTGTAGACAAACTCTCTACACTTGACAAAGAGCCTCACAAGCTCGAAACATGTTGTGTGGCAAATAAACAGCACAGTTTGCAGTTACACTGCTTTTAAGTGCCTTTCTTGCTTTATTAAATACTTTGAGTCTTCTGGCACCCAAGGCGGAGGTGCAACCAAGAAATAGAGGCACCTGCAGATGAAACCAGGACATACACCTCCTTCATTTTTAGGAGGTTCATTGCTACTCAAGTTTATACATATACATTTAAAAGTTTGGGGTTAGTATTGATTTCCTGGTAGTGACCCATTTTTTCGTTAATTTATTAATGGACTGAGCTGCACTTATCAATGGGGTCTCTATATGCCAAATACTTTGGTAATAATATGCATTCTGGAAACAGAAAAATAATGGCATTCATCTTTTTAATGTTTGCTTGTTTTGTGCAGGTTTTTAAAAAGACCATGTTCAATTCAACAAAGCTTATAAGCTTTGTTTTTTAGAGTATAAAGAAATATTTACCTATTTTGAACATTTATATAAAAAAATAATTAGACAGTATTTTTGCACCGCAAATAAAATAAATATAATAAAATAGATATATGTATTTACTTTATAAAGTATGCGTATGTGTTTTTCATTTTTTTCCATTCCATATTGCACACATTGTCAAAAAAAATCAAATAATGAAATTGTCTAGCAAGTAATGAAGTGTGAAATTTGTCTGGAAGTGAAAGGATTAAGCTCACTTTCTGCCACATCATATAATGAAATAAGTAGCCCTATTTATAATGCATTGACAATGCAACAATTACTATTTTAATGCACTTTAGACATTTCGGAGACTGTTGGCATTATCCAGTTTAAAAAGTTTCTGGTAAGGTTTGAGAATTAGAAAAGAAATTGTCAAAATACTAATAAAATATAATTGATTAATTAAAATGTGAGTTAAATTACATTAACTATGCAATGTTTAAGACTTTTTATAAAAATAAAGTTTTTTTTTATAAAAAAAAGTGTTTGTAGCTCAACAAAAATCTCCCCTTTAACAGATGGTAAATCATATAAAAAATTATTAAATATTTAAACAGGATGCTTCTCTGAGTACTATAGTAATTTGTAGAGGTTTTTGGAGATATTTGCATTTATTAGGCTGCTAATACCAGGTTTTTGGGTCAACTTGTAATCGACAACCCTAGGATTAACAGAATCCAGGAAGTGGTAAGAAAGTGCATAGACAGGGTCATATTGGTCATATTCCTAGCCTTTAAATTAAGCTGCTGACCTGATGCCCATTTAGCAGTAGAAGGGGCAAGTTTGACAACATTAAGGAGATAAATTTCTCCAGAGATCACTGGAGTTGTTGCCCATGGCAACTAATCAGCAATTAGATTTAAGCATTATCTAAAAATTATAAAACAAACGTAAAGATCTGATTGATTGCTATGGGCAACATCTCAGGAGATATTCCTCTCCAGTGCCCCTAACACTGTCTTAAACTGCAAATACAGTAGCTCAGAACTATTAAAGTAAACACTAAATATGAATAGCAAAAGTGCTCAGAGAAGTACTCTGAGTAAGTTTACATACATGTTTTTTGTGTTTATCTCCCCTTTAATTGATTCTCAGTTTTACCTGGCACAATAGAATAACCTTTCTTGTATTGCTATTGTTTGTTTTATATGTATCTGGAATGCCATTAGAGTCTGAACTGAATCATAATTTCCATGGATTTGATTTAATCAAAGGTTTATATTGTTGTTATATGAAAATAACATGTTTATTATGGCTAAAATGAAATCATAATTTTAAATGTATTATTTTCAGACTTGAAATGTAATGTTTTCTATTCTTCCAGTTTATTGTCAGCAAAGCATATGGACTTGGAATGACTATCCTAATTAATTTTAGAAAGTCAAATTAAAAGTTAAATTAAAGCCTAATCGGCAATGCTGTTGGACCAATAATTAAAACATATGCAATTCATTATTTTCATTACCCTAAACATGAAATAATGGGGGCTGATTTACTATATTTGAGCTGGGGAATCCTAGGCAGTACTGAGCTTTAACACTTTAGTCAAGATTAATTGAAAGAAGGAATATGTCTTGGACAACTCTTTTCCAATGCTGTAATGAATCTTCCCACTGCAGAAAAGAAAGTGTTAAATCTGAAAATTATTGTTGAAAGTTATTTTTTACAAGCAGAGTTACTGCTCAGTAAAAAATAATGATCTGTTGTAAATATTTTTCTTAGATCTTTTTTAACAATGTTCAATCAGAGGTAATTGATTAGTGTTTGCAATGCATTAGGTTAAAGGTTATTGCTAGTGCGAAGGAAGAAATGTTTACATTTTATATTTGTCTTCTCCTGTATTGAATATAATTGTTAGCTTGCAGATACAATAATGAAGAGTACATGAATTTTAAAATGTAGAAAAGGGAAATAAATGGCTTTACACTGATAACTACCTGTAAAAACCGTGTAGCATATTAATATCTCTAACTTAACCTTGCCTGGTGTATCAACCACATCCAATGATATGTAGTATTAAATAAGGAACATATTGTCTAGATCTTTTTAATGTTAATAATAAATCTTTACTTAATTGAAGGAGCCCTTTTAAGGTAAGAACATGGAACTGCACTAAATTGTCCTCTATGAAACATCTATTTTTTGTTTACAGTTATTTTTTTTTTTTTAATATCTCTTTTATTTTTAATCACAAATATCTTTACAAAGGTAAACTTACATAGTTTCCACATTAGCATACTTTTGTGACGAAAATGTTAATCTTGAATAACAACAACTTATACATTTTTTGTTAAGTATTCTTGCCAATGTTAATATCCCTTGTATTCTATGTTACAGTTATTACTTTCATCCTTTTCCCCATTACATCTTAATAAAAATGTTCCATGGAGCCCAAATTTGTTCATGTTTCTCTACTGTATCACCCAATAAAGCGGTTAAGTATAATAAATTTTGTGTCTGACTAATTCTTTCTATCGTACCTTGAGTTTCAATGGTCTTTTGTAGCCATTGCTTAGCCAGGTTTATTCTTGCTATTGCCACAATCTGTCCCATTAATGTATTTTGATTCTTAGTAAGATCCTTATTTGGCCGGGATAAGAGTGCTATAACCGGGTCAGGTGTAATACATTTATTAAAAACCTTTTCAATTATCTGAAAAATCTGAGCCCAATATCTGACCGCTTTAGGACACGTCCACCAAATATGTTTATAATCTCCAATCTCTGTACATCCCCTAAAACATAAGTTAGATGCATTGGGATCATATCTATGTTTCCTAGCCGGAGTAATGTGCCAGCGCATCATCACTTTATATGTTGACTCCTTTATGGCTGTATTGGGAGAAATTTTCGAAACTGTGTTCCAAATCAAAGTTCTCTCTTGTTGATTAATTGAATGTCCCAAGTCTGTCTCCCAGTCAGTCATATATTTTGGAGGGACTTCATTATTAATAGACATCAAGTGCTTATATATCAGTGAAATGATCCCTCTCATTCTACCTGCTTGTCTAGAGCATGTTTCCAACAGTGTTGGTGGTCGGTTTTTAAATGCATTATCTATTGATTTGATAAAATGGGATAGTTGAGAGTGTCTATATATTTCTTTTTCAGGCAAGTCATTGGCAAATTGTAAATATTGGAATGTTTTTATCCCAGTGGATAATAACATATCTTGTATCTTATATATACCTTTATCCTTCCACCATTGAAACGCATGGGTGGCATAACCAGGGGGGAAAAATGGATTATTATGTATAGGTATTAGAATGTTACTAATCCCCTTCGGTTGGAATTTCTGTAGGCTATCATGCCACATTTTGATAGTGTGTTTCAGTACTGAGTTAGTTACTGGAAACTTTTTAATTTGTGTTTTGTCCATCCATAAATAAGTTGTCAGATCAATGGGTTGAGTCAATAGTGCCTCTAGTTGCACCCATCGATTCTCATTTTGTGGTAGATGCCATTGCGTAGTCTGGGATATCCTAGCCGCTTTATAGTATGATAATAGGTCAGGTAACCCCAATCCTCCATTTATTGGAAGTCTGTACATGGTGTTTTTATTTATACGGGCTGGTTTGTTAACCCAAATAAATTTGTTTATTTTACTTTGGAGGAAGGCCATATCTTTTATTTTGATAGTAACTGGTATTGTGCGGAATCTATACAATATTCTAGGTAGTATAACCATTTTGACCGCGTGGATCCTTCCAAACCACGAAATGGCATACCTTGACCACTCCTCGAGATCTTTAATTAATTTTTTGATTAATTTGGGGTAGTTATATTTGTAGAGTGTTGTGTATGTAGGTGTAATATTAACTCCCAAATATTCTATGTAGGAGTGTTTCCAGGTAAATGGGAAGTTGAGTTCCAAAAGTTTAATCACGTGTTTAGGGGTATTCAATGGCATTGCCTGAGACTTGGAAATATTTACTGCTAGGCCTGATACTTGGGAGAATTTATCTAGTAGGACAAATAGGTTTGGTAATGAGGTTTGCGGTTTGGTGACAGTCAATCCAATATCGTCTGCATAAAGACTTACTTTAAATTCTATGTCTTTAATTCTGACTCCCCCAATGTTTTGGTCTTGTCTAATTAGCTGTGCAAGGGGTTCTACCGCTAGTGCAAAAATTAGTGGCGAGAGGGGACACCCTTGGCGTGTACCTCTCAATATTGGAAAGCTAGGGGAGAGGAGTCCCATGCATTTTATTTTAGCTGTTGGGCTTGAGTAAAGCACTCGCATCAAATTCAAAAATTTTCCTTTAATGCCAAATAAACGAAATACATGGTAGATATGTGACCATTTAACTGAGTCAAATGCCTTCTTCAAATCCAATAGTAGAACTATGCATTGTAGGTCTTTAGAGTTGATATAGTCTATGGTACTTATAAGTCTTCTAATATTATCTGGGGTCTGTCTGTTTAATATAAATCCAGATTGGTCTGGATGGACAAGCCTCGGCATATATTTGTTTAATCTATTCGCCATTATTTTAGCTAATAATCTCATATCCACATTGATAATGGAGATTGGTCTAAAATTTTGTGGGTCTGTGTGATCTTTACCCAGTTTAGGTAATAGGCAAATTATTGCTTCCAACATCTCTGATGGGATAGAGTGGCCTTCCAGTATTTCATTAAATGTCGCAGTTAAGTGTGGTATCAGTGTTTTTGAAAATTTCTTATAATATGCTAAGGTAAACCCATCCGGGCCCGGACTTGATTTAGTTTTCATATGTTTTATGGCCCATTCTACTTCTTCTGTTGTGATTTCTGCGTTTAGTATTTCTAAGTCTTGTTGCTTCAGTTTTGGGAGCTCTAGACTAGATAAGAAAAATTCTGAGTCTATCTTTTGTATTTTCTGTTCTTGTGTATTACCATATAGTTTACTATAAAAGTCGTAAAATATCTGCAAAATCTCTTGTGGGATAGAGGATAATTGCCCTTGGCTGTTTCGTAGTGCTGTAATTTTTGGTAGTTGTGAGAAATTGTTTAATTTCCTGGCAAGCATTGTATCTGGTTTATCTCTATTAATAAAGAGTTTTTGTTTGGACCACCTGATGGTCTTCTCTGCTTCTTCCATTAAATGTTTTGTAAGAACTGATTGAGTGGCCTGTATACGTTTAGTAAGATATGGATTCGGATTTTGTTTGTTTAGATTTTCCAGATTATTTAACTTTGCAGTAAGATCTGTAGTTGTCTGTTGATAGGTTTTTTTCCGTATTGACCCTTGTTTTATAAAGGAGCCTCTAATGGTTGCCTTATGAGCAGCCCATATGATGCTCATCGATAAAGCCGGGTCAAGGTTATTAAGAAAATATTGTTCTAAGTCATTAGCTATAGCTTCGTAGATATTGGGAATAGACAACAATGTTTCGTTTAACCTCCAACCAGTTCTAGGTCTGAAATTTGGCCGATATACCATAGTTATCCCTATAGCGGCGTGGTCTGACCACGTGATAGGATGAATAAAGGCGTCAGTAACTTGTGAAAGCATTTGGATCGGAGTAAATATATAGTCTATACGGGAATAACTATTGTGTGGATATGAAAAAAAGGTGTAATTTCTTGTTAGGGGATGTAATGATCTCCAAGAGTCTGCTAAACCTAGAGATTTAAGAAGTTTGGTAAATGTTGCTGGAGGTTTGTGGGTGTATATCCTGGATGAAGGAGTTTTATCTAGGTTAGTAGACATCACCATATTAAAGTCTCCCATTAGTATATTCACTCCTTGTTCTAATTTATCTATCTGAGTGAACAGGGATTGGAAAAAGACCTTCTGGCCTTCAGAGGGAGCATAAACATTTACTAATGTGTATAATTTTCCCAATAATGTACCCTGTAATATGATATATTGGCTATTAGGGTCCTTTATTACCTTAGTCTCTTGAAATCCTAATGTGGATTTTATATAGAAAGCTACTCCCCTGCGTTTTGTCTGGAAAGTAGTGTAGTAAACCTGGGAATATTGTTTATGCAAATATGGAAACGGAGAACCGTCTGCAAGGTGCGTTTCCTGAAGTGCAATAATATCCGCGTTAAGGTTACGGTAATATTTGGCTGCTACAGATCTTTTAGTAGGAGAATTCAATCCTTTGACATTGTGAGAGATTATGGTTAGTTCTGCCATTAATTTTGTAAACTGGTATTTTTAGCTATATGGAACGTACACCTTGCGTCAGGTCCGTTATTTTGAGTACACATGGAAAACATTAACACTTGTTGCAATATCTGAGATTCAACATTTGTTGATATAAGATGTAACATGTATATAGTATACCATTTAACTATGTCAAGCTGGGATCTGGAATCCTGTAATCTTGGGTAAAGGAATTTGGCAAGAATAGAGATCATTATAACATTGCAATTATATAAAACAACAGATAATAACTTGAGAAAACTTAGTCTGTCCGTATTTGGACATACGGCCTCAAACTGGTGAGGCATGGGAATATAGCCGTGGCTATCCAGCGCACAGGAGTCTCCAACCCTGTAAGATTGTAAAACTAAAACAGATAGCATAACCTTGATCAGCGCTTAGGGGGGCCCAAGGCCTTAGAGGAAGATTTAGTTGCTGTGGACCAATGGGGTTTTAGTGGTGAGGGTGTTTGATTAAGAGGCTTTTGTGTCCCTTCATGGTTTTGTAATCCCAGTTTGGCAAGTAGCGATGACCCGTCTGATGGTCTGGTGATGGAGCACGTTTGACCTTTATATTGTGCTGTTAAACGAAATGGAAAACCCCATCTGTATCTCACTCCTGCTTGTCTTAACACAGCTGTAACTTGGCGCAGTTCTCTTCTTTTTTGCAGTGTAATTGGAGCGAGGTCTTGGAAGATAGAAATCGTAGAGCCCTCTATTGTAATAGCTCCATGGTCTCTAGCCGAGCGAAGCAAGTCTTCTTTGGTCTCAAAATAATGCAAACAGGCCAAAATATCTCTTGGAGGTTCTTCTGCAAGAGGTTTGGGGCGTAATGCCCGATGTGCTCGGTCAATAAGCAGGAGATCTTGATTATATTCAGGTAAAAGTTTTGAGAATATTGTGGTGAAGACTTCTTGGATGTCTGTGTAAGATTCTGGGACATTACATATTCTTACATTATTGCGCCGAGAGCGATTTTCTAAATCTTCAATATGAGTTTCCATAGATTCTATGGTATGGTGTAGGGTAGTCATTTCTGATTTCAAGGAGCTTTGTTCCATTATCAGAGCATCATGGTCAGCTTCCAAATCATTCACTCTGGTACCGATTGAAGTAATTTCTTTTGTTAGGTCCGTTACCGTTTTTTGTAGTTCAGTCTGGAGAAAGGACTGCATCTTGAGAAACAGAGCATCCAGCCCTTCTGTTAAGTCTGTTTTAGTTAAGCAGAGGGTATGCGATTGCGAGGCGTGTAGTGAGGCCTCTCCAGTTTGGGAAGACTCCATATTTGAATTTGTGGTATCTCCCTGCTGCTTATTCTCCTTTTTTACAAATGAGGTTAAGTCTTTTTGAGTGTGTTTAGTGCGTCCTCCAGTCATTGTGGTAGATAGCTGAGTCTCTTATACGATAATTATGAGGGCTGCGATATCTGTCTACGATGGTGCTGCAGGGCTGAGTTCCTGAGGCTACATATGTCACCAACTATGTCCCATTACTTTGTACCATGTCACAGCTTCCCCTTTAATTTCGTGGTGAAAAAAAAAGGAAAAATTTTTTTTTTAGGATTGGTCTAATCCTTATTCTTATTGCAGTTCGTATCAATCCAATGGAGTGGAGTGTTCTCTTGATATAGCTGTTATGCCAGTAGGGTTACGTAAGGTAATAGGTTTTAATTTACCTTAATCCAGTTTGCGCTGTATTATCAAGGCCTTGCTGAGTTCGCCTCCATCATATATTGAATAAAGGCCCACTTGTTGTGAAAATGTGGTACACTGGGGTGATCGTTTTAGCTATTATGCCAGTGGAGATGTGTAAGGCCGCAGGCTCCACCTGCCCCTCTCTAGTCAGTGCCGCACTCTCAAGGCCCCGCCGAGTACCCTTCTCTCCTGCGTCGCGCTACTGTTTGCACGCCGCTAGTACACGGTAGGCCAGGGAGACTGCTGCAGCTCGATAATGTCTGGCAAAAAAGAAATAGTCCCGTGAGCGTTTATTTGACCCTACTATATTGGGGAGCTGTGCATGGGGGGGACGCAAGCTGTGGCTTAATGGATAGTAGGCCGCAAGCACCTTTGTTATAAGTTAAATTATATGGTGTGTGGGGCAGTAGTGCCGTTTCTTTTCTGGGCCTTTTAACAGTCCTTTTTTCGATAGACCGTCAGCAGCTTTGTAAGTATGAGTTGGTAATCTCTATTGTTGCTTTGGGATATGGATATACGTCTTTATGGCCGAAGGTGTTGCCGTTCAGAGGATCACTGCTGGTTATTTAATGGCTGCGGCTCTCTGAGCGCTACTTGCGTTCCAGCCTGGAACGCAGCTTGGAACCCAGCTAATAAGGCGCTCGTGACGCGGCTTTTATCTCCGATGAGATTGTGCTATTAGCTTACCGCTTCTGCCAGTGAGCCTCTCCGGCGTTTCGGCTCCAGCTTTAGTCCTGTATCTTGCGGATCCCCGGTCCTCTGATAATGGCGTCTCCTAGACAAGGCCCTGCCACGCGCTGCACCTTTCCAGCACCGCTCGGATTTCTCTCACCGCGCCTGTCTCTCTGCAAATCCGTCTCAGTCAACGAAGCTCTCCGTCTGCAGCGATGTGTGAGTAAGTTTGGTGACTTCAATTATGTTTAGCTCGTGCTGGAGGGTTTTTCAAGCCAGGAGCTGTATTTTGTGCGACTTGTTCCGTCCGTGGTTAGCCACGCCCCCACTGTTTACAGTTATTTTAATGATACACTTTATTTTATTGTTCCTATTTCCGTTATATTGTCAGAACATTCTGCCTTATCACCTGCACTAAAATGCCTCCAGCAGGTCAGGACATTGTCTGAAATTACTAGCTGCAAACCCAAAAGAAAAGAGACCACTCTAAGCTCCCCCTTGTTCCTGACAGCAAATAGGGACCATGTGCCCAGTCCTCAGATACCCACTGTAGCAATGGCAAAACAAAAAATTGACTGGATGGCACTCTGGTTAAAAATTTATTGTGTCAGACTGCGGATGTATAGGTCACGAACACTGCCCTGGCGTCGCGTTTCCTTCTGCCGGCGTCGCTCATAAAATGGCAGCTCCCATGGCCACCATGTGGTTAGCGGCACTGGTGCAATGACGTCATGGCGTGGCGCCAAATTCGAAATAAAAGTGAGCCCAGGACACAGGTTCCACCCCCAAGTATAGGTTTTGTTATATACATTCCTGGGTGCTCTATTATTACTTCTACTATTGATTCCTGGACTTTGACCCGTGCCTGAACTCGACCTTGATACTTGCTGCCTGCCTTTGAACCCTTTTTGCCTGGATTTGACCTTGATTATTGCTTGAACCCTGCCTGTACTTTGTGTATATACTGTACAAATAAAGAAAATAAAAGCATTCTTCACAACTACAATGGACATATATATATATATATACTGTATATATTGTCCCACAGTGCCCGCACTCTTATCCAGAGAGAAGCCAGAGGTGCACAATCAAAAAATAGTAATACTTGAAGAAGATCAGCACTCTCTGTATAGTGAAAAAAATTATTTTGTTGGTTTATTCCACACAATTACACATATTTCCAACGTTTCGGTCCCACCTGGGGACCTTTCTCAATATTTATATATATATAAATATATATATACAGTTAGGTCCATAAAGATTTGGACAGAGGCAACTTTATTCTACATACACGGGCAGATAAAGCTGCCGAAATTGGTCGTTTAGAATGATTTAACAGCGTATCTCCCTATGTATGGGGCTTCGATCGGGAAAGGTCAGATTTTCTTCCGACCGACCATTCGGAAGTCCATTGCGCTTCTCATAACTGACTTGGCCATTCAAGAATATTCCACTTCTTTGCTTTAATAAACTCCTGGGTTGCTTTGGCTGTATGTTTTGGGTCATTGTTCATCTGTATTATGAAACTCCTCCCAATCAATTTGACTGCATTTAGCTGAATTTGAGCAGACAGTATGTCTCTGAACACCTCGCAATTTACTTGGTTGCTTCTGCCCTGTTTCACATCATCATCCTGTGTCACATCCCAGTGCCACTGGCAGACATGCATGCCCAAGCTATCACGCTGCCCCCACCATGTTTTACAGATGATGTGTAGTGATGGGCGAATTTATTAGCCAGGCGCAAATTCACGGCGAATTCCCACAATTCGCCACCACTGAATAAATGAGCGAAATGCCAGCAATTTTTTCACCAATTCTTGAATTTCGCTGGAATTTTCCCGTGAAGCGAAATGGGATAGATTCGCCTATCACTAATGATGTGGTACAGATGAAGCCATTTTGGATTGTGTGTGTGACACAGAATAACTAAACTCACACTTCACACTTGTATCATTTAACACAAATTGCGTCACAGCATCCTATCGAATTAAGTGTTCATCATTGTGAACAATGGTGCTTTGGTATGCTAATGAAAAGGTTAAATGCATTAAATGAGTTAAGATAACTTTAAATAACACAGTTTCTTCAATTAGCCCTGAGTCATGACGCATTTAACACACAAATCCAAGTGGCTGCATTTTTATGCTTTTGATCATGAGCTGTTCCATGTCTACTCCATACTTTTTTTGGTTTCATCTGTCCAAAGAATGTTTTTCCAGGATTGTGCTTGCTTTTTTGGTGTTTTTTTCCAATGTCCAATGTCTATTCTTGAGGCTTATGAGTGGCTTGCACCTTGCAGTGCACCCTCTGTATTTACTTTCATGCAGTCTTCTCTTTATGGTAGACTTGGATATCGATATGTCTACCTCCTGGAGAGTATTGTTCACTTGTTTGTGAAGGGGTTTTTCATCACCATGGAAATGACCACTGTTGTCTTCCATGGATGTCCAGGTCTTTTTGTGTTGCCGAGTTTACCAGTGCTTTCATTCTTTCTCAGGATGTACCAAACTGTAGATTTTGCAACTCCTAATATTGTAGCTCTTTATCTGATGTTTTTTTTCTGTTTTGCAGCTTAAGGATGGCTTGTTTCACCTGCATGGAAAGCTCCTTTGACCGCAAGTTGTATAAATACAGATAGATATATTTTTAAGTCAATCTCTTCTTTAAAAAAGAAAGTCTTGCCATACTTTGCCGTGCTATAAACTTAGTAAATCATTCTTTGAAATTTCTCTTTGAATTCAGTTTAAAGGAATGACTTAAGAGCTCAGACCACAAAACTGTGTCAATAAGAAAGAAATTCATAAGGATGCTCGGGTCCTTTTTTCAATTTTCCAGATACTTTGATCCATATGGCACTTTTGCCAAGCTCTAGGTGTTACAGGCACTTCTTTTGCCTTTTGTGCCTAAAGGACCATTCAAAAAGCATGCTGTGGCATACCGCCTAATTGCCCTCCCAGCCTAGACTGACTTAACTAAATGGGCACAAGTATAGATGAATTAGGAGCAAGTTGAATTTTTTCTGCATGCTCAGTTATGCCTTGTAAGAATGTTGGATTTTGAACCTGTAAAGAATGTTAGATTGTGAACCTTGCCTTGGGAGGTATGGAGTGGCAAAAAACAAATCAGGTGTAACTTTAAGAGCTGAATTTCCTCTTTTTAACATGGAAATTCGGCTCTGCTTGTGCAGTGAGCGCAATAGTGCAGAGAAGTGGGGGGTAGCAGCACCCCTTGAAACGCTGCTGTGGCCAATCCCATGGATATTTTGCACTTTACTCATAGTAAATTAGCCTTTAATTGTGTAACTGATGACATTACCATGTTGTATTCATTGGCCAGGCTACTTAAAGTCTCAGGAGTCTACAGTTGTGCCCTTACATGTCGATTTTCTGCATTTTCCAAAAAGCCTTGATATTGCTAATATAAGAATTTGAAGTAATATTATTATCATAATAATATTATAATTATTTTTCCTAAGAAAAGATTGACTTCAAAAGAAGTTGAGTGGAGTCCTAGATAGCACTTGGATGCAATAGTTTAGGCAGGACATGATACATTTGTTTGATTGCTTTTGATCCATTGAAGGGGTGTTCTAGGCACTGAAAATACTCTCAAAAGTCTCTGTATTATTATTGTTAAAATCAGACAATCAAGACTAAAACCTCAATGCAATTAAAACATCATTAGTCAAAAGGAACTCGATGGACTTAAATGATTACATATACCTTATGGAATGTGGAGCAACCACATGTAAGACCTGTTAAGTCATCTCTACTGAAATGGGTTTTGGATACCATGTTACTGGATGGTCTTATTAGGGTTGTATACCTTCTAGGATGTGGAGGTTGTAGGAAGCAATATGTTGGCTGTACTACCCAGGACAATAAATCATATAAGGGATCCCCTATAGGTAAACATTTTGCTTTATGTACCCCGAATGGTGACCAAGACCTCAAGGTTAAAGTGATTGAACAGGTCAAGATCCCTCTTAGAGGGGACGACTTGGTGCTCTAAATCTTAAATACTTAGGGAGGATTTCTGGATCTTAAATTAGAGACCATGGCACCAAAGGGATTAATTACAAGATATGGCATTATCTACTTCTACTGACAGTAAATGCCAGTACCTGTTAATCCCTATATTAGAATAGAAGGGATGATCATACTGACATTATAGTGTTAGCGGTTTATTTAAGTCTATGGAGTTCCTTTTGACTAGTTATATTTTAATTTCATTGTGGCTTGAGCCTTGATAGCCTGATTTTAACAATAATAATAATAATAATAATAATAATAAACAGTGATTTTAAGAGTACTGTAATTTGTAAAATTTTTGGGATGTTCAAACAAATTAGAATTTAGTTCTAGTGCATTTAGCACAATGTACTATATTTACTATGGCTTGTATAAATTTGAAGTGCTGTAGATAAGCTTTTTGGTTTTAGAATTCATGACTAAAATATTATTCCTTTTTAAACAGAAGCTATTGCTACAGGCAAACCTATCATCAATAAAACCACATAACTTCACAAACAAAACAAAAATACTGTAAATAAGTATTATTAGTGGTTTGTTTCACCAAATAGCTGCATGATCTCTTAGAGAAATTACAGTCTAGACATACTTGAAAAAGCTGCACATAGACAAGTGTAAAGTCTATCCTGGCACGAATTAGCCACCTCAGAATTTTTGCTTTTTGATTTAAAAATTCAATAGCAACTGTGTTAAGTGTTTCCACCCTTATTAAACAGTCATCTAAAATCTATAATTCAGTGAAACATTAAGTAATTGCCATTTCTTTCTAAACTATTCAATTCCATAAGCCTGACTGTGTCTCCAGCAGTGCATTTCTGAGCTAGCTGGCTTTTGCCATCAGTATCTCTGCATGAAAAGTGAATTTATGTGACTGCTAAAAAAATACAAAAGATAATCAAATCTGTCTAGATTTGAAGCAAACAGCAGAATGTAAACATTCAATGCTCAGTTGCATTTAGGATAAAGAGAAATACAGTTACAGTGTATTCAAAGTTGGGAAGTCTTAAATGCATTTCTTTATCTTTAGTTATATTTTTCCAGTACCTGCTATTTATCTTCTAATCCACTTCTAACTCATTTCAGGTTTGCAAGAACATTTGTTTAATCTTACTAAGGAACTATTTCCTGGTGCACATTGGACTGGTTTCTATGGATTACTATGAGTATTTGTTTGTTCAGTTGTTAAAAGAAAACTATACCCCCCAAACAATGTAGGTCTCTATAAACAGATATTGCATAAAACAACTCATATCGAAAAACCCATGTAAATAAACCATTTTCATAATAATACACTTTTTTAGTAGCATGTGCCATTGGGTAATCATAAATAGAAAATAGCCATTTTAAAAAATAAGGACAGCCTCCTGGGATCCTAGGATCCAACGTTGCACACAAACATACCAAACAAACTATAAAGTTAGGTCACTCGAGCCAATTAACAGGCAGAGTTCTGTCTTTTGCTTCAACACTTCTTCCCTTTACAGTTAGAGTTGAAATATTTCAGGTCAGGTGATCTCTGAGGCAGCACACAGACCATCATGAAATGGTGGTTCAAGGCAAGATATGTAAAAGGGCAATATTTACTTAAATATATATTCCAGGTAGGTAAGATTCTTTAATATGTCACTTAATTTGATATAAACTATCTGTTGCTCAAAAATTCATAGTTTTCCTTTAAAGTCAGAAATCAGTTTTGAATTTTCTTAAACATGACAGCATGAAACATAATAGTCATATATCTGTGGTTTCAATTTTATATTTGTTTCTCATTGCACTATATATTAAGAACTGTAATGGACCTTTATTTTAAGCGACAGATGGATTTTTTTCGTTTATAGAAACCTACCAAAACCATAGTGAGACTGACCTACCTGTAGGTCTATTTACAGTTATGCATAAACAACATTCTTAGCACATCATTATGCTAATAAAATGCAGAGCTGCATCACTCATTGATATTAGTAGGGAACATAGAGCTGTCTACCTTTTTACACCAGGACTAAAATGATTATTATTCTAAACAAAACATTGTTTTCTGGAATCTCAACAGTAGTTCAACCATGATTTACTGTACAATTGTTTATGAATGTATTTCTAAACTGTTTTAATCACATCATCCTCAAATACTACACAAATATTTAGCAAATTTAGAAATTGAACTTTCTTTTCTTACTTATACAGGTATAGGATCTATTATCTGGAATGCTTGGGACCTGGCATTCTCCAGATAACATATCTTTCTGCAGTTTGTATCTCTGTCCCTTAATTCTTGATCAATTGGATCAAGTATAAAGTATTGTTTTATTATTACAGAGGGAAGGAAATTATTTTTAATTAGAATTATTTTCTTAAAATGGGTTCTATGGCAGATGGCCTTCCTGTAATCAGGAACTTTTTGAATAAGGGATTCCAATCTAGTTTTATTATAAATAGTACATTTGCTATTTCATACCTGTAAACATTAAAGATCAAGGAAAGTTAAGCTAAAGAGGTAGCTAGACATGTTGTACATTATGTTTTAGGCTTCTGTACCAGCCCAAGGCAATCACAGCCCTTTAGCAGTAAACATATGTCCCCCCAAAGATGTCCCAGTAGCTCCCCATCTTCTTTTCTGCTGATTCACTGCACATGCTCTATTCTGATGTCACTTGCTGAGCTTAGGGACTGACTCACAATATACAGTATACATAGAATAGAAATGTCACAATATAAAGCTGATTAGTAATTAATACAGATAATTACTGCATGGCAGCACATAAACCAGTCCAATTAGCACCAGAATTTAATAATCAGCCTTGTAGCATTAGTCTATATTACAGACAACCCTTGTTTTCTGCTTGATAATTTGAGACAACCCCTGAGCTTAGCTTCTCAACAGCTGCTCAGAGCCCACTGAGCATGTTAGTGTCGCAGACACTTTCCAAGATCTTGACCCCCCTGTGACAAGTTTGAAGTCCTGGATCATTGCTGCTATTGAAAAGTTCAAACTTTAGACTAATGCAATAAGTTCAGTATATAACACATGGCGGTTTTAGCCATATTCATTTTTAGGGCTTAGTTCTCCTTTAAAAAGGGGTGTATTGAAGGTTATTCATGGCTTGTGTGTAATAAAACAGAAAAAAAATCAATGCCATTAGGATGAGCACAGGTATGCGACCTGTTATCCAGAATGCTCGGGACCAAGGGCTTTATGGATAATGGATCTTTCCATAATTTGGATCTTCATACCTTAAGGGCCATATTTATTATTTATGTGTAAAATGAAATTTTCCCAATAAAATGGTGTAAAAAGCTGTGTAAAATACAGTAAATGGCAAGTTGTGTTTTATTTTAAACCACGCAAACACCAGATTTGTTGCCATTATTTTACATTGCTTCTGGTGGAAGTCACTCTAAGAAAAAAACGGTAAAAATGTACACCATTTTTTACACCTTTTTTTTACGCAGCAAATCCTGGTGATGTAGGGTGTATTACCCCTCCATTTTTTACACCACATAATAATATGCCTCTAAAATCTAGAAAATTGTGTACATTACATAAACAATATATGTAAGATGGTTTTACCTCCAGGAAGAATTAATTATATCAATGTTTGAATCAAGTACAAGGTACTAGTTTGGTATTACAGAGAAAAAAAATATTTAAAAAAAATCTGGATTATTTGGATTATTACCCCTCCGTTTTTACACCACATAATAAATATGCCTCTAAAATCTAGAAAATCACGTACATTACATAAACCATATAAGCTGGTTTAACCTCCAGTAGGAATTAATTATATCAATGTTTGGATCAAGTACAAAGTACTAGTTTGGTATTACAGAGAAAAAAAATATTTTCAAAAAATCTGGATTATTTGGATATTTTGGAGTCTATGGGAGATAACCTTTCTGTAATTTTGAGCATTCTGGATAATGGTTTTCCGGATAAATGATCCCATACTTGTACTCTGCTTACTAGAGATACATGTAAAAGTTACGTACATTTGAACAGACGTGATCATCCAAACCAGTAAATAGAGGTAATGTTGAAAGTCTTATGATTTCTCCCCATGATTTATCTTTGAGCCATGAAGGGTCAGGGTTTGTTCGTGGCATCTCCAGTGCAACTCCACCAGTTAGAAGGAAATACCACTCATTGTCATTTACGAAGCCTCTGTTCTTCTGTAAACCCACGCAGAGTAGGAGTGAAAACAACAGTTTGTGTTTCTCAAAGAGTGAACGGCAAACATGCTCATATATACTGAAAAATCAAATACAAAAATGGGTTATTTTTTTAATAATTTATTCCGTAGTAAAAAAAATGGAAAAGGTAAAAATCTAAGGTCAAGGGAAGATACCTATAATGAGAATTCTGGTTTTTTTTTTGCAAGAAGCTCTTTCTCTAGGCTAAAGAAAAACATAATTTATTCTGTATGTGTAATAGAGACCTTGGGTTCACCTACTCACAATGGTTTGACATCTCCCTACTAAACCAAGGAATTTCCTGGTCCTTGGTATGTTATTGATATAATGTGCTATTAACTGTAAACTGTGCATCACAGCTGGACACAATATTTCTGAGACATTTTGTTCTATGCAAGGGAGTACTGCTCTATTAGAGGGAGTGCATGGAGACTTAAATACTGACCTCTCTTCCAGCAGCATATTTCCTTCTGCTTCTACATACATACATACATACATACATACATACATACATACATATATATATAATGGCATAAAGTAGCGACACTCACAGGTTTTCTCATTAGGTGCAAAAAAAGAAAATTTATTATACTCAACGTTTCGATCCCTCACAGGGATCTTTGTCAAGAGATATCAGGTGAACAATACAGAATACCCACAATCCACACCTTATTTGAACCCTGGGCCGTAAAATCGGCGCCAAACTTGGTTGCTAAGCAACCCAAGTCACTGACAAACTTTAATGTGCAACGTAAAAATTAGGAGAGGAGAAGGAGTGTGAGACAACCAGACCAAGTGCGAAAGGAGAAAGAAAGTAGAAACAAAGTAACAAGTGTATAGAATGAAGAGAGTATTAAAATCAACCAGCTCGTTTAAGTGATACATTGTAGCAAAACAACTATGAATGGCCAATCAATTGTGTGGCAGTGTCATTACCGTCCAATCGCGATACTGTATAGCGGTGGGCGTGCCAGCGTCATAGCACTCGTTCTCCGCACAAGGTATCTAGCATATACAGCCCATAGCAACCACGAGCGGGCCTGGGTCAAGCGAAACGGTGGAACACCGCAGGACAATCAAGCCTTTGGTGTCCGGCCCCGCCACCCGGCACTGCAATAGGGGAGGTCCTGCGCGCAGCTAGTTTTGTGCGGTACCAACCCGAAAGATCAGTAGACCTGCAGGACGGCGGTGGGCGTGTCAGAATTACAGCGTCAAACACCGCATAGGTAACCTGCATTGCGATGCCATAGCAACACGGACAGTCAGGAAACAAATGGAAGGGTAGACCACCGCCTATGAAATCGGACCGCTTCCCTAACATCCGTCGCAGACACAAACCAAGAACACTTCTAATGGTGGACAGTTCAGACTCAGACTCTGGCCTCCCGATCCAGAAGGAAGGCAACCCTTTTTTAGGGATAAAAACACGTTCACAACAGGATACATCAAAAGGAAAAGAAAAAGGAACCATACCAGGTGGGGGAGCCACAAACCAAGGAAGGAAACCCCCACGGGGGAGGAGGATGTAATTTTTAATTTGAGTCAGCATGTTCTCACTCCCGGTGAAATCTCACTACTGAATAAAGGTTTATCCTTTATCCCTTGCTCAACCCCGGAACCCATAGAAATTCTAAGTGACATACACAGATTTCAACGGAAACTCAAGTTGCGTGAACATTTTAGAGATAGTCCAAGTGCACCAACACCCCAATTCAAACCAAAAAGCAAGTTTGATCCGCCGAATACACCGGCATCGATACGCACTTTCGGCAACATGATGTCAAAGGAAATGATTGAAAACCTACACAAGACAGCACCCCATTACAACCTCTCTTCAATAGAGAGACAGGCAATCAAAACACTAACACAGGATCAGGACCTAGTCATTCGCCCAGCAGACAAGGGAGGTGGTGTTGTCCTTTTGAGCTATGATTACTATAAGCAAGAGTTATTAACCCAACTCTCAGATGCAACCACCTACCAAAGCTTACCAGGGGACCCGACAACCCAATTTAAAAAGAAACTGGACAATAAACTACGTGTAGCCCTCGTGGCGGGTTGGCTCGATCAGAGTACACACCAATTTCTGACCTCTGACTTCCCAAGGACCCAGATCATCTACACTCTCCCAAAGATACACAAGTCGCAATCAGCACCACCAGGAAGACCCATCATTTCAGCAGTAGGCTCCCTATTTCAACCAGTGGCAACATACATAGACTCATTTCTACAACCTCTGGTCACTAGGATGCCATCTTACACTAGAGATGCAACCCATGTGATACAAACATTACAACAAATTGGAAATTTACCAGAGAATTATACCCTAGCCACAATGGATGTAAAGAGCCTTTATACCGTGATACCACATGACCAAGGGATCCAGGCATGCAGAAGAGCTCTAGAATAACGGGAGGACAAAACAGTACCAACAGAATTCCTAGTGGATCTATTGGAGCTAACACTTACCCATAATTACTTTAGATTTGAAAACCAATTCTTCTTACAGACATCGGGCACCGCGATGGGCAGTGCCCTGGCACCATCATATTCCAACCTATTTATGTTGCAATATGAACAGAAGAACATCATCGACAAAGTGGCGGACAAGCTCCTGCTATACCTTCGCTACATTGATGATCTACTACTCATCTGGAAAGGGGATGCTTTGACACTAAAGGCATTCTTCAATACACTCAATGAGCTAGACTCACCTATCAAATTCACTTTGAATCATAGTGAGAACAACATTGAATTTTTGGACTTACAAATCTTTAGGACAGAAGCCGGGCTGGGGACAAGCCTGTACAAAAAACCCACCGACCGTAATACAATACTACATGCCTCCAGCGATCACCCACCATCTACAATTCGAGCGATTCCCTACTCGCAATTTCTGAGAACAATTCGGAACAACAGTGACCCAAACAAGGCTCATCTGCAACTGCAAGAAATGTACAAGAAATTTCTGAATAGGGGCTACAACGAGTTAATATTAAACCAACAACTTGAGCGGGCACTTCTATCATCACAGGATGATCTACTTACCAGGAAACCCAGGGAAACCCATTCTCCAAACAGAATGATTTTTACTACAAACTATTCACATGTTTCCAGGGACTTAAATAGGAGTGTACATAAAAACTGGCCAATTATCGCCATGGATAACACCCTATCCTTATATCAAGCACCAACACCTATGTTAGGCCATGGCAGGAACCGAAACCTTAAGGATATTCTTATGAAAACAGACTTTACACACAAGGCAGCTATTCAAACAAATTGGCTGTCTAAACAGCAGAAACTGGGTTGCTATCGATGCCCTGACTGCACAACATGCAGATCAATGCTAACAGGGAAAGATTTTCCACACCCACATACTGGCAAAAGACTGAATATCCTACACAGACTAACTTGTACATCATCATTTGTGGTGTATATTATTACTTGCCCATGTGGCCTGTACTATGTGGGAAAGGCAACAACACCACTACGGGATAGAATTGCGAATCACCGTTCGGCCATCAGCAAGGCCCTTAAAGAAAAAGTTGCCAAACAACCTGTGGCAAGACATTTCCTTCAAAAGGGACATGGACTTCCGACATTTAGGTGTATGGCGATTGATCACCAACCACCACTGGCACGGGGCGGGAACAGAGACCTTGCGCTTCTTAGAAGGGAATCCAAATGGATCTATCAATTGGATACAATTGCCCCCCGGGGACTTAATGAAACTTTGCCCTTAGGATGCTTTATATAAACTAAGACATCCAAACTGTATTTATGTCCATTATGTTGTTTCAATTTGCTGTGGAAACATCGATACACTGACAATATGCATCTCTGATATTCCATCTCACTTTGTCTCTACTATATTAATACTTTATTTGTCCTCTCTAGTTCTCCCTCCGGTCTCTCTTACTGTACTGTTCACTTTTACACTTATTTTCTGCACTCTTGAGCTTATATCCTACTTTATGTATCAGGCTTTGTTTCAGCTTCATACCAGCATCGGTTTTAAGTATACACTAGCCCCAATATTTAAATATAGTGTCAACTGAACGGATTGCCTTTACAAGTATTATGTGGGTTAGATCAAAGCACGATAGGCTGTACCACTGCGGGGTGGACACGCTTAAAGCCCATGTTGCTTAATCCGCGCAACACATTTTTTCCTAAAATACGGCCGAATGAAGGCGGACACCAAAGGCTTAATTGCCCGGCGGTGGTCTACCCTTCCATTTGTTTCCTGACTGTCCGTGTTGCTATGGCATCGCAATG
>CM044435.1:43070319-43092084 GCA_024363595.1 Xenopus borealis | reverse complement strand
CCGGTACTTTTTCAAAGATAAAAAGTATTAAATTTTATTTAATCATTTTAAAAATAGGCCTATATATAGTAGAGAGACACTTTTCTAGCTACACTTTGGATGTGCTTACCCAGTGTTCCTTTTACATACATCAGTTATCCTTTTAAATATACTAACTCCTTTTCTATAAATAATATGTCTCTTTTTGTCTATTGCAAACATTGTTGGGTTTCCTTATGAACCCCAAATATATGACTGAATGCTCTTTTTAACTTGTATGATAAGATATACTATATTCGCCACATATATTATGGCATATATTATATATTTTATAATAAATGTAAAGAACTTTTGGCACTTCATAGCTGATTCATATGCAAAAACACTTTTCACTTCTTTCATTCCTTTTGTAAGGTGATTCATTTTGTAATCACCTAACAATGACCTAGTACTGCAAGAGGTAATATATTGCAAGATATTCATATATTACATAAAAAAAAAATCTACAGCAGTATGAACATTGTTTTTCCTGAATTATTCTTATTTAGAATTCCATTTTGTGTCCTTGTAATATGTTTTAAATATTAAAATGTATTTTGAAGAAGGGAAGTACCCCTCCCTTTCCTACAGCTTCCTGAATTCTGCCTAAATCCTAAATCTGAAGTGTCACATGGTTAATAATGCTGTGGAAATATGTTTCACAACACAACATTGGCCAAGCATCTGAAATGGACTATATTCATATTTCTATGATAAATACACCACCAATGATGTACAGTATATAGTCAAAATGTCAATACCATGAAATTCCTTCCAATAAAGGCTAATTAATGTAAATCATTTCAGATTAAGATATTTTAGAGTTATTTAATTTAAGAGATGATGAGCAACTGAAATCAATAACTGGTATTTCCTTGTACCCTTTCGACAAGAGAAAGCCTGCAAGAAAGAACACTGTGTCCATGGGAACAGTTTCACTCATTAGATATTTTTACACTTGAAATAAAAGGAAAAATATTTTCATCCTTGCCAGTAAACTACTGATACAGAGAGCAGGGAGAGAAGATACACTGTAACTGTCTAATACTCATGAAAGCAAAAACATTGACAGATAGAGGAGGGAATTGCAAAGCCAGTATTTTCTGTAGGTTATACACACTGAATAACAGCCTTTGGCATTGTTATCTTTGATTATAGCATAGTACATGTGAATTTAATCAGGTTAGCCATACCTATTTGTAAAGTAGTCATTGAGGTTTGTTATCCTTTCATGGAGCTTATTGGAGGATTTGCTTTTCTTGATAGCATTAATATACAGATTAATGAACCAAGCCAAGGAGTACTGATACATGAAGTCAATATATGCCAAGTTTGAGATGACAAAGAATATCACACTGGAGTAGTTGGCAACCTAAAGATGAAAAAAAAAAAACAACCCATAAACAATATAGATTGCTATTAAAAATGGTTAACTGTAAAATAAACACTATCAGAATAAAAAGTCTATAGATGAAGCAGAACGTATTTCAAAATTACTAACACAATTCAATTATATAGTGAGCATATGGTCATGACTAGCTCTAGAATCTCATGACTAATATTCTCCTAGATACAGAAACCACTAGTCATACATACACACATTGGTACTATATGCCAATGCTTTGCATCAATGGCACAAATACCAGTGTCTGCCCATTTATGGCACAATTTCTGTGACAGAAATATTACTGCAAGACAAGAGCACTGAGATCTCATCACTGGGTGAAACTAAGGGGCAGATTTACTAAATTCACCCAAAAAATATTTGTTTTTCCACGATATTTGATTAGCATTCGAATAGCATTCGATTTTTGAATGCTAATCGAATAGTTTTAGGCTACCCTTTTCTTCGATATTCGATCATTCGACGATCGAATAACGATTGTTCGATCATTCGATTTAATTATTCAATCATTCGAATAATTTGTACGATTCGAATGATCTAAGACTTCGATCGTATGAATCCTATTCGATCAGGACTAGCCTCAGAAGCCTATGGGAGGGTTCCCATAGGCTTCTAATACAATTCGGTAGGTTCAATCTGGCGAAGTAGGCAGTCTAATAATTTTAAAATTTAAATCATTCGATGATCATTCAAATCTATTCGATCGTTCGCTATTTGACGATCGAATAAGCCTAATTTGCATATTCGACTAAACTAATAAATCCTACGATCATTATTCGATCGAACTTCGATCTATTCAGGTGAATTTAGTAAATCGCCCCCTTTGACTATAGGGTATTCTTGGAAAATTTAAATTTATGGAGCTGGATTTCCTTACTTGGATTCCAACTTTTTGACTGATAGCTTAGACGAGGGACAGGAGCAGAAGTATCCAATACACATGCTGGATCTTGATTTTCTACGAATCAGGTGTTCCCACGGATTACAGATCAACTTGTAAAAGGACATTGATTCAAAGACAATTTACCATGATTAAAATCTTCATTCAAACCAAATTAATTGAAAGTTTCCACTTTCAATCAATTTTAGAGTGAGTTGTGAAGACTCATTGCTCATTCACATACCTCTAATTGCAAAAAGCTCAATACATCACTTTTTTAATATTTAAAAGTGAAAAAAAGTGAATAATAATATTCAAAAGGCAAGATGGAAATCTATGTTAAGAATTAATTGCATATGCAGCTGTATTGACAACTAAATGCTATAGAGCACATTTACTTTTAACAGAGTTACATTATTTCTCGAAATTATGGACATTTTACAATAAACAGAAACCCAGAGCTGATCTACTGTATAAAATACTCACATATAAAAACAGCCTTATTTTGAATACTTTATTAGCATACCGGCAATGCAATGCAATATCTTGTGTTTGTAGAAGCATAAACAAGCTTTGAAAGCTTTAAAAATGTTTATACCTTTAGGATGAGTTTTAGAAAATGGCGTTTGGGAGAATAACTGAGCGTGTTTTGACAAATGTTATTTATTTTCTGAAATCTGGAATTACAGATTATTCCAGCACAGTGGGATTTAGGATGAAACATGTTTGTCTACTGTATTAACTGAGCTTCAGGTGAGTCAATTTACAGGTAAACCTGCTGATGATAATTGTAGGACAGAAATGCCTTTTCCCATACCTTTTATGTGTTGTTATTATTCATTATCTCAAAGCAAATATTGCATTTACCTCTAGTGATGGGCGAAACGGGCGCGTTTCGCTTCGCCGAAAAATTTGCGAATTTCCAGAGAAATTCGCAAATTTTTCGCCAATTCGCGAAACGAGTCGCGCGTCATCTTCGACGCGCGACTCGTTTTTGAGCGGCAAATTTTTTGGGGCGAATTTTTTGGGCAGTTTCGCGAATTTATTCGCCAGCGGCGAATCGCGGGAATTCGCCGCGAATTCGCCCCTGGCGAATAAATTCGCCCATCACTATTTACCTCAATAAAATGAGATTACTTTTGTAGAGTGTCATCTGAAATAAGTAACTATACACTTCAAGGATGCTGTGATTATATATTTGCTATGCTTTTGTGTTTCTAGACATTGACTGGTTTTATGATTTGGCTATTTCATGTGAGACAATTATAGAAATAGAATAAAACAGCTATTTTTCAAAGCTGTAAATGCACATATCAGATCTGCAAGGCAATTTGATTTCAGATCACATGCATGTACTTTGTTTAAGCTGTGTTGAAAATGTAATGCAATAAATGTAAAATAAATTGTTGCACACATAGATGGAGTTCAAAAATATAAAAGCTCATAATGCTCTGATCCCAAAATGGGAATTTGAATGCTTTACTGCAGTATGCTGAGTTTGTATACCCAGGTTTCATTACTGTTACCCAGTAAACCTATTTAGCACAAATGTATGAACTCTGACGCCAAACTGTTTCTGATTGTATAATTGCATTCTTGGAGCAATTATTGCATTCATTGGTGCTATTCATACAGCTAATTGTAGCTATACTTGTTCCTTAGCAGCAAGCATCAATACATCCAGTTGGCTGTCACGAGTAAGACTCTATTGCCTGCATAAAAGTGAGTGCTGATTAATGTATATTCTGTGCAAATACATACATTTTTCAAAATAAGGGTTTTAAGTTTAAGTTTAACAGGGCCAAATTAAACAGACAATTTTATGCAAGGATGAGGAATCACAGTGTCCTGGAGCGGTGAGTAAAGGCAGCCATACCAAAATGATCGGATGAAGAGCATACAAGGTATCACAGACAGTATGGCTGCCAAAACACAGGGTGTGGAAGAGGATCTACAGCTCAATTTGCCACTGTATTGCATCAGCAGATATAATTTTTTTTAACCTGGCCAGTACCAGAACCAAAATTCATGTACATAGCAATAATTATATAAAACTATTGTGCATGGCATCTTCACACATTTGATCATGGTGATTATGAAGAGTGTCTTCTGTAGGTTTTTCTATTTTATGTTCCTACAGGAAGACAAAGAACGATTTACAAATGAATATTTGCTGTCAGTTAAATATGTAAAATGTGTCTGTGTTTATATAGTTACACTTATTAGTACAAAACTGATAAACATAAATATATACAATTAACTAAAAAATTAGATGCCAAGTTATGCGGAGTAGAAAGGAGGTTCCTGACAATAAGGCTTACAATCGAAACTCTAGTTATGACCTGTGTCAAATCAATATTAATACATGTGTGATTTCAAAAGTACTAACATATGCTATTTTTTCTATGTGTGATGTGGTGAATTTGTTTTTTTGTTAATGTTAATTAGCTTTGCTGGACAGTAATCTATGTAAATAGCTACATGTATAATTTATGTAAATACTGTTTGGGTGTAAACTAGTTTTCAAACTGAGGACTACTTTGTTTGAAGCATGTGACTCAGCTGTGCTCAGTGTATATGTAAATGGTGCTAAATAAATTGTATATTGAAAGCTGAGCTTGCTGAATGTTAATAAACAAGAGTGTGCATAGAAAGCTTTACTTATATATATAATAGTGCAATAGATTGTACAAAGCACTTACCTAGAGCTCTCAGTGAAGCCACTTCTGAAAGTAGTGGACAGCCTCTCTTAATAAATCTTTATAGGGTAGATGCTGATCACATGGGGGTTGATTTACTAAGGGTTGAAGTGAATATTCGAATACAAAAAGTTCTAATTTCAAATAACATTTTTGAAAAAATTCAACAATCGAATAGGCTACTTTGACCATTCGAAAAGTAAAATCCTTCGACTTCGACATTTGAAGTACTGTCTCTTTAAAAAAACTTAGATTTTTTTTTACTTCACCAAATAAAAGCTGCCGAAGTGCTTTGTTAGCCTATGGGGACCTTCTAGACCATTTTTCTAAGTTTTATTTTGTCGAAGTAAAATTGTTCGATCATACGCTAAAATCGTTCGAATACTTTGATTTGAACGATTTTAGCGTACAATCGCAGGAATGCTTAATTCGGCGAAAAATATTTCGACTTTGATATTTAAAGTCGACTTATTAATCCGATCGATCGTTGAATTTCGAAGTATTTTCCACTTCAAAATTCGACCTTTAGTAAATCAGCCCCATGGTGTCAGCATAGAGCTGAAAGCTATAAAAAGCTGCAGACTGAAATAATTGGGAGCATGTGATTGTTCTGGAGCCCAGGTGTATGCTTGCAGGGTTATTTTTGACCCCATGCTGGTGAAAGTCTACCGCATCTTTGCATATACATTGATTTCTGCATTTGCTTAAGAAAAGAAAGCAATTTTTTTCCATTGAAGATCTGCCTGAATACTGAATTTACATGTGCATATGACACTTACTGTACATGTGACACTGTGTAACGAGCAGAAAATAATACATGCTTATTGGTAGACCTGTTTTATATCACTTATATAATTTTTTATTATCTATACAACAGAATAGCTGAATGACTGTCAGAAACAACAAAATAACATAATATTTTACTAATAATAATTCCTGATGGAAAAGTAGAAACTCTTCTGTTGACGATGTTCGCAATGAACAATAATCAGCAGCAAGCATGGAATTTTATGCTAACTGATTTAAAAAAACAATACTTTTCTTTATAGAACAGTGTACCCAGCTACTTACAGGTCTGTAGCCATCTCTGGTTTCATCAATTTGTTTTTCTGTTTTAGTTGTTATTTCTTGCTTCTCGTGAATCTCCTGGGATAACTTCTTGCTGGAGGAAAGAATGTCAATAGCTCTCTCGTCCTCCAAGATGTTTCCTTGTGACAGAGATAAAACTTCCAAAATTTGATCTTCTATCTCTTTCAACTGTTTTCTGTCACAAAAATATAAAGTTTATTTTAAGAAAGCAACTTTGCATGGCTTTGTCTCTAAAATAGTTTATACTCAGAATGATTTTGTCAGAGGGCTATAAGCAAGGTAGTTACAACAGAGAATCCTATATTTTACAAAACTATTGTGCATACAATAATTCTTAAAAACCTAGACAAAGATGGTCAAATTATAGCATAATTTAGCCTTTTGCTGACCATAGGATTTATAAAATCATATTTTACCAGTATGTGAAATATTGCAAACTATCAATTAAGTTTACAAATATCTGAAATTTTTTTTATAAAATTAATGCACTGCTTTATAGATACTTTTGATCTCACATGTTGTTCCATGGTGTTTAAGTGCTTTATAAATGTGCCCCAATGTTAGTTATTACTGATTGTTAAATTGTTATTCATTAAATAAAAAGCATTAAAAAGAAATGGGTATAGTATATGAGGGGCTGATTTACTAAGGGTCGAAGTAAAAATTTGAATAAAATTCGAATTTTTAAAATTTGAATTTCGATGTAATTTTGGGCTACTTCGACTATCGAATAGCCCAAAATTCGAACTGAAAAAATTGAAAATTCGAATGTTCGAATTTCGGATTACTGGACTTTTAAAAATCCTTCGACTATTTGGCAGCTTAATGCCGCCGAATTGCCATTTTAGCCAATGGGGGACCTCACAAAACTTCAAAAATCGAAGGATTTTGGTGAAAACGTTTCGAATGGTTTTTCATTGATCGAATATGGCCGTTTTCAAATGAAAACGCCCATATTCAATCGAAAATAACCCCCCCAAAAAAATTTTATGGTCGAATTTCAAAGTTTTTTCACTTCGAAATTCGACCATTAGTAAATCTGTCCCTAAGAGTCCAGTGTTTTCATTAAATGCCTCTATAAAGATATATAAAATAATATGATAAAATATCAGCTAAGATAAAAAAACTAGACACACTGTAGGGATTAGAAAATGCTGAAGCATCAAATCATAATTATGTCATAATAGGCGTGTTTTTATAATAAATTTATAATGTCCCAGAATGATCATTTGATTTAACCAGATCATGTGCGGAAAGTTTGTTGTCTCATATGATAAGGGTTGTATGATCTTTACCCTATTGATCATTATCTGGTTTAAAGAGGTGGTTCACCTTCAAGTTAACTTTTATCATGCTATAGAATAACCAATACTACGACTACAAATGTAAATGTATTTAATACTACTGTCTATTACTCATCTTTCTATTCATGCCCTCTCCTATTTATATTCCACTCTCCTATTCAAATCAGTGAATGGTTGCTAGGGTAATTTATACCCTCGCTACTAGATTCCTGGAATTGCAAATTGGAGAGCTGCTGATTAAAAAGCTACACAACATAAACACCACAAATAAAGAATTGTCTCAGAATATCACATCATACTAAAAGTTAATTTTGAACAAACCCTTTAATGCACAAAAAATCTGTTTCTTGTAACAGTCGGGGACATAGATACATTACTGAATATGGTCTTCCATATATTATAGCCAAACTGAGGCTTTGTCAGACTTTTGAACAGGGAACTGTCTAAATGGACAATAGTTATGTTTCATTTAACAAACAGGTTTTATGCTCTGTATCTTGAGTTCTATGCAAAGTAAAAATGTATTATTATTATCATGAGTACTTTCATGTAAATTCATTGTAGCAAGGTCATAAATAATACCGTCACAGCATTTATTTTTCTGAATCAGTGCTAAATTGGTAGGTAGATTCAGTGAAACAAGCATTGTTTGTGAGAATGAATACAGCCATTGTTATGACTAGAGGACCAGATAACAGACACAAAGATCTAATAGGACATAGCCTGATGAAAGCCAAGTAAACCAGTGGTAAAGAATAATCGATCTGTTATAAGGTTACCAGATCACCTGAAAAATCATGGACATGTCTAATAAATGCAGACTGCTAGACTGCATATATGACACACATATTGCACTGAATTAAATGCAATTAGTGCATCCCTTGTAGTTGGATTTTCTAGAAGTGTCATATGTCTTTGATCATATTCTAAAATACATTTCCAATGTACGGTATGTTTTGTAGCTCATCACAACAAATACACAATAAAAATGCCTCCCTTAATTTGTAAATAATGAATAAACCCAGTATAAAATAGTGAAATACATTTTGCCATGTTGTACTCTGATTCAGAATGAATCTTTGCTAATGTTATGGATTATTAAACTAAAAACGTACACCTTAATGTATGCAATAAATGTGTGTGCCGCTTGGTGTTTATTGTCATTATTTTAAAAGGATAATATATATATATATATATATATATATATATATATATGTCTCTAAGTTATATATATCTTCTGTTTATTCTGCAAAGTCAATAAAACTGTATGGCTTAGTACTGTATGTGCTCAGAATATTCCACTTTAACTTTTTTTAGAGTGCATTCTGTGCATGTTAATAAAAGCTGTCTATTTGGCAATACTTTCATATCACATGGAAAATTGTGATATAATTTTTGGCTTACAGTCACTATGCAAAATCTGGACCTGGACCCTCCTGACTGCCCAAATACACATCTCATTCTAACCACATCCATCAACGACACTGTGTAGAATTTTGCTTTGACACTTTTCCTATACAATTTTTATTTGTGCCATGAAGACCCTTACTTCTTGGGTCTCTGTATTGGTTATGATAATCACACACCCTATAGTTATGTCCATGAAGGAAAATAATCATTAGAATTGGGAATCTAATTATCCTCTTTTTCATTAAGAAGTTTTTCTGTCTCTTTAAGAATCAATGGTACATATTAAACGTTTTCCTATGTTTACTTACTGAGTACAAAGTTGGAAATGCTAGAAATGTCTCATTGCACAGTTTGGAATCCACCATTTAAATAAGTGAATGCATAGACAAAGATGTATATGGCTCATGACCCATGCATCTGCCTACACTCACTTACCTGACTAGCCACTAAAAACAGCTTGACACTATCATTGTTGGAATGATAATGGCCACAGCTTTTTAAAGTAACAACCATGCAGAACATCAATACAATTTGTAAACACGAATAATCCATACATAACATCTATTTCATAGAAAATACAACTTCATATAAAACATCCATGTAATAGAAGTAAACAAAACAGTCTGCCTGAGCCCCTTGTCAATCTACTCTTCCACAGCACTACTGAGCCAGGATATCCTCCAGCTGTCAAATCCCTAGCTCAGAGGATACCTACCATCAATCCCTGGTCTCTTTTAGCACTACTTTTAGTATTCCATCTCCTCCACCATAGGGGTTAAACCATCCACTCTACCTGAGCTGGCATACTAGAACAGATCAGTACCCTGGCAGACCTTAACCCACCAAGGCCACATGTGTTACAACTAGCAAAACAGTAAACAAATAATAATACCACCAAACAACACTAGGGTAGGCACCTTCCTTTGTACTGTCCACCTAAAATGGTGGCTAGCCAAACCACCCTATGTCTTCTATATGCCCATTCCTCCCTCCTTTCACTATGCCCTCCTGTTTCAAAACACCTGACCTAGTGATGCTTTGCTGGGTCCCTCCTCTGACCTTGCTGCTATGGGCTCTCAGTATGTGCACGATACTGTACATTTTTTACCTTTTACTAAATATACAGACAAAATAAAATGAAAGCCATCTAATAAGCAGAGCAGATTTTTTCTTTAAAAACCTAAATAGCAAATTGCAATCTGACCAATCAAATTTGCTGAATGTTAGGGAAATATTTCTACACCAGAAAGTTATGTAAGTAGTAGCTATATTATTACAGAATTTAAATCAATTCCATATGAAACAGTGAGGCAATGCCTGGGCATCTTAAGTTAGATTTTGAAGCACACATTTTGGTGGGGTTAAAGGGCAAGGAAAGGCAAAGAAATAAAATCCCATTTTTACTTTCTTTAATGAAAAAGAAATCTATCTCCAAAATACTTCAATTAAAAAATGTGTACCATTTATAAAAAAAAAACCTGACTGTATGCAGTGAAATTCTCCCTTCAATTAGTGCTGTGGATATGAATTGTCAGACATGCCCTAACTTCTGGCAGGGAAACAATCATACTTATGAACAGCAGGAGGAGCCCCTGCCTTACTTACCAGCCATACAGAACTCAAGCAGCTTTGTTTTTTGATCATTTATGACTACCCCTAAAAAGCCCAGATCACACTGAGTATGTGTATGTAGTCTAGTCTTGCAAAGATGTATAACAAAGTTACAAGATGACAGCTCCCTGTGGCCAACTTTGAAAGCATAAATCATTTGTTTGATTAGGCTTGTGGTGCAGTAAGTTCATGTTTATGTTTAGTATACAAAATACAGCATTTACAGCCTTATTCTATTTTAGATTTCCCTTGCCCTTTAATAACGGATTGCAGCAATCAAGGCATTAGAGAATGGGGCTCTTTTATAAACTTTGCACAGAATGATTCATATTTGCCCTGGGTGTGTTTATATGTATTGGTGTATTCAATGTGCAAACATAACTTGGAATTTTTCTTTGCACTGCAATTGTCCTTAAGAGCATTTTAAATATGGCATAATTACAAGTTTTATGTGCACACCCTATGATCAAGTTACATAAATTTGATGGCTGAAAAAAGATTTGCTAAACAGGTTTTACCAAGTGAAATATTTTTTAGCACCAATGCTATATTCTTGCACTACACCCTGTGATAATGCAAACACCCATGTAATTTGTGTACCTTTTGCGAATATTTGTTTGCATCCTACAGCTTTTTGCAAAAAACATGAATGACAAGCACAGCAGTGCAATATGTTACTGTTTAGGGGAAAACGTCCTCAAATATAACCATTTGTTGCCAATAAATATGCACTGTGCAAAGTTTGTAAATAACCCTCAGTGTGTGTGCAAGTACTCTGTATGAGTATTTAGTAAGTATTTACAGTAAGGGGCAGATGTGGGACTTTCTGCAAGTATAAATCATTATATAGTTCTCTGTTACCTGGTATTTGCACCTTCTAGGTAAAGCTGATTTTTCTTGTTTTCTAAATCAGGCTTTTCTTCTGCAGCAAGAATAGTCAATAGTTGGTCCTCCAAGCCAGTTGGTGTGATTACAAAATTGATCAATGTAACCTGTAAAGGAAATAGCAAAACACCAAATATTAGGTTATCTAATTCTGTATAGGTTTAATGTATAAAACCTCAATCGCGAGTGTGGGAGTTGCTAAACGAGTGTTGCATGTGATCTAAGTACTGCAAGTGAAGTAAGCGTTAAGCAGCATTAAAGGCATTGGTGTTTGCTGTGCATGCTGGGAGTGCTGGGTGCAAGGAGGGAGTAAGTACAAATACTGTAACTGACTGTTTTGTGTTGAGTGTGATCTGACTGAGACAAGCAACTTGCTCTTTTATCTATTTCAGGTAAGCTGGTAGATACATTTAGATAATTTATTTTCTTTTTGTGTTTTTGCCTAAGATTTTTTTTTTAACATTTTTTAAAGTTAATAAGCGGTGTTATTTTGCTGCTGGTAGCAAAAGGCATTTTTTTAATCTTCCCTCTGCCTGCTAATGAACGGGGAGGAGTTAATCAGGTAAATTCTGATCAGGATTTGGTTTGAACCCTCGATAAGTTTCAGTCTGCACAGCTAGTGTGGAAGCTGCCAAGCAACCTGTGCCATGAGCAAAGTTAAGAAGAGAGGGAGCTTAATGCGTGGCTGAGACAATGGAATAAGGAAGAGGTTTTTGGAGAACTGGGTTGATTTTTCAGTCAGCTAAAGGCTCTTTGCTAGGGATGGCCTGCACCTTAATGATGATGGTCCCTAACTGCTCTGCGGTTAAATGACCATACTTTCCAGAACTCCAGCAGCTTTGTTTGTTTCCCTGTAAAGCAGCCGGCAATTTTGTAGATTTGCATCCACAGACCCAGTGCAGTCTGCATATTCTTATTATCAGTCAGTCTTGCTGTATCTACTTCTATCTATGGCAGATATTATTTGACTTGTGCTGTTTTGATCATTTATGATGATCCCTAAGCTTAACCTCCCAACTGAAGCCCAGACCACACTGAGCATGTGTGTAGTCTTTGTATTGCAAAAATGTTTAACAAAGTTACAAGATGATAGGTCCCTGTGCCAACTTTGAAAGCATAAATCAGTTTAATTAGGCTTTTGTGCGGTAAGTTCATGTTTTTATTTAGTATGCCAAATACAGCATTTCTAACATTATTCTATTTTAGACTTTAGTTGCCCTTTAATGGGACTGTACTAGGCTTCTTGTAGATAATAAACTGGACTGCAGCAATCAATGCCAGTCAACAGCATCAAGGGCCAATAAGGTCTTGAGCTGTATTTAAAGGGGCATAGATTCACGGCAGGAAGGGGTCATTCTTCCACTGTATAGAGCACTGGTATCCTGAACAGTTTTTTTCTCCAGTGCTCAAACATGACATTACTGAATTAGAGAGGGTACAGAGAAGGGCAACTAAGCTGGAAAAGGTATGGAAAATCTTAGCTATGAGGAAAGACTGGCCCAATTGGGGATGTTCACGCTGGAGAAGAAGAGTTGATATGATAACTATGTATAAATATATAAGGGGATTTTATAATTAACTAATGCTTTATTTAACAGTAGGTCTTTCCAGCTGACACAAGGTCACCCATTTCAATTAGAAGAAAGTAGGTTTTGCCTAAATATTCAGAAGGGATTTTATACAGTGAGGATATCACTATGTTACTTTATTCCTTTTTATAGATGAAACTTACATGTATTCCTCTTAGACAGCACAGCTGACAGTACAGCCTCAGAAATCATTAAGCTTGCATACATAGCGGGGCTTAATTTGCATTTAGTTCATAGAGGGGTGCATTTATTAACACTGGAGACAAACATCACCGGTGATGTTGCCATAGCAACCAATCAGATATTACATTTGAATAGTCACCTACATGTAAGAAAACAAAAGCAAAGGTCTCGTTGGTTGCTATGGGCAACTACACCAGTGAGGTTTTTCTCCAATGTAAATGAATATGCCCCTTAATGTTCTTCCAGCAGCAGACCAATCACAGTTGTTTGCTATGATAACAACACTGGGGCAAATTCATCCAGTGATTGAAAATAAGCTGTAGAGGGTCAGGAAGTTCAGGGATGGGAAAAATCAAAGCACTCCCAATTCGGTTAATATTCAACAAATTGGAACCAAATGAAAAAGTAAATAATTATTATCCATTTCAGTAGATCCTAAGTATGCTGTTAACAGAAACAAAGTATCTTGATTCTCCATTGAATCTATATTTTTTCTTGTAATTTCTGCTAAAAGAAAGTTGAGAAAACAGCACTTATTATAAAATGTCATTAGCAAAAATCCAGTTTCCTCCTGCCTGTGCCAGTGCACAGCTGTATTATTCTGACATCCACATAAATATGAGAATAATACTATTAGAAATGGGAAAACAATTCCACAGACCAATTATAACTTCATAGCACCTCATTCGTTATCCCCAGCGTATTTGCATTTCTACCAATTTTCCTAATTCCTATGATTTCCTCATTCAGCGGCAAGCACATAGGAAACATACTTTGACAGACACTTCAGGCAGGTAATGAGGATTTCGGAGACGGGTGGTCATGTAGAGTTTAAAATCCCTGCTGTAATGAATTAAAGCTTCTCCAAGATGAATATATTCCATTCCACTTTGCTTAAATGTCTGTCTTAGCAAAACAGGCTCCAAAATTGGATCTAGTTCTTCTGAGATATTTTCTATTAGCACCGGTGTCCCAAACTTGAAAGATATAAAAAAAAAAAGAGGTGAAAAGAAAATCATCACAAGCATATAACACTGAATTAATTCAAGGAAAAAACTGCCAATTTAATGTGATGTGTTTACATGTTGTGACAAGGAAACTCTCTAGAAGGACACAATTGTTAGTCAAAAAAGGCAATTGCTTCGACTTTATGTTTTCAGTGTATTTAATGCAGTGCCATTAAAAAGGAAGCAAAATAATCTATATTAAATTGGCGTCACTGCTATGAATCTAATATGTGCAAAGAGCTGGTAGCTGTCAAAAGGGCTTAATATGAGTGATTTGTCAGTTGTTTGCTTTATTGATTCTTTTTGCACAATGCGGTGCTGGTGGCCTTTGATTTTATTCGCTTCGAGGTTGTGTGGTGTAAGAGAATCAAAATAAACCCATGCTGAAAGAGTAATATTAATAAGAATAAGGTCACAATGATTAGAAATTGCAGTATAATGATATACTGAAAGCAAAAGAAAGAAGAACATTACAATATAGGAGAGGAATTAGTCTCAAAAATGTTATAATGCTGGTTATCTGTAAACAAAATATAACTCTATATTATACTGAATTAATGGCAAAATGATTAACATGCGTACAAATGTTTTCATGCACAGTATGTATCTATGCACACATAGAACCTTTTGTGTTACTGCTGCTTTAAACATTCCTGCTAGACTTATAGCTACCTAAACAAAATGGCCCTCTGAACTCAAGTTCATTAAGACATTTTGTGCATTAAGCTACCAAAGATGCCCTCCCCTTTAAACAAAACTGGGATTTTTAGTATAGATATTGCTATATATTCAAGCTTTCCGACTATTATTTAGTTTTTTTTTACCTGCTTGTGTTGAGAGCTAATTTTTCTCCTGGAACACCAATACTTTGCGCATTATTAAGAATGTGCAAATTAGTGGCACCAGGGAGACACAAAGTGCTAAGAAACATTGTGCTTAATGCCTGCTTTTCTTAGGTGTGCATGTCACCATTCTTGTATTAATCTGGAATATGGTACAAAGTGAAGAGTGCAACCCAGATCTGAGCTGTGCACACATGCTTTGTGCATGGAGGTTTAAGTACTTTGCTGCTATAGTACTCTACTATATATATATTTTTAATTTATTGATGTAAATAAAGAAAGAAAGGGCTTCAAGGCATCAGAAACAGAATGAATAATTCCTACTCTCCTACTGTGAAAATGTTCATATTAGGGCAGGGCTACACAAAGAGATTCGGGGAGATTAGTCGCCCCAGCGACAAATCGCCTCGTCTTTTGGGCGACTAATCTCCACAAACCGCTTCCCCCTGTCTTGTGCCGGCTAAAATGAAAATCGCCTGCAGCAATTTACATGCAGTGCTACATTTTCCACATTTTTTCGCCACGTGTGAATTGCCGCCGCAGGCGATTTTCATTTTAGCTGGCGCAAGACAGGGGAGATTAGTCGCCCGGAAAATGCTGTGATTTGTAGCTAGAGTGACTTATCTCCCTGAATCTCCTGATATAGAATGTGAATTCCTGATCCCTGTGTTTAGTTTCTACAATAAACAAGGGAGTTTTACTTTGAAAGCAGCAAGTAAGGTGCAGGTAGAACTTAGTCCCTTTGTAAAATGTATAATGGAGAAATAGAATTCTTAATGAATCAGATGCAATTTGAGAGTAGGACTGGCCAGATATGGGATGTAGTTGGCCAGCTTAAATATATTGCAATATATGGACAAACAATCCCTGTTTTGTTTAAAGGGTAAGGCATTTTTTAGTAGCTGTATACAAAAAATGTCTCAATGTCTTAAATATATTGATAATGGGTTGAGTGCAGAGGATTTTTGTATTTGTCTTTAGTTTCTATAAACAAAGGGAATTCTGGGAATGAATTCCAAATGTGCTCCAAGAAAATCCCATTTGCATGGGTTTATCCTTTTAGCCAATAGGATAAACCCATGCAAATGGGATTTTCTTGGAGCACATTTGGAATTCATTCCCAGAATTCCCTTTGTTTATCTAAGTCTGTATGAGGCAGTCTCCTCAACCCTTGTCACTTCTTTAGTTTCTACAAACCTTTTTCTCTATCCACTATGTATTTGTTAAATCAAATCATAGATATAGATTCTGAAATGTTAAAATGATCCTAATAATATGTATTTATTGGATTTTAGTGTGAAACTGTTTTTATAAGAATCCTACAAGGTTGGCAGTTGCCTGAAAAGCTTCTGAAAAGAACTGAAAGAAAAATAAAAACGATATCATTCTAACTCTGAGCCAGCTGACCCCGGGGGATAAAACAAACCGGTTTCTTTTTGCTTTTGCACTTGGGGGTGTTTTTGCGATATTTTCTTTTTGTTTTAGAATCCTTAAGGCTTTTTCAGCCATTCTACCTGAATACAATACAACTCCAATATGTTTGTATTTAGCTATGGCAATCCATTAGCCTTCACAATATTATTTCTTGATAAAAGGTGAGTTAACAGTAACATATCTGAAACGCTAAGGGCACATAGCATATCACAGACATCTTTAGGATATACAGCGGGGGCTTCAAAAACAGTTGGAAACACTTTCAAGGGCATTATATAAAACAGCAGTAATCCTGAGAATAATGTCAAGTTTAGATTTTTTGAATTTGCATTTTCATGGAATACCCTATAGGCTGTAACCCTTTCACTGGATATTAAAGCACAGCCATATAGCCATGTATTATTTTCCAACTGCACATTAGCTTTGTCTTTGTTGGGGCTCTTTAGTGCAGTGCAGTGTTTGTCTGTAGAATTGCTTGTACGAGGAGCACAGGCCATCTTTTTATTTGCATGCCAAACAGATGAATCAGAAGCAAAACTTGATTCATTTACTTGAATTTCCTTTCCAATTTTATATTCTATCCTGCATAAAAAATATTGTCCCCATTTAATTATTAACTGTGCTGGAAATAAATTGTTAAATAGAAAAGCCTCACAAAAAGGGCACAAAATCATAATTTTAACATCCATGCATGCAATTGCTCATAATATTTAATAAATTACAGGAATAGGCAGAAAGCCATGAGATGAGTGCAGAACAGGTGCCTTGGGGTCATAAATCATAATAAAAAGCTAGACAAGATGACAGAGACTAACAAGGTAATTATAACTTAAACAGTATAGCGTGTTAAGAATTAACCACATTTTGTTTATACAAATCTGCTTTTGGGGTTTTGGCTGCCAAGAGTGACTGAATATTTCTTTGAATATAAAATATTGTAAACGGGAAGGAACATGTTGTATAACTTAGTACCTGGATACTGTTGCCAACTGTTCTAAGATAATCTGCATCTGAAGCTTTACAAACTTGAATCTTGTTCAGTTTTTCCAAATTTTTTATCCACTTATTTGCTTGACCTTGAGGGTCGATCATGAGAGGCCAGCGCTGGGCAGATGTGACAATAATAGCATTTTCTACAGAGAAGCTGAAATACAAAATCATATTTGCATGTTTCTTTTTGAATTTATATAATCTGTTTTTCAACACAGTCTATTGAATTCATTCCACAATAGGTGACATACTTATCTTTTGGCAGCCCATGAAATTGCCATTCCATTATTTTCACAGGATCTCCTAAGGTACTTGAGAGTGCAAATCCATCAGAAACAGGAATGTGTTTGTCTTTACACATTTTAAACCAGTCTTTGAGAATTTCCTATAGATAGGAATTTAATACTTTTGAGTGAGATGAAAACTACAGGTGTGCAGAAAAGTAACAGGTAAACTAAGGTGCAAACAAGATCAATATAATAATTATCTGCCTCTGCTTTTTATATATATTGTTTAGGTATTCAGAGAAATACATTCCCAGTTCCTGTTCAAGAATACAGTACATTTTGTTTTATTTTAAATGGCAAATGTACACACACATATATATATATATATATATATATATATATATATATTTATTTATTTATTTATTTATTTAACCTTATATTAGGAAAGTGCACTTACACTGATGTTGTAAGTCTAAGGGTTAAAGGGACACACAGATACACTTAATTCCAGTTATAATATTGTTAGCCTTAGTTTATAGGACTTCAGTGTTAATATTTATTTATTTATTTATTTAGCTTTGAGGTGAAAGATATTTTGATCCCTGTTTTGCTTTGGGGCCCAGTGGCTAAAAAAAAAGGAAGGGGGGTCCCTGTATGGAATGGCACACACTAGGATTAACAATAAAATATCACATGTTTTATTGTTGTTCTTGTGCAGCAGGCAATTTGTGAGAATGGCATATTAATCCAAATCATGAAGGTATTTGTGGCAAACACAGTCCTGCACTTCTACATAGAACCCCAACATGTCGACCCTGCCTTTTTTGAGAAATGGTGCACAACTATTGACACAAGGGAATCCTGGAATTACTGCCACGTTAAATGTGGGTTCAGGATTCCCACAAACAACTTTGTTAAAGAGCCCACCAGACTTGCACCCAGTAAATCAGATCAATTTGAATGGTCACTCTGGATCTGACCACATTTAAATTCATGAATGACAACATATTTTGTTAAAAATATAAAACAAACTTTTGTTGTTTTGGTTAAAATAATACAGTTTACACGTTAGGCAGAAGCAGTAGATTTTGGATGTATTGAAAAATAGTGGCAGGAAATAGAAGAAGCACAATGTTATTCATACAGAAAAGTTGTCTTTGAACTTCCTTTTTAAAATGTATTTGGAAAATTCCGCTTTCAAACCCAAAATTGGTACAGGACTAGTGATGGGCGAATTTATTCGCCAGGGGCGAATTCACGGCAAATTCCCCCGATTCGCAAAACGCCAGCAAAAATTCCCCAAAAAAACCGAGTCGTGCGGCGACGCGCCAAAAACGTGGCGTGACTTGTTTCGCGAATTTTTGCTCCAATTCGTGAATTTCGCTGGAAATTCGCAAATTTTTCGGCAAAGCGAAACTGGGTAGATTCACCCATCACTATACAGGACCATTTATTTGTCTTGTTTTTATCACTATGTATAATTGTGACACAATGTTATTTAGGGGGGGAAATGGAGACCCAATTGCAACTGCATGGGGGCCCAAATTAATCACTATGTATAATTGCAAGACAAAATGTAATTCAGGGGCAACATGGAGACCCAATGTCAACTACATGGGGACACAAATTTGGGTTCTCAATTCACAGGTTAAAAATACCTTATATAGACAATGGCAATGCTGCACAAGGCATTCCAGTTGCTGAAAATATGCTCTTAAATTGAACTTTTCACAATTCAAAGTATTTATGAGAACTTACTTGTCTAAACTTTGGAGTAAATGAACCCAAATAAGCCACAACACCTGCAGTTAGGAGCAAATCCCCAACTATATTCTGAAATGTGTCTTCTAGGTGCATTGCAATGTTTGTCCAACGTTCTTTCTCTCCACCAAGTCCATTAATAAGTTTCTCTGCACGATCCAGTTTCAACCTTAAATAATTATCATAAATATGTTATAATCATTATTCTTACATCATTTTTATAGGTTGTAACACAGCATGGGGATTTTCCTCTTAACCGCATGTCAGCTCAAAGGTTGCTTTCCAGCTGGTATTCTTGTGTAAAAGACAGATTATAGGAATTATAATTTACTACAAACTATTATGTTAGTGTTTTCGACATTTGCATGCATGCACATGGAATTTAAATTTACATATTAGATTTAGGTCCTTGTTTAGACTCTGCAAACATTTTGACATTGTCAGCAGGATATTAAATGTAATTTAAACCCAAAATCAAGTGCAAAGTGTATAAAAAATGGCCTTATTTTACACTTTGCACACTGATTTTTAAATAGAAAATGACCTGCATTAAGTATACATTTTCAATGGTTTAAATTTGTAAATTTAATTGAAAGCAGGTTTTGTTTGCCAGTTCTAACACTTGGGGGCAGATTTATAAAGGCTCGAAGTGATTTTTTTTTTTTTTTAATTCTAATTTTGAAGTAATTTTTGAGTACTTCAATTATCGAATAACCCAAGATTCGAATAGAATTGAAAAAATTTCACCATTCGAATTTCGAATTACTGTCTCTTTAAAAACTTTGACTATTTGCCACCTTAAACCTGCTGCATAGCTGTTTTACCCTATGGGGGCCTCCTATAACCTTTATGGAGTCTTTAGGCTAAGTTTTTTCGGGGGCAATCATTCGAAACGAATGATTAAATCGTACGATTCGAACAATTTGAATGAAAACAGACCTGTTCGATCAGGCAAAAGGAAAAAAACACTTTGACTGGTCGAATGTCAAAGTATTTTCACTTCAAAATTTGACCCTTGATAAATCTGCCCCTTGATCTACAGTTAGGTCCACAAAATACAGTAGAATCAGACTCTTTTCAGGGACTGCTGCTGCTTGAGGCAGCCCAGATGCCGCCCCCCCTCTCGCTCCACGCTTCTAACTTGTAGCGTTGGAGCGGTTCAATTAGGGGCTGCATCGCTAGTGCAGGGAGAGCCATTGCTCTCCCTGCACTATAAGAGCTGAATTTCCATTTTAGAAAACAGAAATTAAGCTCTTAAAGTTACCAGAGGCGGCTTTTGCATAAAAAATGCATAAACTCAAGGGATGAAAACGTAATTATGCCTCTTTATAGATCCCTAATAAGGCCTCATCTGGAGTTTGCAGTGCAGTTTTGGACTTAAGAAGGATATAAATGAGCTGGAGAGAGTGCAGAGACATGCAACTAAGCTGGATAGAGGGATGGAAGACTTAAATTATGAGGGTAGACTATCCAGGTTGGGGTTGTTTTCTCTGGAAAATACATTAGAGGACATTATAGACAAATATCAGGGGACCTTTCTTCCCATAAAGAGGATCACCGCACCAGAGGCCACCCCTTCAGATGAAGAAAAGGACTTTCATTTGAAGCAGCGTAGGTGGCTCTTCACAGAGAGGTTGTGGAATGCACTGCCAGGTGATGTTGGGATGGCTGATTCTGTTAATGCTTTTAAGAGGGGCTTGGATGATTTCTTGGACAGACATAATATCAAAGGCTATTGCGATACTAAACTCTATAGTTAGTATATGGGCATATAAAGGTATGGATGGTTGTGTGTGTATGGATGCTGGGTTTTCATTTGGACTTGATGGACTTTGTCTTTTTTCAACCCAATTTAACTATGTAACGCTAATTTACTAAGTAGCGAAGTTACTTTCCGGGCAATGAACGATGGCAAATTTTTACTATAGATGGCCATAAATGCAAAGATCTGCTTGTTTGGCGACATCGCCAAACAAGCGGATCTTTCCCCAATATGCCACTAACTATCCAAACGTTTGGCCCTATGGCCGAATGATCGGATTATGACTAGCACAATGGACTTCTGAGGGGTTGTTCAGAAGAGAATCGATATCGGCAGCTTTATCTGCCTGTGTATGGCCAGCTTTACTTTGGCAGAGTGAGCCATTTAAATCAAAGATGCGCTAGTGTTCATTTCTGGCCAGTGCAACTTTGCTAGAGTTCTTGTGCTCAGGCTAATTTGCATATGTAGGAAATTTACAGAGGCATGTAAGAGGAATTTATGTTACATGGTGCATACATTTACACTGATAACTACACATGCAAATGGAACCTTAATAAAGTCAATAGAGTTGTTGTAATGCCCTACACATACTGTAAGTCCACCGTTAAACAAGGAGAAGAAAGCTGAAAAGGTGAGCAGTAAAATATCTGATAAACTGTGTCACATTCC
>CM044435.1:43015157-43063298 GCA_024363595.1 Xenopus borealis | reverse complement strand
TTTTATTTGAACTGTCTTTGTAATTTTGTTGCAAGAATTTTTAATAAAACAAAAATTTCCACCGTTAAACAATGTGCCATATGATATAAAATGTATGTGGGAAACCAGGTACCTGAAAAAAAAATGTTATGCCTTTTGCAGCCAAACACCCTGATATAATCAAAAGACATAAGCGTTTTTTGGACTTAGAACATATTCCACTCAAAAATGAATATGTAAGTAACTAGAGATTGAGGAAGTTCTATGCACTCCAAAGCACTTGCCAGGTCAGAGCTGATGAAGGCAAGTCTGGCATAGAGGTAACGTTCAGTAAAATCCAGATCTTAGTGAATTTGCGGAGTTACGTCCATTTGCCAGAGAGAAAATTCACCTGACGTTAGAGTGTGAAGCAACGGTAAAGCTCTACTAGGCAGAGGAAAATGTCTTTGGAATTATGGTGTAGTCAATAGGATGAAACACGTATGACCCCATGCTTTCATACTTTTGTAAAAATTTCACTTGATAAAGAAATCTAAATCCAAATTTCATTTAGCCTGGTCTTTTGAGACATTTTACCTAAAATAATGTCTAATTGATATATTCAGTGGGACTTATAAGAACTTTTATAAAGAAAGATTAAACTTTTGACTTTTACTTTTCATAACAAATCTATTTGTGTTAACTGATGCTCCTAATCCTACATGCATTTGGTTTCAGAATTTCAGTCTATTACTGACCCTTCCCCAAAAACAAAAACCCAGTTACTATAATAATTTAAATTTGTTAACAAAAGTTATTTTTCATTTGGTCTTAGATTATAGGTTGAAAAACAGGGCTCTTTTCATCCGGTTAATGTAACATATTTATTAAGCTTATTTTTTATTTAAGTCACTAAGGAGTTCCTTGACTATATAAAAGACACAAAGCAGCAAATGATGCAAAACGCTTTTCTCCAAGGTTAAAATCATTTGGCATTGGCATGTATAAATATTATATGTCCTTTTAATGTGCCACCAAAGAATTCAATGTTGGCACATTAAAAGGGGATGTTCCCCAACTGCAAGAGAATTGTGTGTGCGGATCCATTTGTTCCAATTTTGCAGTGAGTGAATTGTGGGTGTGCGGTGGATTTAATATAAGATAAATATTATATGTCCCATAATACACTCCAAGAGCAGTGGTGAGAACTAAAAGAGTAAGCAATAAGAAAGAATAATGAAACTGTCTAATGTAGAAACCTGTATACATGTCTTTTCTTTAATTATATCCTTAAAGACTACCCCTTTACACATCTGGTTACAAACATAACTCCTAACAATCCGAGACCTGTATTAGCATACAAAGTTACTTCTACATTTAGAAATGTAAAAACAAAACTAGGCAAATAGTCAGGCTGTGCAAAATAAAAGTTTTTGACATATTTAGTTCTAAAAATGTAATGTATAAAGGCTGGAGTACATGGATGCCTAACTTAATAACCAGAACTCGACTTTTGGCTTTACCTCTTTATAACCTGTAACCAATCAGTAACCAAAATCAGTGACCCAGCATACACACACACCCCTTCACTCTCACACAAACCGTATTTGCCCATAGCTATACATAGGGTCTGATTTACGAAATTCACATGAAATTCACATGAAACCGATCGTACGATTTTTTCGTGAAATTGGATATGCAAATTTGGCCTCTTCGATTCACGAATATCGAATAGATCGAATGATCGGATATTCGATCATTCGATGATCGAAGGATTCAAAATTTAAAATTTATTCGACTGCCTACTTCGCCAGATTGAACCTACCGAATTGTAATAGAAGCCTATGGGAAGCCCCCCATAAGCTTCTGAGGCTAAGTCCTGCTCGAATACCATTTGTACAATCGTATCATTCGATCGCTAGAATCATATGAATTTTTTGGACTCTCGAAGGAAATTTCACGATTTTTTCGTGAAATCGAACGATCAATATCCGATCATACGAATTCATCGAGAAATTGTATTGCGAGCAAAATGATAGCCTAAAACAATTCGATAAGCATTCAATGGTCAAATGCTTATCGAATTGTGAATTTGGTTCAATTAATTTTGGGGAATAATAGTAAATTTGCTCCTAACTGTAGAGTTTAGTATCAAAATAGCCTTTGATCATCATCCAAGCCCCTCTTAAAAGCATCAACAGAATCAGCCATCACAATATCACCCGGCAGAGCATTCCACAACCTCACTGTCCTCACTTTGAAGAACCACCTACGCTGCTTCAAATGAAAGTCCTTTTCTTCTAGTCTGAAAGGGTGGCCTATGGTGCAGTGATCCTCTTTATGGGTAAAAAGGTCCCCTGATATTTGTCTATAATGTCCTCTAATGTATTTGTAAAGTGTAATCATATCCCCTCACAAGCGCCTTTTTTCCAGAGAAAACAACCCCAACCTGGACAGTCTACCCTCATAATTTAAGTCTTCCATCCCTCTAACTAGTTTAGTTGTATGTCTATGCACTCTTTCCAACTCATTTATACCCTTTTAAGGACTGGAGTCCAAAACGGCACTGCATTCTCCAAATGAGGTCTTACTAGGGATCTATAAAGAGGTATAATTATGTTTTCATCCCTTGAGTTTATGCCCTTTATTTGCTTTAGTAGCTACAGAATGACACTGCCCAGAATTAGACAACTTGTTATCTATAAAACCCCCAAAATCCTTCCTACTTAAGGAAACTCCCAACACACTGCCATTTTGCATTTATATTATTTTTGCCAAAGTGCATAACCTTGCATTTCTCAACATTGAACCTCATTTTCCAGTTTGCTACCCAGTTTCCCAACTTAGACAAATCACGCTGCAGAGTGGCAGCATCCTACATGGAACCTATAGTTCTGCAGTTCAATGCCCACATCCAGGTCATTAATAAATAAGTTGAAAAGCAAAGGACCCAGTACAGAGCCCTGCGGTACACCACTAACAACACTGGTCCAATTTGAAAATGTTCCATTTACCACCACTCTTTGTAGTTTATCTTTTAGCCAGTTCTCTATCCAGCTACAAATACTATGTTCCAGGCCAACATTCCTTAATTTAACCAGTAACCTTCTGTGTTGCACTGTATCGAATGCTTTAGCAAAATCTAAGTAAATCACATCCACTGCCATCCCAGAATCGAGGTCCCTGCTTACCTTCTCATAAAAAGAAGTTAGTCTGGCAAGATCTGTTATGCATAAAACCATGCTGGCACAAACTCATATTTGCTATGAAGTCCAGTATCCTATGCTTTATTAATCCTTCGAAAAGCTTTCCTACCACTGACGTCAGACTAACTGACCTATAGTTTTGAGGCTGAGAACGGGATCCATTTTTGAATAGCGACACCACATGGGCTTTGGTTTGGGCAATCACTCTCTCTTAAAAGCCACTAGTTAGTGGTGGGGGAGGATTTAGCCCAGTGGTCCTCAAACTTGGCCCTCCAGCTGTTAAGGAACTACAAGTCCCACAATGCAATGATGGAGTCTGACAGTCACAGTCAGGCAAATGCATTGTGGGACTTGTAGTTTCTTAACCGCTGGAGGGCCAAGTTTGAGGACCACTGATTTAGCCCTTGGACAAACCAAGGCTCAGAAGACATTTACTTCAATGTTACTATGCAGAGAGGTACCATACCTTTTATACTATGACCAGAGGTAAACAAGTTAGGGACCACCGTGTGGGTTTTACTTTGACTTGATATGGTGGCTTATCAATTTTATGATCATAACTTTGTAACTAAAAACCCCTTCTTTTTGTAAATACATGCATATAAACTGAATTACTCAGACAGGGGGCCAGGGAATGTGCATTAATTAATTGGCCAAGTCAATAGCCCTTCCATTATACTTATATATTTTAACTTAGCCCTAGGAGTGCACCCACAACCCTTCTTTTTTCTATTCACAATCTGTTTAGGCCTGCTCTTAGACCCTACTCTCCTCCCCACCACTACTAGAGAAACTGGTCTCCCAGCTGTTAGAAAGATCAGCCCCATTTAGAATTGCCAATCCAGAGTTCACATTCCCATCATCTTCACACAAGCTGGCAAAAGCTGTTGGTATGTATCTCTTTTCCTTTTGCCCACTTTAGATATTCTAACTGTCACCCAGCTAGTTGCCTTAAAATCCTGCTGCTGTTCTGTTCCCCCCAAACTATATGACCCCGCTAGGTCCTGCTCAGTGAGCAAGAGACTCCTTTCAAGATTGCAGATCATCCGCAGTGTTGCAATTTGTTCCTCTAGTGCTCTAACTTGAGCCTCCAAAGTGGCAATTTGCTCACTTCCACCACTGAGGTAATTATTTTGGATCTCTTGTTCCAAATCTGCATACATATGGCAGACTGTGCACTAGGTCAGAAAGTCAATCTTGTTAGCACTCATTATTCCAGTTACAGATCAAAACAGGAATAAAAAAAATAAAATAGGGCTTAGAACAAACGTTTGACCTAGGTTGAACCTCCTTTGATTTGAAACTCTGGTGTTTGTAACTCCACTTACAGATCCCCCACTTAAAGAGCAAACACTTAAGAGCAGCTATTTAGCACCAAATACAGAAAAATACATAAAAAATTAAACCACAGTATTTAAATATACCACCTTATTACAAAACAACATTTGATAAATATTTATCATTTTCAGGTGATTTGTTTGTTTTAAGCTGTTTTTTCCATTCAGCAGCCTGTTTGGTAACAGGTTAGAGAGCTGCAAATGAGGAAGTTGGGTTCTAGATATTACGACATCCGTTCACTCCAGTCTTTGTGGATTACACTTTTGGCTAACTAAATATATTAGAAACATTATTTTTTATATTTACTCAGTTTTATTTGTACACTGAACTGTTCCTTTAAATGTAGGTTGAAAAGCAGTAATAATTTAACATAAGGGAGTTTAACTGACATGCAGTGTGAATAAGCCTGAAACTATGACCTGTGTTTATCTGAACTAGGTAGTTTTATAAATTAGTTCCTCCACATGCAAATAACTGTTGCTATGTCATTTGGTGACTGGTGTTCCCACTGTTTTGCTATTTTAGTAAACTATAGCATGTCAGCTTGAATAGATCAATATACCCATGCAGTATCCCAAAGGTGGTCTCTGAAACAAATAAATAAATGGAATTATACAATTAAATTTGCCTTCTGTATAAATACATGAATTTATAGATCCAGGTGTGAAAATATGAATTGTTTGCACTAAAATCCAATTAAAATGCTCTTTCCCACTTTAGTAACATTATTATTCAATTGTATTAAATCATTATTCTCTTTTTATCACAGTGGAATAGTGTGTGTAATGGCTTGGATACAGTTTAGAAAACCCAGTAATTTATAGAGCTCTCACAGAAATTTTTATTCATATCTAAAGATAGGAAATTATTAATAACTTACTTGGTCATTTCAATATTTTCCTCCAAGACCCTTTTCTCAACTAGTTTTTGAGACAATTGCTCTTGCAGGACTTCTAGTTTGTCACTAACTTCCTTTAGTTCTGCTCTCTTGATTTTTAGCTTTTCCGTGTGAATCCTAAAGTCTGCTTCTGCTGCCTCCAGCCTTTGTCGTTTTGGAGCCACAATCTGCAATTTAAACATAACATATTTTATTCTGAAATGTTATTTAGAGAGTACGTATATTGAAATTTGTTGATTTTAAGGTGTGTGATGTATAACACCCAAAATACAGAATACAAATTATAAACAACACACTTTTTGATGTTTTACTTAAAGGGGTAGTCCACCTTTATCTTAACTTTTAGTATGTTATAGAATGGCCAATTCTAGATAATGGTGTGACTGCAGTTCCCGGAATTCCCCTTTGTTTCCTGTTTCTCCTCTGGTAGGAATTCACAATATCAAAGTCTCAATGAGTCAGCGCTAGAGAGCTAAGAGAAATAAGAATGCAGCATAAAGGGAATCTAAGTTTAGTGGTTTGTTGTAGTTCCACACTCTCTCAAAATAATCAGAGGCTGACAAAGTCCCAAAGCAACGAAATGCGTAAGGTGAAGGCAGCAACGTCACCTCCAAGCGCCCCAGGAGTTTTACAGCGGGTGGAAGCATCGCAAGTTGGAGCTGAAACCAAATTACTAGCTTGCATAGTAACACTGACTTTAAAGGGAAAGAGGAGATTTGATGTGCCCTTTTAAAACTTCTCAAATGTGAGTTTAATTGATGTTTTTTACATATACGTAATAAAAGTTTTTACACAATTATTTGCACTCTACATCTTCTAATCACTGAGTACCTCATCCTGACTTTTCTGATGAATGAGCTATAAAGTTTAAATGCTTGTAAGTACAAAACTTTAATTAAAACATGAGGGGGATGTAAGAATTAATCTAACACCCCCTGGTGAGTTTTCGGATAGTGTGGAACTGCAACAAGCAACAACCCACTACACAGATTTCATTTATGCTGCACTCTTAATTCTCCTAGCTCTCTAGTGTTGACTCATACAGTCTTTGATATTGTGAATAGCCAATTCTAAGCAATTTTTCCATTGGTCTTCATTGTTTATTTTTTTATAGTTGTTTCCAATGTTTCCTTATACTTCTGACTATTTCCAACTTTGAAATCGGGGGTCACGTAGATAAATTCTATGATCTGAAACAATTCCAGATGCAGATGTGCATCACAGGTTTGTGCAGCCAGAAACACCTCTAAGAAATGACCAGAGAGGACAAATGAGTGGCCCCTGGAATGCAATTGCCAAAGGTTGGACCTCCTACTATCCAGTGGCCTTCAAGCATCTTCTGCATGCCTGGTTATGTGCACACACTCTTTCTATACATGGAGGCAGATCTATTATCAATTGGAGATTGGGTTCTGAGTTCTTTAACTCATTGATATTTTTTGCATTGTATTTTTATAACAATTGCTTTTTTATGTACAGTAAGACTTTGCTTTGATTGGGTTGATTGGGTTATTAGGGATTTAACTGCATTCTGCATTGTTCTCAGTTACAGTATTTTGATTTTGACTCTGCATGACACATAGGGGCAAATGAACTAAGGGTCGACTTTCGAATTACAAAAAAATAAAAAATTTCAGCATCAAATTTTTTTCAAAGGGCATTTTCGAACGAAAATGTATCCAATAGGTAAGTTTTCAATTGTATAAAATTGTTGGAATGTATCGATTGATTCAAACAATTTCAGTAAAAATGCTTCGAATTTCAAAAATTTTAAAAATCTTAAAGGTTCCAGAGGTCCCCCATAAAATAGCAATTCAGCAGCTTTAAGGTGACAAAGTGTTGAATTCGAGTAACACCAAAAAATTTAAGTGTTCAAAAGTAAAGAAAATATCATGTAGTGTTGCTCTGCGCTGTTAAAACTGATCTGTTTGCTTCACAAACACTACTATAGTTCATATAAACAAGCTGCTAAGTAGCAATGGTGGAAATTGAAAAATGGCTATATGGCACAGGATAAGTAATGGATAACAGATAACATTGCGTTCAACAGAGCTTATCTGCTGTGTAACTTGAGCCTTTTCTCCTTTGACTAGTTGCCACCATGGCTACCCTACAGCGTATTTATATAAACAATTGTAGTGCTTCTGAAGCAAACACTGCAGTTTTACCAGTGCAGGGCAACACTGAATTATATTTTTATTACTTTAAAACAACTTCATTTTTGATGTTACTGGTCCTTTATAGAGAAATTTTTTCAATTTGAATTGAATTTTGGGCTGTTCGATAGTCAAAGTAGCCAAAAATTACTTCGAAATTCGAATTTTTTTATTTGAATTTTCACTTCGACCCTTAGTAAATGTGGTCCATAGTATTTTTATTCATACGGGGCACTGAACTGTTGAGACGTTTAATAAAACGTGTAGTGGAGTAACACACCCAGTGCACAAGAGGGGGGGGCTGGGTTGACTTCCTCTGTAGGGGGACCCATGGATGCTCCACAGTCCATGTGAAATCACAGGTCACCAGCGGCACCAAAACAAGTGGGTGACCCTCAATTTAGCATGCACTGCTGGTCACTCTTGGTCCCTCCTACAATTTCAGTCACAAAACTTTTAGCAGTACACAAAAAAAAATCTCCTATTCTTTTTAATAAAATACTTTAACTAAATAGTGAAGGGATTGTGCACTGTTTAAATTCACAATAATAAACAATATTATATAGCCTAATTGAGTTTTTCTTTCTTTATTATAAACAGTTTTATTGCACTTAATGCTGTATTTCTATAACACTTATAGAAATGTTCTACCTGCCAAGAACTTTATTTTTATTAAAACTATATGAGGTGATGCGTAAATTAAGTGCACAGAGCCATTATGGGCAAACATTAATAGCACTGGAAACTCTGTATCCCCCAATTTCCCAAACCATTAGGTACAAGCGTGCATTTGGCTATTTGCTTTTGGCAGACCTTCAGTTAAAATTAATGGCATGGTGATGATGACCGAAATTAGCAGCTCATTTGGCTTGCAAAGTGATATTTTCATTCTGGTTGCAGCTATAAGCACAAAATTTAGACAGTGATCCATGAAGGACACCAAATAGTTTTAACAATTAAAAATTTGCAGGCAATGCAGCCAGTGGTTTTATAATATATACACAAGTTTTCAATGCTTTATTGTTGTTAGAAAAGTCAGTAACAGTTCCTTAAAGTGGACCCGTCACCCAGACACAAAAATCTGTATAATAAAAGTCCTTTTCAAATTAAACAAGTAAACCAATTTCAAATTTTTATTAAAGCATTTGTAGCTGTTTTAAGCTCATTTAAAGATATCAGCTGTCAATCAAATATTGTCTGCCACTCCTCTATGCCTTAGGTATAGAGGCGGGGCAGATAATTACTTTCACTTTCCATTCAGCACTTCCTAGATGCCACTGCTCTCCACACATTCCCCCAGTTCTCTTGGTCCCCCATTCTGGTGCTCAAACAAGATTTTGAAATGATGCAAGGCTTGCCTTAATAACAGTGTCCACAAAATGGCTCCTGCCTGCTTGCTAGAATTTTGAATTCCCAGACTGAAGTAAACAAGAATAAAATAGTTTATATAGTGTAATTAATGTTCATTTTGCTTGACTAATGTGATAAAATTTGATTTTGAACATTTTTTTGGGGTGACAGGTCCACTTTAAAATCAGAAAATGTTCTACATATACTATGAAAATATGTATCATAACAAGTAAATGCAACATTTTAAACCCTTTTTCTGCTGGGCTGCTTTGATCTTGTCCTTCATCCTAATTCCAGTAAACATACAGCACAGCATAAATAAGGGATCCCCAACCTTTTTTCCTATGAACCACATTCAAATGTAAAGAGAGTTGGGGAGCAACACAAGCATGAAAAGATTGCATAGGATGCCAAGTAAAGGCCACGATTGGCTATTTGGTAGCCCCTATGTGGACTGGTAGCATACAGGAGGCTCTGTTTGTCAGTTTTTATGCAACCACAACTTGCCTTCGAGCTTCTCTAAAGCCACTGAAAGCAACATCCAAGTGGTTGATTAGCAACATGTTGCTCATGAGCCACTGGTTGGGGATCACTGGCATAAATCATAAGAGAACAAGCCCCTGACAGCAAGTACTACGGTATTTATGATTAGTGGAAGAAAAGGGGTTAAAGCAAATGGAAAATTAAAATCAACGGAGATGCCAATTTGGTAGGCTATTCTATTATTTACAAGGTCAGGGAGACCGTTCCTGTGGATATTTAGCATATTTCCCGAAGTGAATCTTGGAAAAATGAGTAATCTTGAAAAAAATTATCACACAGCAGATCTGTAGGTCCTTTTAACACCATAGCTACAGTTGCAGTGTTGCAAAAATAGACACATTCGTTGCACATATTGAAGCCATTCAGTAAATTACACTCTGTATAGCTGTGCTCAGTGCTGGTGCCCACCTTTTGTTCTGCATAGCAAGAAAGTTTGGTCACTTGAAAATAGAACCAAATGTGCATGCTAATCCTATTCAGTCTGCTAGTTGCATACAAATACTCTCTTTACACTTCTGTGTAACTGCACTAAATGTCAAATTCACTAAGCGACGAAAATGCGCTAGTGTTGGCTTCGCTGATGTTCACCGCACTTCGCCAGGCGTAGTTTCACCAGCGCTACACAAATTCACTAAAATGCAAAGTTGCGCTCAGGGAGGTGAACAGTAGCGAAGTTGCGCTACTGTTACTTCGCCAGGCAAAGTGCATTTACGCTAGCGATGCCTAATTTGCCTACGGCGCAAAGTTAAACATATAATAAAAGTAGTTACAGCCACTACATTACACTACACAAGCCCAGGAAACCGTTAATAGATAAAATAAAGTTGTCCTATTGCCCTAAAAATGTATCCCCTGTATAGTTGAGTTGCCATATTTTAGGAAATGTGGGGGGGGAAGGAGGGTAACCCCCTAAAAAATTATGCTATTTTTCAGACTATCACCCTAAAAAAAGTAAAAGACACCAGCATTTTTTTGGGACTTCAAAAAAATGTCAAGTTTTTTTTTTCAAACTCCTATCTGTTGTATTTAACTTCACCAGGTCTGACCTGGTGAAGTAAAGTCTAGCGCAAGAGGTAACGTTCAGTAAAATGGTCATCTTAGTGAGTTAGCGTAGCTACATCCTTTCGTCAGTGGGCAATTTCGCCTGGCATAACTGTGTGAAGTTGCGCTAGTCTATCTACTTCGCTAGCAAATTTTCACCAGGGACACTGTTAGTAAATTTGCAAAATGACATCACACTGGTGAATAAGGGCTAACGTTAGACGCCTCATGCTTTAGTGAATTTGCCCCCAAGTTCCTTGTGTCCATTCAGTCTGATGAATTGTTCGCAAGTATGCATGTTGCCAGTAGGGGGTCCTGGTGCTACCCTGAAAATGGTGGTAATTACAGGGTTCTCACAGTGGGTTGCAAGGTGCAGCAGATTTCCAATGGTTACTCCCAGGGGCCAGGTGCACCTAATCTGGACATTTTGCCAGGCTGATTCTATATCACATTAGTAATTAAATGTAATTGGTGCAGTTAGTTTCATTTGTGACAAGTTATATCAAAGTCACCTGTATTTCTATTGTTATACATTTCACAAATAATTTTTAAGGCCCAAGAATTTCCTGCATTGATAACTACCAGCGTAAATGTGACACAGAGATGGAAGCCAGAGTTTCCATCATTAGAGCTGTGACCTATTTCTGATAAACAACTAATCCAGTAAATGAGAAACAAAAATAGTCTTCTTCAATGAATAAAAATGTTTGCGTTTACGGAGTTAAATCCTTTCATTAGTTTGTTCTGAGGAAATGTGATGCAAAAGTGAGATCTGATTTATTAGAAGACTATATTGCCATGGTAACCCTGAAGACTTCACCTAAAGGTCACCATTCACTGGTGGTAACTAGAACCTCAAAGTCTGGATATATAATGGTGTTAATGCTCAAGTAAGCCATATAAAGTTATTTTACTGTAGAGACTTTGCTTTTTTACAGTAAAGCTTTTTTTCTTTCTGTGAGCTGAACCGAATTGCATTTCTTCAATTTGGTACATCTTAAAAATGTGATAAATTTAGAGTGGGTACTCAGGTTTCTTTAGAGGTGAAAGGAAAAGTTTCTTGCTAATGGCTATATTTTCCATACGAAATGTACATGCCAATGAGGTATAGAGAGGCACAAACCTTTGCTGCCTGAATGAAGCAGCGTCCCTGGGGCTGGGCACTGCTGGTAACGCAGGCCAAGATAATTTGTTTTCGACTTCATCCTCATAATGAACGTTTCCATTTGTTACATTCTTAAAAAACAGAATACTCTGTGTGTGGCATTGGTGAGTGGAGCAAAGGCAATGTACCTGCTGCAGTAAAGCTCACACAGTAAAATTGCTATTAAAAAAACCTTTAATGAAACATGGCTGAGTAAAATAATAATAATAATAAAAAAAACAAAGAACGCACAACCTTAAAATGAGAGTGTAGATTTCCTGACAGATAATCAACAGAGATTGACGCACCAATGAAAGATCTGCTTTCAGCGAGGGATCTTAATAATCAAACTGTCATCCTTCAGGAAACAAACCAAGATGTTTACCAATAAGATAACATAAAAGAACCCCAGGGCATAGATAACCTTAGATTATTTTGACCTTGTTAAAAACAACAACTTGAAGTTTTCGTTTTATTTACCCTGGAATAAGCTGTGCATGCTGGAAAACAATGATAATGGTTTATGAAGACAACTTCGTAATCACTAGCAAATGTTGAACAAAAATAATATGTGAAGCTGTATATGCTGTAATTATTATTTGGAATGCAACCGCATCACCTTGTTACACATTTATTGCTCAACTTTCTATCACTTGCCCAAATAATATTGTTTCATGTAATATATTAATAAAAAAATAATATGAATGCATTGCTATTGCCATAGTGTTATAGTGAAAGCAGGCATATTGTATTTAAGCTAAATTATTGAGGGTCAGTAACTGAGGTCAATTTTCTAACAAAGATGGCTAAATGTAAAATTAATTCTTTTTATCTTTTTCCATGTGATTCCTGTGGGAATTTGTGCTTTAAAAAGAGACTGGGCTAGAGGACTAAGAGAAGCAAAACATAGCCCCTTAGAAAGAGCTTGTGCCCAGTGTATACCAGCACTCTGTACTGAATTGAAAATCCAATTTATTCATGAAATAGTGCTTCATTCACTGGAGAAGCATACGTTTGACTCTCTAAGCTTTATTTTGGTGCTGATTTCATGGCTGGGTATGAAAAATATTGTGGCTTGTGCCTATGATTTGCACTCTGTACCCTGCTGTATTCAGGGCTGTTCGTCACCCTGTCCCCTCCCCTTCATTTGTGCACATGTACAAATTTTCCTCATCAGTTTGGGAGCACTGGGGTTTGGTGCATGGGAAATTTAAAAAATGATTGTATCTCATGATCAGCCCCAGAGCTTCCGAACCAATACGGGTGTGGTTGGGCTTCATGCCACCCCCTTAAATCCTGCCACCCTCGGCCGGGCCTTGGTGGCCTTTCCACAAATCCAGGTCTAGCTGTATTGCCAGTAATTTACCCTTCTGTCATAGCGTGCATTAATTTTTTTTTTTTTTATGTTAAAATGGTCATATGGCCTTATGGAAATTCTCCAGGGTGATTCTAGAAAACTGACATTTAAGCTCCAAGTAAACAATAGCATTGGTCTCCAGACTAAAGGGATCATTTTCAAAGTGCAGGTGCTCTAACATAGGCTCAGTGGAGAAAACATATTGATGCAATTCATTAAGATACTCATGCAAACATGTGCTCCTGCACTTTAACATAATTCATCCTGCCTCTTCTCATGAATGGTGCACAACTGCATCAATTAATGGGAACCATTGGGCTACTGTCAACCTGGACCTGTAAGTAGCTCCTGGGTTTCCACAGCAGGTCCATCAAGTTAAGCACAGTAATCATCTGATACATATGTTGTTCCGAATGCATGCTCTGGAAATGACGGAACCTCCACTTTGAAAGTGCTAGATGCAACTCACACTGGTTTGCATCAAAATGCAACTGCAATTACATCTGTTCTAATGGTTTAAAAAAGGCATTATGTGTATTGGGGTTTCACTCTAAAAATGTACTTTACTTGCTTTCATAAATAACCCTAAAAAGGCTTCACATGAATGGATTTTCTCAGGTTGCTGCTTTTTATTTTTACTTGATATTGCATTGGCTATAGGTTGATTCTAGCTATTTCCATTTAAAGTTGAGTATATTAAACACAGATCAAAATACTTTTGCTGGGGTGTGAACACAAAAATACTCTCTCAGTATATATATATTTAAATATAAAATGCTCTGGGTCTCATTTACTATATTTTGCACCTGTGAGTCAGGGACATGCGGAGTATATACCCACTGTCCTGTTTATAGGGGATGCAAGGTCTGGCTTCTGCTACTGCTGGTCACTGAAACGTGTGGGTTCAGTTAGGATGTCATCTTCTATACAACAAGTAGGAACTTGGAATTCTTGACTGCTCCAGTTGTAAAATAGATACACAGTACTACCTTGTGGGGTTACACATGATACCAAGTCATAAGATATTACTATTATTAAAGTTTTTTTATTGTACAAAAACAATATAACAAGCAAAAGCAATGACCAGAATCCATGGATATAGGGTGAGTAATTTAATAAATGGCAAAGAAAATCCAATAAGTCATTTGTTTCTAGATAGCTGGCCAGTAAATGTCCTCTGCTTATTGTTTTCTATAGGTGATAAGACCTTTAAAAAACTTCCACATTTTATTATATAATCCCATGGTCTCTTGCGGACGATGGGATTAGTTTATACTAAATGCAGGTGAGTAACACAGAGAATGCGCTATGGTGGCCTTGCCCTAATGGACAATTTGAACACTTCTTGTTGGTATGTAAGCTGGGAATTCCAAATTGGTTTTGGGACCACATTTCTTTTAGATTTGCATGCTTATAGTGACTGCTTTAAAAAAATAAAAATGAAAACCAAATACTGCCCCTTCCCTCCAAAGCATTAGGGGACCATTTATTAAAGCCTGTTTTTTTCTGGTTGTAAGGAAGTCTTAGCTCTCTCCTCCGTCTTCCCAAGATGGTGGCATCCTGCATGAGGCTTCTCCTGGGCGCAGCTCTCTGACATCACACCAGCATCAGACGAGATGCCGGCGTCAGATTGGATGCCCACGTCGGATTGGACACCCGTGTCAAAATACTCGCATCAGATTGGACGCATCTGTCAAAACGTCAGTGTGAGGACGCCAGCATCATGACATCATTACACCCGTTTTTGGCACCAAAGGAGGGCTATAAAAGACGCCAGAACACTCCAGACCTCGCCTTACGATAGGTTCTACCTTGGGTACCTTGTGCTTCCTTGTATTCTGTGATATTGATCCTGTGTTTGACCTTTGCCTGACTACCGTTTATTGAATCTTGCTGTAACCTACTAACTGGCCTCCATAACTCCCATCTCTCCACGCTACAGTCTGTATTAAACTCTGCTGCTAGAATTATTCTCCTCTCATCCAAAAGGGTACAGGTCCCTCCCCTGTTGAAGCAATTATCTTGGCTTCCAATATAACAAAGAATAACTTATAAATTTCTCCTCGTAGCCTTTAAAGCTCTTCATTCCTTTACACCCAACTACATCTCATCTCTTGTTTCTCTATATGTTCCTGGCCGAAACCTCCACTTCTCTCAGAGTAACCACTTGGTTGTACCCCCCACTTCTACTGCTCTTTCCCGTGTCAAACCCTTCTCTCTTGCAGCTCCTTATATTTGGAATGCCATTCCTGCATCTCTCCAGAGAGAATCCTCCCTCAATGTTTTTAAAACAAAACTCAGAGACTACCTCTGGGAGCACCTGGATAACACCTGAACTGGGAACTGGCACTTATACAACAGTTTCGCCCACTGTAAAAGCACTTTATTATCCCTCCAAATTGTGTCCGTAAGTTACCCTCCCATTTAGACTGTAAACCCCACGGGGTAGGGTCCTCCATCCTTTTGTCTCCTCAACACTGTGTAATTATATTTTATATTTATGCGAACTGTATTTATAATAATGCACTTATTGTTACTTATTAATGCAGTGATCCCTTGTTTGTTACTACTAATTTATTGTTGCTGTACAGTGCTTTGCCCTCAAGGAGCGCTATATAAATAAAAATATACATACATACTTGCTGCCTGAACTGACCTTATTTCCTGGACTTGACTATTCTTCTGCATAATCCCTATCTGTACTACAAACTGTGTTGGACTGGTGCTTCCTCCTTGGTCCGTAACTCCTTGCTTAGCCTTCAGGCCCCTTAAACTGGTCAAGGTTTTTAGAGGGAAAACTAAAATTTTACCAGAAATAAAAAAGTAAATTCTATGTATAAAATACTAAATTCACATGTATTCATGTGAATAAAATTGAATTCGATGGAATATTTGATCATAGGATCTATTCGATTGGTCGAATCTGCAAATTAAGCATATTCGATCATCGAATAGTGAATGATCGAATAGATTCGAATGATCGAATATTCGATCATTCGATCAGCGAATAAAATTAGATTTTTAAAATATTCGACTGCCTACTTCGCCAGATTGGACCTACCGAATTGAAATAGAAGCCTATGGGAACCTTCCCATAGGCTTCTGAGTCTAAGTCCTGATCGTATAGGATTCGAACGATCGAAGTTTTCGATCGTTCGAATCATACAAATTATTTGAATGATCTAATGATTTATTCGACTGATCAAATAAATTATTCGACTGATCGAATAAATTTGTATTGGATCGTCGAATGATCGAATAAAAGGTAGCCTAAAACTATTCGATTAGCATTCAACGATCGAATTTGGTCGAGCTAATTATGGGGAATAATAGTAAATTTGCCCCTTAATGTCATTTGCTAAAAATTCAACTGTAAAGACATGCCATCTCAAATCTGTCAAGGTCATGTAGAAGTCAATGGCAGATGTCCCTGAAGTTGTTTCTTGATATTGCAATTTGTACTTGGATAATCCGAAAAATTTGGGGTTTTCGGCCAATCAGTTTTAGTAAATGTGCCAAGTGTCAATTTGTGTGAATTTGCGAAATGGTGCAACTATCTGCACTTCTGTAGCAAAATCAGAAAAACTACATTGTCAATGAAAATGACAATAATGAATGAATATGGTGATGTTATGGTTGGCACCCTAATTCAGAACCGATGCTAGGCATCCTGTTCTCAGCTCTTGCTTCCGCATATAACAGCTTAGGAGGAGCCCTCGACTAATCAGATGCCGCCAGGTCTTATTAAGAGAGGTGCAAAGCGAGGGGTTCTGAACATGCACAGGGGCACAACAGTAAATGCAAAGTCAGGAGGTCGTGGTACAAGGTGTTAGACAGAATCGTAGTCAGGTCAGGCCGGGTCGAGGCAGGCAGAGAGTAATCAGGCCGAGTCAGGCAGGCAAGGGTCAAACCAGGAAGTCAATCAGAAAGGATTTAGCAGAATTGGAGTAAAAAAGCAGGCATGGCCATGTTTCAGAGATCAGGATAGTCGGAAAGCCAGGCAGGGGTCACAACAAGAATCAAACAGAATCAGAAACAGATTAGCTCAAAGCTCAAACACCACAGGATTAAACCTATAATGGGCAATGATCACAAGTGCCCAATTGCACTTTAAATATTATTTGAATTTTGCGACAATGCACACTGACGTCATCACTCCAGCGTGTCTGCGCCTTTATGCTACAAAGGAGTGCGCCGCGCGCCCTAAGGAAGCGGAGCCTGTGGCGAGGGAAGCTGATGCTGCTTGCGTCCCCGCCTTCCCCCCCACTAGACCACCAGGTAAAGTTTTTATTACAGGTGATTTCACTGATTTATTTACAGAATAAAAAGTCCTGAATAATGTATATAACTTTGCAAAATAAATACTATGTTGATAATCCTTGAGATATAGGAAGCTGCATATGCAACTTTTTAGCATGTTTGGTGATCAAAAGATCTTTTTCATATGTCATGTCAAGGCTGGTTTTGGGTACCTATAAGGTGGGAGAAATGCAGATAAATATGCAAGATCTCTATTAAACTGTGTTGGAAATTTGTGGGAAATATTAGACCTGCTTGTTCTTTTTTTTGTAGAACAACTTGCAGCCCTCAAGCAGCTATTAAAATTGCTATTTAACAAAAGTTGGAAGGCAACATGTCAGACATGCCTAATTTATGGAGTCTCGAATGGGAAGACATCATATATTGTTGCCAGGATTCGGCTTTCTTTGGTGACTAGGTGACTATTGATAATTAGAATCTCCTGCCCAAAAACTATTACAGCAAAATAATGTAATATCTGCTGAGAATAATGTATATCTTGATTTACTAAATTCACGTGAAGGATTCGAAGTTTGAACGAATTCGATCGAATTTCGAACGTAGGATTTATTTGTTTGGTCGAATATGTGAATTTTGGCATATTCGATCATCGAATAGGGAATGGTCGAACGATCGAATACATTCGAATAGAGTCGAATGAACGAATATTCGATCATTCGATCAGCGAAGGATTTTTATTTTAAATTTTATTCGATTGCCTACTTCGGCAGATTGGACCTACCGAATTGCAATAGAAGCCTATGGGAGCACTCCCATAGGCTTCTGATACTAAGTCCTGATCGAATCGTTCGAATCGTACAAATCATTCAGTGGTAAATGTAGCAATACCTGCCTACCGCACTTAGGTGAAGATTTATCTATGTGTAAAATGTGCACAACAGAAAAAAAATCACCCACTTTCTGGTCATTTTTTCTTTCATCATTTGTCACTGTAAAAGCAGTTATAGAGGAATTTAGGTTCCACGGTTGGGGTTTGTTTGTACAGTACATCCTGCCAGAGGAACATGACCATTATGTCTTAAATAGCTTTAGAAGTATAACTTCCCAATAAGGAGAGGGTTTCAATGAAGCAGGGCAAAGTTGGATTAAGGCTGAAACAGGTAGTGATAACATTCTAGATGCACTGTAAAAGTAAAAGTCGAATGATTCATTCATTCAGTCGAATGATTTATTCGACTGATCAAATAGATTTGTATTCAATCGTCAAATGATCGGATATCGGATAAAAGGTAGCCTAGAACTATTCGATTAACATTCGAAAATCGAATGCTAATCGAATATCAAGTAGCAACGAATTGTTTTGGGGGAATAATAGTAAATTTGCCCCCAAGTGTGCTGGAATTTGTAAAGACAGAAATGTTAAAGTATTCTATAGAGTAAAAAAAAAAGTGCTACAGTAATTTTGCCCTTTTAGCAATTTTCAATATGCATTCATTTCCCGCTATACACAGAAACAAAAAAAAAGTCACATTAATAAATCCATCCTATAGTGTATAAATAAATATGAATCCAGCTGTCCTTGTTGTGTATTAACATTCATCTCACTGTGCTTTGCCTATACAAGTTTAACAAGATGAAAGTTTGAATCATAAGATTAATCTTAGGACATAGTGGTTACCTTGGCAACCTTGTCGTAGACTTCAATGGCCCTGACCCAGCTACAAAGCCCTTCACAGGCAGAAGAGACATTCTTAATGACAGCTGGCTGGAATTCAGGATTGCTGATAAAATCTCTCCTTATCTGGGTGATAACCTTTGGGGGAATGTTGTCTTTATCGAATTCCTAGAAAATAAAAATAGCAATAATTAATACAGATTTTAAATATTGAGCTAATAAAGTTATATATCTGTGCTCCTCTCATGTGATATTGTAATCTATTTCTGTAGAGAAATAATTATTGGAGGAAATTTGTACAATAGTTAACCCTGTGTAAAAAGATTGTGCAAGGAATATTTATGTACTACAGTGACAAAGTGGTTGTGTTACCACTATCAGTCTTTGTAATGCCATCCACAATGGCCAATGGACTCCTTTTATAAAAAATTATTATTACTAAAAAGTGAGATGAATACATATAATTTTACTTTAGAAATGTATGTGTGAGAACAAAGATTGGAAAGGAAGATCAGAAAAGAAGAGTTAAGAAAAATAGAGGAATAGAGAAAGGAAAAAATAAGTACTATAGTAATAATAGTAAAGGTGGTAATTGTAGTGCATATACAGCATGTAGTCATATCATGAGGAGGCCTGTACTCATAATGGCTTTCCATTCTCTGTATGTTTGGCTTAATTCCCTCTATGTGTGGGTGCATACTTCTACTGAATAATCAAGGATTTGCATAATTAAAACCATCAGATCGCCATCAGATAATTGGTAAATGTAGCAATACCTGCCTACCGCACTTAGGTGGAGATTTATCAATGTGTAAAATGTGCATAATAGAAAAAAAAAATCACCAACTTTCTGGTGATTTCATAATTTTTCCAGTCACTGGAAAAGCAGTTATAGAGGAATTTAGGTTCTAAGGTTGGGGTTTGTTTGTACAGTACATCCTGCCAGAGGAACATGACCATTATGTCTTAAATAGCTTTAGAAATATAACTTCCTAATAAGGAGAGGGTTTCAATGAAGCAGGGCAAAATTGGATTAAGGCTGATAGTGATAGGTAGTGATAACATTTTAGATGCACTGTAAAAGTTATGTGGAGTATAATATGTAACTTGAAGTTTCCAATCCATTGTATTTTTCATAGCCTTATTAATCCCAAAAATTCTATAAAACTTGGCTAGACAAAACTTATCCATTAGGGTATAAATCACAGATGGAAAGCCTGCAGCCCATCAACTGTGGTTGAGCTACTATTCCCAGCAACAATTGACAGCCCTGGGCATTGTACATTTACAACATTTTGAGGGTTAAATGTTAAGATCCCATGGGGCATATCAGTCCATAGTGAGATATGAATGCTGTTTTAATTTTCCTATCTTATTTCCACAGTGTTAAGGGAATATGTTTATTTTTTACTTTATGCATCAGTAAAAACTTGCTAATAACTTCCATCATTTCCCAGAGGGATGCCTACCCCTCCTAAACAACCAAAAACAAATTATACTGATCAATATTATCGCACACAGATCAAACACAACATTTCGGTTTGTTAACTGAACTGTGAGACAAAGAAAAACAGCTCTACATAAGTAAACATGCTAAAATATTAAGCAGAATGACTTGGAACATTTTGACATTATCACAACTGTCATATTTTCCCAAAGCTTAAAAAATTCCGGTTTGAAGCAAACTGTTGGATGGGAAGGTGTTTGGGAGCACTGATGTTTAAGTTAACTAAAGACAGGATGTCACCTTAAAGATAAGGAAAAAGATATACTGTAGCAAGCCTCTGAACACTTTCATCTTACAAACTCTGCTGACTGGAAGGAAAGCCATAGAATTTATTTTACAAACTCAGAGCACAAGGGAAAACGTGCCAGTAATCCATCTTTTTACAGTTAGGGGAATATTTGTAGGGAGAACAAAAAAAAAAGAAAAAGGTAAGACATTCTTTTATTTGTCTTTTTTATTTTGTGTTATTTTTTTAATTAGAGTCATAAAAGACAAATCACAATGCTCCTCTGTGATCAGATAGATGGCAAGATATGGTAGGTTGAAGGATTACTTTGGCAGGGAGGAAAAACTAAGAAATAACTGGGCTGGGATCTGAGTGAAATAATACATATGGTCAATAAATATATTCATGTTCTAGTTTATATTCTGTTGTATTATATTCTGTTCAGTTTATATTGTGAGCATGTGTGCACTATGATAAACACAGATACAAGTAGAACCCCCAGTTTACATTTGTCAGGGGACCAGAAACAAATGGTGCAAATCTGGGAAACTTTTATATCAGGGAAATGCATTATGCATTATATATTGGTGGTACCTCAAAAACTGTTATAAAATGAGAGTAAACAAAATTGTGGCATATGAGATTAAGGTTTTACTGGATATTAGAATTAAAGTGTAGGAGATCATTGGCATACATAGTCAACATAGCAGGGCTTACTATATTTATTCCTGTTGGACATTCTGCTATTGAATTCCTTTTCATTCAATCTGCATCCTGTTGTTGTAATGATGAACTCTGATATCTAGGGGGAAAGTATCTATTTGGACAGTTAAATGGCTCCTATCATACTCACTTGCGTTTAGCCTGATAGCATCAAGTGCTCCTTATCACTACACACTCCTACTGACCTGTTATATTAGCAATTTGTAATGAAAAGAGTCTGATAGGGATAAAACATAATTTACACTGATACAGAGTAAACAGAGTTACAGAGTAAATCACAAGTTCAAAGCAATCTTTCAGGGCAAGGCGTTATTTAATAGGTAGTATACATCTTCATTCTTGCACTTGAGAAATATGATTAACATACGAGGATACTTACAAGCTTTTCAATTAGTTGTTTACAATCAGAATTTACTGTGCATTAACATCTTTGACATTTCAAAGAATTGAGTTCACACAAAGTACCAGGAAAATACCATGCTATGGCATTCAGCATCAGAGGGTCATTTAGCTAATATATCTGCAACTTAACCTTAATACTGAAAAGAAAAAGAAAATATAGACTAAACAAAGCAAAATGCTCTCTCAGGATACATAAATAGAAATTAACAAAATTGTAAATCACTAGAAAAATGAATGCCTGAATCTAGATTCATTATTTTACTGTTTCCAATAACCTGAAAGACAAATTTCTCAATCGAAGATGTGTCCATGTGATACTAATACTTTTAATAAATATTGTGTGTCCAGATACTGGATGAGCAAGCTGTTGGTTTACCTTCATACAGGCCAATAAGACTAACTCTAGAAGAAGAGATTATGGGGCAAATTCACTGAAGTGCAACTTCGCCAGCATCTGCTTCACTCATACAGCAACACTTCACCAGGCGTAGATTCGCAAGGAGAACTCTAATTCACTAAAATGTGATGTTGCATCCATGGTGCGGAACAACGGCGAAGTTGCACTAGCATTTTTTCGTCAAGCAAAGCGAAGTTGCACTAGCATCGCCTAATATGCATATGTTGGGAAGTTAAAGTTCAATGGACGTATATGTTGCAGCAAATACATGACATTACACAAGCCCTACTATTGCCCTACACATGAGCCCAGTGTCTAGTTTATGTGCCGAATGTTAGGGGGAACCCGGGTACCATTAAAAACAAATTACAGTCTTTTGCAGGCTATCACCCTGAAAAAAAGTAAAAGACACAAGTGTTTTTCGGGACTCAAAAATTGTCAGCCAAAAATGGAGGGAGTCCTATGCACTGTATTGCACTTTGCCTGGTCTGAGCTGGCAAAGGCAAGTCTGGTGGACCACAGATGAATGTGGTGAATCCACATCTTAGTGAATATGGGTAGTAAAGCTCTTTCGCCAGAGCAAAAATTCACCTGGCGTTAGAGTGTGAAGCAACTCTAGCGTACATCTCTTTCATCTCTTAGTAAATCAGCAAAGTAACGAAATGACTTCACACTGGTGAATTTTTGCTAGCGTTAGTCACTTCGCCCTTTAGTGAATCTGCCCCTATATTTACTTGCGTATGATCAAAATACTTAGCCCAAGCTTCCATTGTTTTAAATCTGTCTTATGGCTCAAAAAACAGAGTGGTATGGCCAAGTTATGCAGAGGATCATGGGCAGGGGTGAAACTACAACATGGGCAGGGGTGAAACTACAGGGGAACCAGACCCTATGACTGCAGAAAGGCCCCAGAGTGTAGGGGGACAGTAAGGGCATAATTTCTTTCAATATTTTTTTATTAACAGTTCTACAACTACAACATTGATATCACATATGATATTATTTCCAGAAATCCATTTGAAGAACAATTTCAAGAAATTTTGGTAGAATATGTAAACCTACCAATGTTTCAGGTTCCTAAATTGAATTTGCTGTGGGCCCAGTGACATCTAGTTATGCCACTGACCTTGGTCATTTAAATGGAAATGGAAATAGAACTCTCCTTTGCAGGTTTTCTCATAACATAGACAATATACAAGACAGATACAATAAACCCATTCTAATATGTTGACTTCACAAAATATTGCAGACTCAGTCACACTGGACTGGACTTATTTAACTGCAACAAATATATACCACAATTGTACATATTCAGTCAGCAAGTGTAGAATTTTTGGTCCCAAATTGAAATATGAGAATGTGAAGAAAATAGCAAGCTATATATAATGTAACCATAGCTTGCTTGCTTAAATAATATGCATATCTACCTTACAAAGGTTTGTTATGTAAATCTTTTCAAAGGCTGCTATATTTTGAATAGATAAAGAATAAGAGCAGTTTATTACAAAGTAAATAACTTCCAATCCCTTCACACACTTATTCTCCTGAAGAAAAACTCCTATAGGGGCTTCCAAACATAACACAGAAAGCAATCGCATATAAAACCAAGTTTTATGTCTCTGACATGAATGAGGCAATCAATACCTGTTACACTAAGGACTCTAAAAAGGATCTTTACAAGAAATCTGAATGCAATTTTGCCTGGCATTAAAAAAGGGCACTACCAGATGTGCTTATTTGCAGTAAGGATTTCATTTGTTTGTTTTGTGTTGTGTTACGGTTAAAACTAATTACGAGAATAATTCCACAATAGAATATTTGAATTTAAGCACCATAGCTCTGCATGAATATTTCCTTGTTTTATTAAAGGGAACCTATTTTAAACATATAGGGGGATATTCTTCCACATTCCACAAGAACTGTTGCTTCACAGACTTTAGCAGTTGAAGGGCTGCTGAAAAAGGCAGGTGGAAAAGTAGGATATTGGTCAATTACAGATCAGTAGATGGAACTGGGATCCTATTATGCCTGTTTTAACCATCACATGGTATACAGACAAACAAATATTCAAAGCATTTACACAAAAGCATTAAATCAAAGTCAGTTTATATCATTTGTCATAGCCCTCAGTGAGTAGGTTACTAGGCACCAGATTATTCAGAATAACTCTTCATCACTCTCTACTTCACAAACAAACAGATCAATCTACTGGGCCATTTATTAGGACATAGTGCATATAGCTGTATCAAATAGGAATGAAACCGTGGCTGGCTTTACTGCAGGATTTTTTTGCAGTGCAAAGTGTACATCCAACAAAGTGTATACAGTTTATATTGAGAGTGAACTGAATAAAATATGGGGCTATTCTCTGGCACTTCAGTTGCTCCTAAATCTCAACTCTTAGCATCTCATGAGAACCAATAACTAAAAGTAGTGATTTGCTGGGTATATGGGTTTGCAGCTGATGTAGAACAGAAGGACAGTAATAACTATATTATCAAAATATTTTGAGCATCATAATATATCCCTAAGATCTACAGTACTAAGTTTAGGGATACACCAAATCCAGGATTAGGTTCAGGATTCGGCCAAATCCTCAAACGCCAGCGAAAATTCGGCAAAAAAAATTCGCCGAAACAAACAGCGTCGTTTACGTCGTGGCGAGTCAAAAACTCAGCACGACTCATTTTTTTTCGGCAAATTTTTTTGGCCGAATTTTCGCTGGCGTTTTGCAAATTTATTCGCCAGCGGCGAATCGCGGGAATTCGCGAATAAATTCGCCCATCACTACCTTTGATGAATACGCCTTTAAAAATCCCATAGAAATGAATTGACAGCTGTAGAATTTCCCTCTAGTGGCGGAACTTCACTCTTAACTTCACTCTTTGATGAATCTACCCCAATGACTTTACCTGATAATTACAATATCTGTTATACAAAATTCTATGCAGGCCTTGCAAGTTATTTTACTTTAAATACACAATGACATTTGTTTTCTTTTATATTATTTTGTTTTCCTAGGTATCCCATCTTGTAGTTACCAAGTCTTTCATTGTGTATGACAAGCTACTATTTTAGTGATTCTAAAATTCATCAGAACTGTTCCAGTGGTTTTAAAAAAAACACATAACCAATTCTTTCTAACAAAAGCTGTGGGAAAGGTAACTGGCTTTTTATGTCAGATGTTCCAGCACCCTCAATTATATTGGAACAAACTGAACTCGAGCTTTTGCTGCCTGAATCCTTTCAACTATAAGGTCAACTAAATAGCTGCATATGGGTTATATTAATAGGAAGTTTAATTTCTAAGGTACTTCAGTTAACCTAGGAAACAGTTAATGAAACTTGTTTTCTTGCTGTATTTTGAACTTGGCTTCTGATTTTTATCTTTAGACCTTGTGGAGAAATATCAGATGAAATGCATGAAGGAACATTAAAGACATTAAAAAAGGCAAAAGAGACATAAAAGAGACTTAAAAGGAGGCTATTAAAAGAAAAAAATACAAAGTAGCAGCTACTTAAAAAGGACTTTACCACTAATACATTTGCTACAGCAAGATGGAACACATGAAGATACTGTATATTTCGAGAAAAGAATGGATATAACTATATCACAGAATGACATAATTTTATCATAATCAGATTCAGTAATGTATTTAAATGTTGATCCTTCACTTTATATGTAGATTTAAATCATATTTAGTGTTGTTCATGAATCCTTACAGGAAATAAAATGTAAAGGTTAGGTATAAAGTGGAATTCAATATGTAGTTGAACCGCACCTCTCACCTTTCACTGATATCCCTGCTTCAGTGGTGCTGATCACTCAGGACGGCCGGCATCTGTCAGCACATAGTAGAAAATTGATGAGAATCGCACACACAGATTACTTTGCAGGTGGGGAGAACCCCTGTTTATTGTGACCACCTGTGCATCAACGTTTCGGGGGGGGATTAACCCTCCCTTCGTCAGCAAAGTAATTGGTGTGTTCGATTCTCATCAATTTTCTACTAGGTATAAAGTGGCACATTTACTGAGTGGGGCAGAACTATAACCTTTGGTATTGGTATAATCTCTAGCAAAATATACCAGGTTTAGTTGATTTCTTTCTAAAAACTGAATATTTTAAGCCAAAAGTAGTAAGACTTTTATGTCCATTGTGTCTGAAATGCATTTAGAGGTAATTGGGGCATTATTCATTTTTCAAATTCAGTTGTTCCACTGAGGCTGCAGGATTTACTGAAACAAAGGTTTAAAGGTAATGTTCGGTATAAAAGTAAAAACTGGGTAAATAGATAGGCTGTGCAAAATAAAAAATGTTTTCAGGACACTAATACATCTATTTACCCAGTTTTAAATTTGACCCTGAACTGTTCCTTTAAGGCCAGTACAAGGAAATCACAGTACAGGGATTTACATTTTGTACAAAGGTATTTAGACTTAAAGGGGTGAAAGATGAATGGCAGCAAATGAACACCCCACTTTCTGGACATAATCATATTCTAATGCAAAAGATAACAAAAAAATGGGTAAAAGTGTTTTATCTTTTTAATATAAATAAGAAAATATAAATTTAATATAAAGAATATGTGCTGGTAGAGCTCATATTGCAGTATATGTTTTTAAATGTATTGTAAGAGATGTTCTAATCTTGAGTAGCTCGTGTTTACGTGTCTTTTTTTTGCCTGTGTTTAACTGGTAAACCTTTAACTCCAGGGAAAGTATATAGTGTTGTAGCAAACATGACTGTGTTTGTGTAATGGCTCAGGAAAAGCTGGAGAAATGGGTCCCTGGAATGAATGGAGGAGAGCAGAGTGGGCCCTTCATTCCATACTCCATTGAGTGTTTTGCTGCCCCAGTTACAGGTAGTGGCTTGATTAGGTTACAGGTGAGCAATAAAACAGGTGTGGGATTACACCTCAGTGTCCATGGATATCTCCTTGTGCTGCCAGAAGGTGAACCAGGCTAGTAACTGCTGAATTAGTATCCCTGAAGGGGAGAGAAAAGAGGCTTAGAGAAAAAATAAGTTCAAAAAATAATTATCTGCAGTCCTGGATATTTTCCTTTCACAGTCACAGTCTATTTGAGTCAGCGCTGAAAGCTAGGAAAATAAATAAATGCACCATAAAAGTAATCTAAGTGTAGTGGGTTAGAGACAGTTGTAGTTCCACATTCTCCCCAATTATCGCTATGAGGAGTCGAATTACTTCTTATTTCTACCACGTGTCTTTCAAACTTTGAGTCTTTAAATTCATTCAGCATATGTATCAGATGAAGTACTTTAAGGTTGATCTATGCTATCAGGAAAATATAGAAAAACATTTTATTACTTATGTGTAAAAACCAAATATTCCACTCACATTCCACTCAAGTTTTACAAAGCGCATCAATCTCCAATTTAGGGTAACTGTGTGTGCTGTTATGCTGGCTTTGACTCCGACCCACCTTGCCTCTACCCACTGTGATTCCTCTAGGCGCCTGGAGATGATGTCACAGACCTTTGCCTGCCTTGCCTTATGCATTTCGTCGATTCGTCATAGGCTTAGTTTTGGCTGGGTGTACTTTCCTTGCCTCTTTAATTGACTTTGTTGCCATGGACAAGCGTCACTAACGTTCCTGCCAGTTTGTGGTTTCACCTTGCTACCACGCATCTCCATGGCAACCGCACTACACTCCTGCTTCTCATTTACACATTATGTCAATTTTATTAAACAAATTAATTTTCTATGCTAAAATATACAACTCATATATAATGAAATCTAAAAAGCATCTATTATGAACTGATCATGATAAATCTTATTGGATAAAATCATTATATCAATCAATGGTGAACCTACAGAGTTAAAAAAAATTTTTTTTAAACTATTTAAAAACATTTTTATTAAAGTAAATAAGTTTATTTCTTAAAAGGGGGCCATTTCTGTGATTTTGGCCAATTGCATAGATGTATTTTAATAATGAATACATTTTTAAGGAAATGGATTACATTATCATTCATCATTTACAATCTCACATTGCTATCATTCTTCCCTCCTTTTTCATTTATTAAATAAGACTATTAATTTTTTCTTTCTATTTCCTATAAAAAAGCACTCAAATTAAAATCAATATTTAGTCCTTTTGGTTCTAACATTTGCATTATATAAATCCATTTGCTTTCTCGTTTCAACGTTTCTTTTATCAGATCCCCGCTTCTCCATTTTCTATTTATTTCTTCTATTCCACAAAATGAAAGACCTCTAGGGTTCTTTTCATGATATAATTTAAAATGTTTAGAGACACTTTGTGACTCTATCCCCTTCTCTATATTTCTAATGTGCTCTCTGATTCAATCTCATAGTTTTCGGTTAGTTTTCCCAATATACTGCAAGCCACACGGGCATTGGAGGCAGTTTATTGCATTTTCTGTTACATTTGATGCACTGTGAAATCTGGAATTCCTGTTTTGTTACAGTTGAAATTATTTTTTTCTTTTTCTGTCCATATGTACACGATTTACAAGATACACATGGATGGAAGCCTGCCCAGGTCTCTGGGTTCGGTTTACTTTTTGTTTTATTAGTTTTCACAAAATTTTTTGTAAGTAATTTCTTTAGATTATCTGATTTTTTGAAAACTATTGTGGGTTGTGGTGGGATTGTTTTTCCCAAGACTTCATCACATTTTAACACCCTCCAATGTTTCTTTATTTCTTTAGCTAGGGGGTTGTATCCTGTAGAGAAAACTATACTTTCTTTTGGTTCAATGGCTTTTTCTTTAGGCGATCTTACCTCTGAACTTTTTGAACCCTTTCAACCCTTGTAATTTCTTAATTTGAATCGGCTACTAATAAAATTCAGCTGTTTATGTAAAACTTCTTCTTCAGTGCAATTTTTCTTTATTCTACATATTTGTCCAAAGGAGATATTATTTATCCATTGGTTGATGATTACTAGTAGGTATTACGTGATTATTACAGTCTACTTGTTTAAAGAAGGTTTTGAAATTAATCTCCAGATCTAGAAAATGTATTGACTCTCTACTGTGTACCAGAGACAGATCTAGATTTAAATAATTTTTATTCAAAGTATCTAAATATTGTATTAGATTTTCTTCTGTACCCTTCCATAGGGAAAAGTCACCCCCAGCTTTAGTTGGGGGAGTATACGTAATTTTTCCCATAATCCCATATGTAAATTTGCATAGCTGGGCGCGAATTTTGTCCCCATGGCGGTTAAAAAGTGAATGTGATGAATACATGGTGAAATGCTGATGAACTGTTTTGCTATGAGTTTACTGTATGTTGGGAAAAGTCTGCCTGCAAATAAACCTGTCTTTGCCTGAAGAAGAGGTGTCCCTGTCTTTTTGCTCCTGATCTTCTGATGACCTGCTTACCATTGCTAAATCCCCCCAAAAACTGTGTGTACAGGCAGCCAGCTTGTCACAGTACCTATAGCTCTGAAACACTATCTTTGTCTGTAAATACAATTACGAGATCAGAGGAGATCATGATACGTCCAGTATCCATCACTCTCCTTGTGAAAAAAATACAGTTACTAAGGGCTAGAGCAGACGGGGAGATTTGGGGGCATTTTGTCGCCTGGCGACTTGTAGCTGCGACTTGTAGCCCCCGAACCTCCCCGAATAGCCAGGTCCTGGGGCGCACCGGTGTTACTTCAAAACGCCTGCGCCTATTCACACGCAGCGGCGCGATTTGTGGAATCGCTCCAAATTGACTGATCAGACAACCTGCACTGCACTGACGAGCCTCAAGAAAGGCGAAACCGGTCTGCAGTTGGGAAATCTGATCAGCTATTATCCTGGCTTTTGCTTAAGAACCCAGTGGGTGAGCTTTAGCCAATAGGATAAACCCATGCAAATGGGATTTTCTTGGAGCACATTTGGAATTCATTCCCAGAATTCCTTTTGTTAATCACTTTTTTTGGCATTGTAGCTCAGCAGGAATGTGAGCTGTCTGGCCCTGGATTTATGAACGGGTTATAGAATTGTTTTCTTTGAACATAGCATGCATTCTCTAACCTTGGGAACCAGGCAACCAGAGTATTGTAGTATTTCATTTAGTAATGGTGACTAATGGCATTCCTGTTTCTTTATAGAAAGTTGTTCTTTATTTCAACCTAACACTTTATATTTTAAAATCTTTGTGTAAATGTATTCATGAATAAAGTGAACTAACAATCTACGACTTTCGAAAGTACTGTCCCTAAAAATTTGATTTAAAAATTCACCAGATTGAACCTATTGAATTGCTATAGAATCCTATGGGAAGCTCCCATAGGATTCTTCTAAGTTTTTTTTGATCGAATAAAAATTTGATTGATTGCTTAAAATCGTTCGAATCGATTGATTCGAGCAATTTTATCGATCAAATTTTTTATATTCGATCGTTCAAAAAAAGCCTCGAATTCAAATTTCAAATTCAACCTAAATTCAAGGGTCGAATTCGAGGGTTTTTAAACCCTTGAAATTCGACCCTTAATAAATCTGCCCCTAAATGTGATATGGAAAAGAAAACCTCATTTTTTTCAATTAATATTCAGTTTCTGTTTCTTGGCTCAGAACTATTTTATTTCTGAATGCAAATGTAAAATGTATATGTATATAAATATATATATATATACATATATATACATATAAATAGTGTATGCATTACATATTGCTTACATAATTTGATGAAGAGCCTTATTTTACATATCTGTTCTTTTGAAACACATGCCATTTCAGGCTAATTGATGTAGACTGTCTAGACTGCATACATTTGTAGAGTCATAATGCTGTATTTAGTTGGAACGAGGTTTTTAATTTGAGTTAGGAAGATGCAGAATATGTAGGTAATGTGATAGCAGGAGTCTTAATTTGAAATTAGACCAAGACAATATGCTAGTTTCTATTACAGAATAAAAGTCAAATGGGCATCAATATAATTATAATTACTAGTTTGGCCACAGACTGACTATGATCATGATCCTCCTGTACAGTATTTTAGAAATTTCACAAATTTTAATTGTTACCCACACAGCTGACTTTTGTTTGTAAAGTAAAGAAATACATCTTTACAAAAGGAAGTTATGTTACTCCTGCCTTTGCCTTTTATCAGCTTTTGCTTATAAATTAAAATTAAATTAATATTCCTGTAATGTCTGAAAGGGGTCTCGTTTTTAGTTTTAGACTGTGCCACAGGAGCTGAAATCAGTTAGCTAAAATGTGCTGGCTGATTTCAGCCCCTACAGTGGGCAGCTACCTCTGCTCTTTTACTAATTCCAAAGCATTGAATTGGCTCCTGTGCAAACAGACATTGGATATCATCGAAGAATGAGAGTCTCTGCATTTTGAGTCCAAACATGTCAAAATCTGTTTGTGCCAGAGCCAATTCAGCACTTTGGAATGAGAAAAAGAGAGGAGGCTGCTGTCCATGGTAGGGACTGAAATCAGCAAGCATATTTCAAGCTGATTTTAGCCAGTGTCACTCTAGCCTTAATCTTTGGTTATTTATTTTGTTTTGTTTTTAGTTTTACTAACATTTTTGCATGTTTGGTGCTCACTCTTTACCCTCATTTACTATGATTTGGTACAGCAAGGTTTTTATGTTGACCATTCTCCCCAGAGCAAGTAGAGTGGGTTTTAGCATTGCTGCCTCTCTTGGCTTAAAGATCCAGTTCTAAAGCATTGTTTGAATAGAATTTCTATGGTTTCTCAGTGTTTGTGAAAATCTCCTAAAGGTGCTCAAGTTTACTTCCAACAGGTAAAATCATACTATTCATTTATTTGATAGATAGCGACATTGACCAGTTTGCATGGGAAATTAAACTGAAAACTTTCAAGGAAATGAGGAGAGCAATCCAAGGCAGAAAAAACTGCTACAATGTATTTATTTTGACTACTCGACACCACATGTTTCGGGCCACACACGCCCTTTATCAAGTGTAACAATGCTGTGAAACAAAGTTAACCACATCCTGTTAGCAACCCACCCCTTAATTACCAGGTGAAAGTTCAAAGGTTACAATATAGAGTTATAAAAAGTGGTAATAAAAAATAGTACATCCAACAATATCATAATAGTGATTATAGTGATTATTTAAACATGATAATATAAATCTTTAAAAACCTGATATTGAATGTGATAAAAAGTATAAAAACTATATGAAATCACACGAATGTGTATATAAAAACATATTGAAATCTCCAAGGTCCAAATAAAAGACCTAGGCTCCTAAGCAATAAATATCACATAGAAATCATGTCCCTTGTCGTATTCTTCAATCCATCCTAGAAGATAAAATAATCACTGATATGGCGCCTTAGTACTGCACATAGAAAGTGCCTACATCAGCATATCGAAACAAATGCAAACAGAAGCATTTTAACCAAATGTCAACCTATAGACTATGCATATAGTTTCTTTCACAATTTAAATAATTAATAAACTGAAAACTTCACTGGCAAGGGTTTTATATAAATGATGAAACACAATGTAAAAGCACTGCAGATATCGATAGAGGATGAGGTTGCTACACACACACAGATCATGTTTCCTCAGTATATGTATAACTTTATATATCCCTACTAGGACACATAGTGCTGTATGTTATGCAAACTAAAATATATATATATATATATATATATATATATAGCAGCAAAGGAAGATCCGCACTCTCAGGTCTTAAAAATAAAAAATATAATTGTTTTATCCATAGGTACAGGTATATATATATATATATATATATATATATATATATATAGTTTAAATTTCATAAACTATCATTTTATCATAACTACAATTATTTATTTTAAAAGGAAATAATTAAGGTTATTTAATGTAATGTAATGTAAGCAATGACTTACTGAACTTATAACCTAGTAAAATGCTTTTGAGTTAAAAAAAAAAAAAAACGCTTGGCCCTTTTATAAAGCTTCAAAGGTGAAGAGGCTTTTTGGTATATGCACAAAGAGTTGAGTTTGGATAGATGTAGCAAAATTGCCATCTTACAATTGGCACAGATACACTAACACTCTTGTAGACTGCCAAGAAAAGCTTGAAATACACAAGAAACCATCCATTATCATATACTGTAGCTGGTGCCAGTATTATTATTATTAAGAATAATAATACATGTGCTCTTTGCTTGATGCAATTTTGGGGAGAAGATTAAGCTTGTACTGCATGAGCATTGTGCAAAGAGTTTGTATACTGCATAATTAAATTAAAAAAACATACTTAAATTAAATACCTTATACACACTTTTTCGGTAAGACTTGAGTTATAAATATTTCCCTTAAAGAATGTATGAAGGAGCAGATAACTGTGTACACATTTTTTTCTGCATATCTGTAAAAATCTAAGTAGCAACTATTATCTTGTTTACATACTCATTTGACAGCTATACAATACCCATGCAAATTTAAGACTGAGTTGATGTTGCATTGTTGTCTGTTAAGAAAATCCTGATTGTATATCTAATTTGTGAATGGCATTCCTTGTCAAAGCTACATTTTTCTGGATCTCATGGAAAATATCTCCTTTTACCTCTGCAGGGGAATAAGTTTAGTGGTGCATAGTAAAATTATTTATGTAGAATAACCTATGGCACACAGTACTTTCTATGGCCATTAAAGTAAAGCATTAAAATAGATACTGAAATAGACTGTCCAAGATCAAAGCAATGTGTATAAAGGAGGTTTGAAATACCAAGCTCCCAGGCTGAATGTTTTATAAAAGATTAAAAAAAAAAAAAAAATAGGTTAAAATTAAATAGATTATATATTCACTTTGATGATTATTTAAAGAGAAGTTAAAGGCCTTTAGTAGTGTTTGGCATAGGTTTGCACTTTGATATTTATCAATGCCTCATAATTTACAGCAATCCCATACCACCTTCACTTGCTATCACTCCTCTGGTACAGCTCTCCTTCTACAAACCTTTGTGTAGTTTATGTACACAGAGCCACAGATAGTGTGCCATCTTATCAGTATGTCAGCTGGTGCCCTGCACTATGGTGCAAAATAATGCCAGTTAAACAACACCCAAAAATACTTTGAACTGGCTTGGTGTAGGCTACAGCCAGTGGACAAATGTGGAACCATTTTAATTTTTAGCCTATTGGGTAACTATTGGTTTGTGTCAAGGGGCTTGGAGGGAGCAGTGCTAGTAATCCCTGTACAGTTTTCCACTGCCCACTATGCCGTAAGGAGGTCTGGGGTGAGCAGCTTTATTCCACTTACCATTATTACTTTTGTTCATATTTATATTGCTTCGTTTGTTATAAAACTTCAGTCGTAATATATTTCTTTTTGTTGCAGATTTTGCATGTTGTGTCATAGCTTTATTGGTCATTTTTGAACAATTTTAGGGTAATATGTCTTGGAAACTGGAGATTTTAGCTTTGGGACTGCTGATAGCTTATATCCTCAGCTAGCCTTCCCATGGCTTTTGACTTCTGTCACCGGGTGGTAGTTTGTAACTGCTGCCTTATATCAGCAGCTGGCATTTTGTGTAAATTGTTATGGTTAGTTGATTAATTAATTAAATAAAGCTATGGCATTTTCTTCCCCAACAAGTGTGTTCATGTATAATTTATAGCGACTAGAAGAACCAAAATGAATAACAGTGTATACAGCACATCAGCCATATAGCATAACTTTTTTTTTAAAAGACCACTTTGAAATCAGGATTTAGTTACCACAAACAAAGAATTTCATGCCAGAAAAGGCACCATCTATGTTGTCATTTTAAATGCTTTAAGATTTTGTTCACCTTTCAGTTAAATTTCAGAGGCAGATTTATTAATGGTCTACTAGTAAATTTAAATAAAAAATTTCAAATTTTTTTGGTGTCAAAATTCATACATTTGAATTTATATCCACAAATTCGATGATTTTTGTCATCCATCAACTCTACAAAATATTCACCACCTAAAACCTTCTGAGTTCATTTACAAGTCAATGGAAAAAGACCATCCAACCATTTGAATATGTTAATTGCATTCTTGACATTCAAAGTTGTTTTCAGAGGGAAAACTGGATTTTAATTCGATTTGACTTTTTTCTTAAATAACCTCCCTTTTGAATTTTGAGTATATTCACATGTATTAGTTAAAAAAAATTAACAGAAATTTGACTTTTGATAAATCTGCCCATTAGTATGATGTATAAAGTGATATAGACTGACAATTTGCAATCTTTTAAAAAATATTTTATTTGTTGTTTTTGAGTTTAGATTTTTATTCAGTAGCTCTGAATAAAAATGGGGGTCACTGACCCTATCTTAAAAACAAATGCTCTGTAAGGCTACAAATGTATTGTTATTGCTACTTTTTATTCAGGTGCTGTCCTATTCATATTCCAGTTTCCCTATCAAATAAATGCATGGTTGCTAGGATAATTTGGACCATAGAACCCAGATTTCAAGCTGGAGAGCTGCTGAATAAAAAGCAAAATAACTCAAAAACCGCAAATACTGAAAATTGTTTTAGAATATCACTCTCTACATCATACTAAGAGGCAGATTTATCAAGGGTTGAATTTCAAAGTTAAAAAAACTTTGAAACTCGAATTCTTTTAGAACGTTTTTTTTCAATCGAAAACAGACCATTTTTTATTGAATAGGTCAATTTTTGATCAAATTAAAATTGTTGGAATTGTTCAATTCGAACAATTTCCTTAAAAAAATGGGATTTTTCTAAAATTTCAAAAACACTCCTCAAAGGAGGTCCCACATAGGCTAAAACAGCAATTTGGCAGGTTTAGGGTTTAAGGTGGTGAAGGGTCAAACGTGAATTACATTTTTTCAAGTGGAATCAAGTTTTTGCCTATCCAAAAATTTATTTTAAATTCAAATTTATTAAATTCAAATTTTCACTTCAACCCTTGATTTATCTCAAAACTCAAAAATGTGCATGTCCTATCTGTAGTTCTGTATAAAAAGCAATTGAATATTACCTTTAGTGAATCTAAAAACTTCATATCGCCGAGCATTTTTTTGGAAGCAGGCCAGAAATCATCAATGGCTTTTCCATTCTGATCAACTTTCTTCTCTGGTTTAATACCCTGGAAATAATTGCGGTATTATGAAAATTAGCATAGAACTATAAAACATCAAAGCAAAAATCTGGCCTTTTATATAAGGAAACAAAAAAAATGTAAATAGCTTATTAAAAAAGATAATAATGTATTAAACTGACGATAAGTTCATTGGAAATAGAAAACCTCAGAATAAAAAAATGTGGTTACAGTAAAAGATAAATCCAGGCCACTTAATTGAGAAATATGTTGCTACATTCCATGGAAGGTTATTTGTAATTACCGATCCTTCCTGATATAATTACTTAATGTTTACATATCACCAATGTCACAGTTTGAAGAGTTGGCTCAATTAATTTAGATTTATTTGATTTTCAGTTTTATATTTAGCTTGACAAGAAGACACTTGGTCTAAGACAAGATTGCAAATAGACTGCATGCGTACTAAAAGTGAAACAAAACACAATTTTTTTTCATTTAATGCAGATCACTCTGTTAATTAACTGTTCTGTGTGATTCATAAATCAATGGTTTTGAAACATTGTGACATAAAGCATTATTATTTAAGCACAAAAGTCTCTAAGAAAACTGTGAAGGCACCAGATGGGATCTCTTTATAAATGTCCCCTTCAAAGATTTTCACTAGTTTCCGTCAAAGAATTTCACTAGTTTCCTTACACTCATTACTAAGGAGCAGCATACTCATATAACATGAGTATTCTGCTCCTTAGTAATACGTTTCAGGACGCTAGTGAAACACCCCCAGCAATTAAAATTACTTAATGCTACCTCTTCATTTCACTTCTCTAAAATATGCACAGGCTTGGGGTATTTTCCATTAGAATGTCGAGCTGCCATCTTCTTTCATTGTTCAAGGGATCCTTTGTTGACCACAAGCCATCACACCATCTTAGTGAGTTGTGCACTAGATGGTGCTTGTGGCCAACAAAAGAAGAAGTCAATGGCAGATGTCAATTTACAATTTGAAGAATTTGTAATCTACACTGGTTTTGGTACAATAAGTCTGGGTTTTCAGGCAACAACTTGGAAAAATTGTACGATTCGGGTGTTAAAACTTTGTATGATTTGAATCGTCGCACAATTTTCCTGCACTGACTTCTCTGAGCTGATTTTTTTATAAATAATTTAAATTCGTGGATGGGAATTAGGTTAACTTTGTTTAAATAAAAAAATGGGATAAATGCAAGTTTAAGTAAATAACCCCCTTAGATTTCAACAGCTAGAAAACAAAAGCAAAAATCTTATTGGTTGCTATGAGCGAAATAAGAGCTTGCTACTTATAAATACTGTACATTTTTATTTTACTTTGCTTTTGGAAATCCAAATCTGCATATAAAGTTTAAGATTCTACATTGTGATACACCCTCAAGTGAAATTTAGCCAGACACCTCAAGTGAAACAGACCCTCAAGTGAAACCAGATTTCCTTACTTTGAAAACCAGGCAGGCAATTTTGACATGGATAACCCCCTCCAAAACCTGGGCTTTTTAAAGCTCAGCACTTTTCACAAAAATAGGCGAAAGGAAAATACCTTTAAAATGCAGATTGCAGCCAAGGTGAGGCGAACTCCAGAAGGAGGATTTTGCATTGTCTTTAGTAGAGTAATGTCGCTTGCTTTTAAGGTATCAAGAGCAGAAATGGCAGCATTTAATGCTGGAATCGCAACACTTAATTTCTGTTCACATTCTTCCTAAAGAAAGAAATGACATACAATATTCATGTGAAAAAAAAACCACTGTATTATGACTGTAATGCAATTTTTGTAGAGCACCAGTTATGGCTCAACATATATATTAATAATCTCTCTGTAATTAAGATACATGCAGAGACACTGCTGTGCAGGGACCCATCAGTTAAGGAATGTTTGATGAGCATGCATCTGTTTTTCTGGTCGTGTTTAAGTGAATAAAATGTTGGGTGCTTAATGGCTTATGTGTGTATGTATCACACCATTATTTAAATTAAACTAGTGTCGTATAAATCATAATTATAGTCTTAATTATGGAAAGGTCATCTCCGATAAACCTCATTTTAATAAAATAATCCTAAAGTTTTAACCATATTTCCTTTTTCTCTGTAATAAAAAAATAGTGACTTGTACTTGATCCAAAATAAGATATGATTAATCCTTATTTGATCCAAAACAATCCTATCGGGTTTATGTCATGTTTTAATAGATTTTTAAATGTTGGAGATCTAAATTATGGAAAGATCCCTTTTCAGCAAAAATCTAGGTCCAAGCATAGGCTGCATAACAGGTCCAATACTTGTACTAGTATCTCTTTAATTTTTTTTCTTTTTTCCCTCAAGTAATGCTGCTAAGTAAAATACATCAACCTTTGCTTTTTATATATTAGTACCATCTTATCCAATTGTTCCCAGAGCTGAATCAGTCATGTTAACACACACTAGGTTAGTGAAAAGGTGGTCTGTTAATAATTGTTTTTTTACTGGAATAAATCTTCTATTCCTTGGAGGACTTACAAAAAGATTTTTAAGTAGCAGAAAAGTCTTCACCGATAAAAGTCACTTTGTACTGTAAAAAGCACTTTGTACTGTAAATGGTTCCTTTGGGCTACATCCCTGTGTCTGCTCTGTGATTTACGGGTTGCATGTACTGAAGATCTCCTTTCTCAAAGCAGAGTGTGTACTGTTTGTCCCACGTTCATTCAGTACTTATTGAAACAGTGAGAAGTGATTCCATTCTATATACTTTACAGTTATTAAGAGATCAGACGACTGGCCTGTATGTAAGAACCCATCATGTGTCAGAATTCATATGCAGCTTTTCTTGGTGGATGTCCAGTGTTCTGCATATATGTCAGCTAGCCTCTAGTACTTTATTCATAACTCATGCCCTATAAAACTTACATATATCTCAGTTAACCATGATTATATATATATATATGATCTGTATATTGTCAAGATATAAATATGTTCTCCCAGTGTCAGTGTGGGTTTCTTCTAACAAATACAAAAACCCTCATAGGCAAATTTATTGGCTTGTAATGAAACAGACCTAATCTTGTGATTTGTGCCAGGGCAGGAAGGGATGACAGATAAATTAAGGATGATAATAACTTTCTTCAAAGTTGAATCTAGGCAATATTGCAGTAACAAGGATCATCATTGACCATTAGGTTCAAAATATGCCTGCCTGCTGTCAGAAGATGAACAATAGAAGCCGTGAAAATGCTCAACCTATCCAATAAAGTGCTGGCACACCAAGGGGTAAATTTACTAAAATTCATCCAAAATCCCTTGAATCCCTCGACTATCAAATGCTTATCAAATAGTCCTAGGCTATCTTTTTCCTCGATATTCGAGTTCTCGATGAAATCGTACGTTTGAATACCAATCGTTCGATTTTACAGAAAAATAGTACTTTTGCCTTCGAGCCTGCAAAAAATTTGTACGATTGAACGATCCATGCATTCGATCGTAAAAATGGTATTCGAGTAGGTCTTTGCAAAAGAAGCCTATGGGGAGGGGGGGTACCCATAGGCTTCTATTGGTATTCGGTAGGTTCAATCTGGCGAAGTAGGCATTCGAAGAAATTTTAAATCCCTCGATCATCGAATGGTCGAATGATCGAATATCCAATCATTCGATCTATTCGAAAATTTGATGATCGAAGAGGCCAAATTTGCATATTCCATCCTCCCAAAAAATCGTATGATCGGTATTCGATCGAATTCAATCAAACTTTGATCTCTTCACATGAATTTTGTAAATTTGCCCCAAGCAACATTTTCATTTTAGATGAGAAAAACTAAAATATAAATACTGAACCCTATGGCATTAATTGATAAGGTCTTATTGTACTTTATTTTGTAATCCCAAGCGTCAACAAAAGTGGATAGCATTTATGCTGGCAAACAAATATGTTGTATTAAATCACACCTTATTGTCTGATATAATGACCTTTTCTCAAAATATAATTCTTTGATAAATGTAATGGGTACACATTCATTCCATCTGAAAGGTCAATAGAGAGCATAAAAAATACAACATAAACCAAATTCAGTTATTTTTTTTACCTGAAGAGGTATTCAAGAAAAGAAAGAAAAGCTGAGTCAATAGATCTGCGTTAGAAAAAAAATCAATAGTAGCAAATGTTATATTCCCTTCAAGAACCCAAGATATTGAGGCAAAATCACAATATTAAGACTTTAATTGTGGAGCTGACAGTTGGTCATGTAACACTTGAACAAACGCAACAACCACAGAACAAGCTGTAGACTTTTGGCCTAGACATCTTACAGAATACTTTATATTGCTTTCATTTCCCTGGTCTCATGTGTGATGTCATTGTGAGCAGTGTAATTAAACTAGCTCAAGGGAGAGATACGACAGAGGAGTATATGGCGTCGCACAATCTTGTGAATCAAACTGTGTTAACACTTCTTTTTTTTGTGAGCAGTGTCCCAGCACTGAGTGCTCCAGACTATACTTTGTGCTTATTATTCCCAACATGTGCTTTCATGGTTCCAGAGTTTTTTTCAGTTAAGTACATTTAAGTAATACGATTCTGTTTCTACAATGGATACAGATTTAGTTGAGATCTTCAGGCATTTTTCTTTTTGCTTTAGGTGTTGGCACCTATATTATTTGATGCATTCCCCATGCTTGTGGCAGAATGCTGAAGACATTTGCACATTTGTACAGTATCTTTTGCTAAAACTACGCCATCTCTGCCATTAAAGACTTTTACATTAAGGTATTTCATATTGCATGTAATGAAATATAGGCTTTATTAATTGCATTTATCAAAGTCTGATATTTTGAGAAAGTTGTTAAAGTTCATTATATCACACAATAATGCGTGATTTATGCTTGGGATTACAAAATGAAGTAAAACAAGACCTTGTCAATTAATGCCATAGCATTCAGTATTTATGTATTTGTTTATCTCATCTAAAATGAAAATGTTACTTACTGTGCCAGCAGTTTATTTGCTGGGTTGAGTATTTTGACATCTTCTATTGTACTGCATGCAGGATGACTGGCTAATTTAATGAACAATGAAATTGTTAGGGAAGAATTCATAACACAAAATTAAGAAAGTACATCATTCCATAAACATTTCTGACACTGAAACCCTTTATTGTCATTGCTAAGGCATAACTTATAAGTTTATTGCTTTACTTTACTTTTCCAAAACAATGACTGCAGTCTCAGGTTTCCAGCCACTGCCTTATAAAAGAATGTTCTGCATGCTCAAAATGTTCTGCTTAAACTATAAACTCTCACTCTGAACATGGATCTGTTATTTTATTGGGCTGCATGCTGGCTTATAGCTTCGAGGTGCACTTGTACCAAGAAGTCAAGATAAAATTAGGGTAATGAACGTGGAACACATCATGTTTTTGCTAGACTTTCCGTACATCACAATAGGTGTCAGTTGCAAACTATGAGATATTACTAGATGTAATGTCTTTGTTGTTCCCATGTCACATTAAAAACATTTGTAACACAGAAAATGACTTTTGCAGACAGAAATTCTGCAAAAAAACACATATTTTTTTAAACATAAGAAAGAAACTGTTATGTGAAATCCATCCTGAAAAAAGAGCATCTAAGTAATAGATTTGCACTGTCAATCCTACTTGCTATTGAATAATACAGCAAAACAATGCCTCAGTAGTCTATAGTTACTAAACTAAACATTTGAAAACTAACTTTTTAAATTTGATTACAGTCTGAATAACTGTAATTATTATCAGTTAGATCTGTCTGTTAGATTTTATGTTGATGATTGGGTGATACAATGCATATTAATCAAAGAAACATTTTCTTTTGTGCTCTGCAGTTGAACATGTACACTTGGGATGCCTGAAAATCACCCATTTACACTAAGATCAAATAGTTTGGACTATCTAGGTCATTTTGGCCAGTCCAATAATGATTTCATCTAACTTCAGTACAATTCAATGACAAATGGTTCATCTGCAAACAGCAGATTACAGTTGGGCCAACTGTCGTTAAATGAGAACTAAATGCTAAAAATCAACATGTTTAAAATGCCATATTTTACATACTGAACTTATTGCACCAGCCTAAAGTTTCAGCTTGAAAATAGCAGAAACGATCCAAGACTTCAAAATTATCACAGGGGGTCACCATCTTGGAAAGTGTCTGTGACACTCACATGCTCAGTGGGCTCTGAACAGCTGTTGAAAAGATAAGCTTAGGGGTTGTTGCAAATTATCAAGCAGAAAATTAGGCTTGTCTGTCATATAAGCTGATGTTACAAGGCCGATTATTATATTCTGATGCTTATTGTACTGGTTGCTGAGCTGCCATGTAGTAATTATCTGTATTAAGTACTAATAAGCCTTATATTGTGTCACTTTTATTCTGTATATACAATATATTGTGAGTGGGTCCCTAAGCTCAATAAGTGATGTGAATGAGAGCTACTGGGGCATCGTTGGAGGCATGCATACCTGCTAATACCTGTGATTGCCTTGGACAGGCATAGAAGCCCAAAACATAATGTACAATATTTCTAGCCTATTTCTTTAGTTAGGCTTTTGTTCTCCTTTAAACATATGAAAAGTAATCTGAATGAGTACTTATGTTGTCCAGGTTGCTATGTTGATCTTTATTTAATCTCCAACAGCATGTTATATGATAATTATAGGGTTCTTTATGCCTTATGTTTGGAAGACACAGATATTTGCAATAAGGTGCTCAAAAGAACACTTCTAGGTCCCCTCTGTGTAAACTTGGACTGTTGCATATATATTGCAGTAAGATAAATATGTTCATACAGAAGCCGTTGCCTTAAAAATCGTTATTTGGAGGGTGTTGTAACAATAGTTGTGCTAGAACCCACCCCTTGTGTGGCCCCCTATATGAAAGTCTGCCTGTTGTGTCTGCTTTCCATATGTAAGCTTTAAAAGGTATCACTACAGAGATGAACTGCATTGTTTAAACCTCAAATTCCGACTGTAATCCCCTGTATTGTTCACATTTTTAACACCTCTATTGTTCACATTCTTAAAACCCTGTACTGTTCACACCTAAGACCCTGACTGAAATTGCCCACATTGTTCACATATTCACTGCTGGAGGGGCATCATATCAATGATTTTAGATGACCTGATTTTTCAGTCTTTAAAGCTGTGCATAAAACAGCAATATTTTGGTTTCTGTAAATCACGTCATCAAAAGATCCATATATTAACTAGTGAATCACCAACAGCCTTTTTGTTTTTTAGTATAGGAATCAAATCCCTTATCATTTTTGGGGCAGAGACACACGTGGAGATTTGGGGAGATTACTCGCTCATCGAAAAATCGCCTCTTCTTCAGGTGACTAATCTGCCCGAATTGCCTTCCTGCAAGCTAGAATCTAAATCGCCGGCAGAATGGCACTCGGAGTGCTTTGTTTTCTGAAGTCGGCCGAAGTTGCTTTACGAGGAAACTTCAGGTGACTTTGGAAATCGAAATGCTCCAAGTCCCATCCTGACACCAATTTTGATTCTATTTAACTCTGAAATAATTATAATTTAGCAAAGACAGATTTACAGATGGCCAGAAAACAATTTATTTAGGGAAGATTTAAAGAAGGAAGATGCTGCATATGAGTGAGAGTCATTTATTTCTGAATTTAGTTTAGAAGTGTAGAATTAGTTTTAGAATGTAAATATCCCATTCATATGAATGGTTCATGATCAATGATGGTTGAACTTTAATGTTTTACTATTTAAGCCATAACAAGGAAACAGAGGATAGCTAACAAAAAAGAGCAATTATTTGCAATTTCACAGGGGGTTAAGAAGAATTTCCATACAAAACAGGGTACATTAATTTAACCTGCACATGGAATTGTATAAAATATTTTTGTGGTAAATATTATTATGCCAGTCAAACAGCAGCTGTAGCAGCACAGGATTTAAGCTGCAGATGCAAAATACTGGCTAATTGACAAGCCTAATACGTTGCTTCTGTACAATGGATTTGGCTTCTGCAGTGTATGTTCTGGCAATCCTTTGAGAAAAATAATTTAATGTGCTATGGATTTCCTGTTTGGATACCCTAAATTTTCTTCAACCCTCATTTGAAAATTTGCAGACAAAGACATGCAGAGCTGTATGTGTCAGTTCAGTCAATGCTACAACCAGCTGGTTTAAAAGCACTGATACAGCCACACATCTAGGGTTTTTTTTATACCTCAAATTGACTCACAAATGTAGAATGGTTTCTAATTTAAGAAAAAACTCAAATGGAAAAAAACTCAAATCAGTTAATTCTGGTTAAAAAAATGGAAAACTCAAATTAAATGAGTTTTTAGTGGAAAATAACTCAATTCACTCGAATTGATCAAGTTTTGGGGCAAACCACACCAAAAAAAACTCAAACATTGTGATGGCTATTTAAATCTTCAAATGGTTTAAGGGACCTCTGCCATTTTTACATGACCTTGACAGGTTTTAGATGGTGTATTCTTTTTGGATTTTAGCTATTTACAGCTTAGGGGTATAATACATCTTGAGTTTCTTTAAAAAAAATGAATTTTTCAAGGTTTTTCTTTTACCTCGAAAATTCTAGTTTTGACAAAAATATCCTCGAAAACCCACTTTTTGTAGAAAAAAAACTTGACCTTTGTTAACAAACCATTTAGAGTAATTTTACCTGGGGAAAATTTGCCTGCGTGACGACGTAATTTCATTACTTTGACGATTTACTAACAAACGCAGGTACCTCTTCATTAGCAAAGGAGATGTATGCTAGAGTTTCTTCGCACTCTAATGCCAGGCGATTGGACGTAACTCCACAAATTCACTAAGATCAGGGGCACTCCGCCAATGAAGCAAGTTGAGGCACTCAACACTTGCACGCTCTGCACTAGCGTCGTGGATCCTCCTACCCCTCTTTGGGTGGGGAAGGGGGGCGGCATATCGAAGGCCACCTCATGGAAAGGCCTTTCCATGACCTTTTCCATGACCTTTCCATGAGGAAGCCATTAAACGGCGAAACGCGTTGGAAGTGACCCTGCGGGATTCGGTGACGGAGCCGTGCACGGAGCTATACGAAAGAGGGGACAATTTCGCGGAGAGAGACCCAAGTGCGGAGGATTTCAGAGACCGCTGTGTCAGTGCCGCGACCTCGAAGGCAAAGCCGCAAGTACAGCCGTGCAGGAAGTCCAATCTGATTTTAAATGCGATTTTAACAAGATTTCTTGTGAGTGCAATATTATTATTGAAACTGTTTTTAGATACCGTTTCCGCACATGCCGCTCTTATTGTCATCCATCTAGATTGGAAGTTTTGACGGAACAATTCGATACATAGATAAACGGTGTTTTCATTTTAAACGTCTGTGAGTATAATCAGATAAAGACCCGAAACTGTGTGGGTATAATTTGAACAGCACTTAATTTTTGCGCAATTTTTTCTACACAATTTCTGTGCAATGCACGTGGACACTGTTTGATGGTGGTTGAATTTAAACGTATTTTAGTCTCACAAAGATAATAAATCACTAATGGGACACAAATAAGCACACTGATAGTGTAAAGATCACTCCATACACTGGGTGGAATTTATTTGCTTTGAATACTACACTATATTTTCATTCTTTGTTTTTTTGTCTCCCCTTTTTTGGAGGTACGGTTAGCAACATTCCTTTTTTGGGATTTCGTTTAAGAATCTTTTGAGGGAAGAAGAGAACCCTGGTTGCTAATGTTTTGGAAGACAAAAGTGTTACACTGTGGTTTGAACCCTGTTTTTTATTTATATTTATTTTCTACCATATGTCACAATATTTAACTGTGGTTTTATGTGTAGGGTATAACAACTATTTTGACTTTATTAAAGGAACAATAACCAATTTTTTTTTAATTTAGTTTTTTTAACAAAAATAAACGAAAACAGTGATAAATCTTTAAAATCGGTTAGTTTTTAATAAGAAATTACTTACCAATTCTCTGCATGCGCTCCCCTTCTGAGATGGCAATATGGCGAAGATCCAACATGCGGCGCTCGATTTCTCCTCCCGCACGTTGGATCGTCGCCATATCGCCATCTCAGAAGAGAAGAGCATCCAGAGAATTGTTAAGTAATTTCTTATTGAAACTTACCGATTTTAAAGATTTATCTCTGTTTTAGTTTATTTTCATTTAAAAAAAAAATGAGTTTAAAAAAAATGATGTTAGTGTTCTTTTAAGTGCACATGTAATGTATTAGATGCACCGTGTAGCATAAATAGCCCGCCCTATGCAAATTAGTCTCAGTGTAAGATCTCTAGCAAAGTTGCCCTAGGCAGAATTGAACACTAGAGAAAATGCGCCAGTGTTTGGAGCCCTGGACACAACTTCACACTTTAGTAAATTAGCATTGTCTGCGCAAATTTTCACCTCGGAAGTGTTGCGTCGCTGGTGAAATTGCACTCTTTAGTGAATTTGCCCCTTAAAGTGGTTGCTCCTGTTATGACAGAAGGGATATTTGATAGGTAGAACATAAACAATCTGGTTTAGTGCCCCAAAAACTGACTTCTTTTTTGTTTAATACCCTCAGCTGGAAAATTAACTTTCATTACTGAATATATAGCAGCTATTATCTTGTTAACAGGAAAGTGGCCCTATGTGCCATAAAGACACACTTTTATACCATGTGAATTTCAACCTTAGACAGCATCGTTGCTTGTTTATGTTGTAAAAAAAGGTGTTTTTTTACTGTTTCCATTGTAGTAAACAGTTGCTGACATGTCTCCTAATAACTGAAGAAGACATCTGTGGAGCAATGAAAAAAGTTAGATAACATTTCTGTTACATGTAAACTACAAAGCAGGCCTGTCATATTGTTTAGGCACAGTTTGATATGATACTGCTTATTAATAAATATATTTATGTTTGGCCCTTGGTTTGAAAGACAAATCAGCCTAGGTATTCATACTGGGTCACTCACAACAGTTTGGCTCCTGTAATATGTAAAACAAAGATCCTATACTGCAAGTTTCTTCTCAATATAATATACAGATCCAGTCACTGGGATTTGTAAGCTTCGTGACTCAGGGCTAATTGAAGAAACTGTGTTATCCCAAGTTATCTTAACTCATTTAATGCATTTAACCTTTTCATTAGCATACCAAAGCACCATTGTTTTCAATGGTGAACTCTTTAATTGGATGGGATGCTGTGACACAATAATCTGTGCTAAGTGGGATAAATGGGTTAGATGAGTTAAGTCACGACGCATTTAACTTACAAATCCAAGTGACTGCATCTGTAATAAGCATTGTCTGAGCGAATTTTCACCTTGTTAAGTGTTGCGATGGCTGTGAAGCCATCACTGGCGAAGTTGCACTCTTAAGTGAATTTGCCCCGTAGTGACCATTGACCAGTTTGTTTTGATAGTTCACCATGTGCCACTGAACTTAGCCTGTTTAGGTAGCTGATGGTGCAGAGTTGTAGTAGAAAAATGTTTTAACATGATTGCTCTGGAGAATGCCATTTTGCACAAGGACATGCAAGGCAAGAATCTCACGAAGAATGTTGAAAGTGCCAGGACAAGTAACTATTGCTGAAGGTCCCTGTTGAAGCAAGGCCCACAGAACTCTACCTTTATCTATTGCTCTTCAGAAAGCACTGTTAAACGACACTGTCTTAACTATGCTACAGTAAGTATAAATGCCTTCAATGATTCACTGTTGTTAGTTAAATATTTTCAAGCATTTCAGAATAGTTTTTTCATAGATTTTTTTTTTCCATTTATTTTTTCCATTATCTGGATGCCCGTTATCCAGAAAGCTTTGAATTACAGGATGGCCATCTCTAGCAGACCCTATTTTATGCAAATAATCCAAATTATTAAAACTGATTTCCTTTTTCTCCTCTGTAATAATAAAATGCTACCTTTATCTCTGATACAGCAAGCGAGTGTGGGAGCTGCTTAGCGAGTGCTGCATGTG
>CM044435.1:42925631-43011139 GCA_024363595.1 Xenopus borealis | reverse complement strand
TGAACTTGATGGACGCAAGTCTTTTTTCAGCCTAACTTACTATGTTACTATGTTACTTGATACAACTTAAGATATAATTAGTTCTTATTGGAAGCAAAACCAGTTTATTGGGTTTATTTAATGTTTACATGATTTTCTATTAGACTAAAATTCTGCACTGAAACCCATTTCTCAAAACAGTAAACAGATTTTTGTATATTTAATTTTGAAATCTGACTAGGGGCTAGAGTTATTGTTAGTTTCCCCAAGTCACGTGACTTGATTCACTTTTTCCTGCTGTACTGCAAGTTGGAGTGATATCATCCCCTCTCCCCCCCAACTCCCCAGCAGCCTAACAACAGAACAATGGGGAGGTAACCAGATAGCAGCTTCCGAACACAAGAAGATAACTGCTGCCTAGTAGTTCCAAGAACAGCAGTCAATAGTAAAATCTTGGTCCCACTGAGACACATTCGTTACATTGAGTAGAAGAAACAACAGCCTCTCAGAAAGCAGTTCCATCCTAAAGTGCTGGCTCTTTCTGAAAGCAGATGACCAAGCACAATGACTGGACATGGCTGCCTACACACCAATATTACAACTAAAACAAAATACACTTGCTGGTTCAAGAATATAATTCTATATTGTAGAGTGAATTATGTGCAGTATAAACTGTGTAATTCAAAAATAAAAAATACATCATAAAAATCATGACAGAATCCCTTTAAGATATAAAGATACAAATTATGGAAAGAATGATTATCCAGAAAACCCAAGGTCAGGAGCATTCTGCATAACATGGGACCATACCTGTAGTACATATTTTATATGCTCTTGTGGGATGGTGTTAATTTCCCTAACATTTACTGCAATTCTGCACCTAATACTACCCTTAGCATTATAACCTCCATTAATCGGCCTTTTCAGTACCTCACACAGATATATAACACAAGGCACTTTACTGCACCCAACAAGTTACGCATTATGCTCCAGGTTGCTCAAGTTTACTTACTGTCATTATTCCATTCTCCACTGGCACTTTAGTTGAATTTTCATATCATAGGCATACAATATACTGTATGACAACACACACATATATAATGTGTTTGGAAACTAGAGTTCTCAGGGAAACCCATGTACACATGTGAACATATGTACTACATACAGACAAGAATATATGTGGTAGAAATGAAACCCTGCAGAGTGCCCCTGTGTTTTAAGGGCCTTCTATAGCTACACCAAAATAATGTGTGCTGTTGCTCACTTCTATGTTAGTGACAGAAAAAAAAGTTTGTGTTGTCCATCCTGAAACCTTTTTTCACACCCCAATTGCAAGCATCTGAATGCTGCTTAGGTACACCTGGTTCCTTACAGTTTTTTAGATTTATCTGAGGCAGCTTACATACAGTAATTTCAGGTGCCTATATGGCCGGCTTAAATAATGATGTGTCGTAAAAATAATAGGTGGAAAATTCAACTGTCAGGTTTCTGCCAATTGTGTGTGATCAAATGCATATCCCAAGGCACAGTGCAGTAAAACCCAGACGCACAGTGTGATCTTTTCTGAAACTGTGCTGTCAATTACATTAGTATTTCAAAAAGAATTATCCCATAATGCAAGTGACTTTTAGCACAATAGACCTCTCCAGAAAAAAGTAAGATTGGTAGCTTTTTAAAATAAACAGTAGAGTCAGTGAAATATGGCCCAGTCACATTGTTTTGTCTTTAAAATAAGAAATATTCAAGCCTGCCTATGGCAATGAAGACTTCTTTAGCATTAATGATATGTGTAAAACCTCTGAATGTATGGGCTCTCATGAATGATAACATTGCTAGTGTATTTTTGCAGAAAGCAAATAGACATATATTACACTGCCAAACCTTGCAAAGTGCCATGCACTATATCTGCATCTTTCCTTTCAAGATCTCATTTCTCCAGGAAACAAAATGACAAATCCTGAAAGCCAACAGGGATCCTAATGACCTTACAGCAGTTTTCTGTCCTTTTGATCAATAGGCCCCATCATGTCAGCAGCAGGCAAGCCTCTGTCTATTTGACATTCTCATTCTATTTTAGCACTAAATCCAACCTCACAATTTTTACAAAGACATGAATATCCAGCTTTCCTGAGTGTATTTCCCGATCCATATTAAATCTAAATTACAAATCTGTTCCCTGTGAAGCTTGCATACGTTATGTCAACATACCTTTATAGCTTTGGCTTCCTGAGCAGCACTGTTAGCTGTAGACTCATCTGCTTCAACTAAACTTTTAACTGCTTCCACCTCCAATGTCTCATCTGCAATAATGTTTACCAGATCCTCTGTCTCGCTGCTTCTTTCAATCAACATAGGCTTTAGTTCTGTCAATTCTTGTTGCATGATTGCTATCTGATGAGCCAAAAAATAAAGACAAGGAAAATGAAATAAGAAGCAAACAAATATTGCAACCAAAACACCAAGCAAACTCATTTCAATAAGTGCCTTCTGCCTTGTATTATGAGTTTATCTTTAATCTCTTTATATGAAACTATATTGTGAGTCATTTGTACTGCCGTGTTTGTAAAATAATGGCAGAGAACATTAAAGTGGACCCGTCACCCCAAAAAAATATTCAGAATCCTATTTTATCACATTAGTCAAGCAAAATGAACATTAATTACACTATATACATTATTTTAATCTTGTTTTATTCAGTCTGGGAATTCATAATTATAGCAAGCAGGCAGGAGCCATTTTGTGGACACAGTTATTAAAGCAAGCCTTGCATCATCTCAGAATCTTGTTTGTGCACCAGAATGGGGGACCCGATGTCTATCCCCATGTCCTGGCTACACAATTAAATGGTTAAGAGAACTGGGGGAATGTGTGGGGAGCAGTGACATCTAGGAAGTGCTGAATGGAAAGTGAAAGTAATTATCTGCCCCGCCTCTATGCCTAAGGCATAGAGGAGTAGCAGACAATATTTGATTGACAGCTGAGATTTTTAAATGAGCTTAAAACAGCTATGAATGCTTTAATAAAATTTTTTTATTGGATTTCATGTTTAATTTGAAAAGGACTTTTATTATACAGATTTTTGTGTCTGGGTGACGGGTCCACTTTAACATCATTAATATAATGTATTCATAAATATCCTTAAAAGTAACTATAAACAGTACAGTACCTTGAAAAGGCTTGTAAACTGACCTTTTATTTAGTTTGGCATAACATATTTACCTTTTGTTACAAACAAATAACACTGTACAATATATGAACATAAAAAGGAATTACTCATGTAACATACTCTTTTTGGAACAACATGTAAAGAGCTGTTCAATTTTTTCACCTTAATCATGGGCTGTCCATTTCGGGAATTCCATTTTTGTTAGGGAATTGGAACCAAGCTGGTATTTGCTTTGATTTATCTACTGAATATACAGTATGCCATTAAAGCTAAACCTTTAGCTGCTGTGGGCTCCCAGACTGGGAAAGATTTTATATGTTAATTCATACCAAATCTGTATTTTTCTTGTGAATTATGCATAATTGTCAATAAGGCCTACAAATAGAACATGGGGAGATTGTGTATTTATGAAGAATTGTTTATTCTAATTAATCAGTTAAATGCATCACTACTAACTCCCTGACCCTCTATAAATCAATTCTTACATTAATAATATTTTAAATTGGTTTTGAGTACTGTTTCCCTATACATCACTGATCTTGTAAAAATCCTTTCCATAATGCATCTGTATTGGAAATGTTAAAATTTTCTGTCAAATCTTGTAGACGTCAACCTCTTTTTTTTAATTATTAATATCCCTGCAATAAATAAGTTTTTTTTTATATGTAATAATACAGAATAATTGACATAAATATTGGCATAAAACATTATTTAATGCTCTAGTTTACAGCTATAATAAATAAGCAGTATATGAAAGAGCTTATTATAGCATTCACAAATAAATATATATTCAGCATATATTCAAGAACTGAACATATGTATATGAAATACATTTGGTGCTTGGTGGTAATAATGTTTTGTCCCTGTACTGTCTAGCCTTATTGCTCTCTTTGTGGCTATAATATGTTAGCATACTTCCATTAAATGAAGCAAAAGCATGCTATGCAATATTTAAACAGCTATAGATAAAATGTATCAGATATATCAAATATTATATTAAATAAGTCTTCAGGTAATTTAGATTCCTCACTAAATGTCCTTTGTACCCAAACATTCAAGCTAATTGACACTTAGGGGCAAATTTACTATTATTCACGCCAAAATCCCTTGAATCTATTCGAAATTCGATAAGCATTCGACATTTCGAATGGTTATCGAATAGTTTTAGGCAATTTTTTCCTCGCTATTCGATTTTTTGATGAAATCGTACGATTGAATACGGAACGTTCGATTTTACTTATTCCTTCAATCGCTCGAAAAATTCATACGATTGGTTCGATCGTACTAATGCTATTCGAGCAGGTGTTTGTAAAAGAAGCCTATGGGGGGATTCCCATAGGCTTCTATTGCTATTCGGTAGGCAGTCGAATAAATTTTAAAGTTAAAGTCCTTCGATCATCGAATGGTCAAATGATCAAATATCCAATCATTCGATCTATTCAATCATTCGAATTTTCGGTATTTGATGATCAAAGTGGCCAAATTTGCATATTCAATCCTCCGAAAAAATCGTACGATCGGAATTCGATCAATTTCGATCGAACTTTGATCTCTTCACGTGAATTTTGTAAATTTTCCCCTTATTGTATACAAGAGAATTAAAAAAGTTTGTAATTTAAAATGATTTGGAGTTTATTTGGCAGCTCAACCATCTGACAACATTGAAAACACTTTTTTTGATAAAATAATCAAATATTTACAAATATGTATTAGTTTTTTTGCTAGTGCTATCTGTGCATAGATAGAAACTGCTGAAGGGGTGTGTATAAAGAATAGTTATTAATGGCACAGTCTCTAATTAGTGTGTCAAAAGATTCAGTAGACCCTTTTTGAGGATACTAGGGCATCCCTGGATGTTAGAAGAAAGCAGTACTTGTTTTATTTGTAAATAAATGCACAAAATTACCAGATGGAGGTCTCTAGTAGTTTGTTCCAAAAATTACATTGGAGTCTTTGTACTTTTTTTGTTGTGGGGACTCTTTTCTCCACAAAATACATTAGAGCCTATGGGCATTTTTCAATTTTGTGGTGGTTTTGTGAAAAATTTGCAGATGGGGAAATGTGGTATTAATTGGAATTAGTGATGGGCGAAACGGGCGCGTTTCGCTTCGCCGAAAAATTCGCGAATTTCCAGAGAAATTCGCGAATTTTTTGCCGATTTGCGAAACGAGTCGCGTGTCGTTTTTGACGCGCGTCGCGTCGTTTTTGACGCGCGGCTCGTTTTTGCGCGGCGAATTTTTTTGGCCGAATTTTTTTTGCAGTTTCGCGAATTTATTCGCCAGCGGCGAATCGCGGGAATTCGCCGCGAATTCGCCCCTGGCGAATAAATTCGCCCATCACTAATTGGAATCTAGAATACAGGTAAGAGAAACTAGGAAGAATCTCAGACACAGACAAATTGCTCTGTTTATGAACTAAATGTGTGCAGTCTGACCATTCATACATTTAGACAGTATGAATGATGTATCTTAATCAGCTTCAATAGGGTCTGTGTGGGAAAACAATGCTTATTGGTAAGTAGGACTGTGTGCCTAAACCGGTGGTCCCCAACCACTGACTCATGAGCAACATGTTGCTCTCCAACCCCTTGGATGATGATCCAGCGGCCTTAAAAGAGGGGCTTATTTTTGATTCGCTGGCTTGGCGGCAAGTTTTAGATGCATAAAAACCAGGTGTATTGCCAAACAGAGACCCCTATACATTTTTATATAATTTTACATTTCTAATTTTACTTGTCCTGTACGGGTAACTTAGATCTGCACTATTAAGACCCTGTACCTAGTTTTATGTTTTATTCTGTCTGATAAACAAGTGGTAATTTATAGAGAACATGAGCACAAGTGCAAGAGCACTAAGGGGTGCATAAAAGGGTACATGAGTGCTCACTGTAAGGCTGTTGCATTCAGGGTCTGGCTACACTCTGTACCCAGGGTCGGACTGGGCTGGAGAGACAAAGGGACTCCAACCCAGGCCTGCTACCATGATTGGTTGCCTGAGTTAAGTTAAGGGGAAGGAAGATGATAAGTGGTATGGGATGTGATGCGGGTGGAGGTGTTACCCTTTGTGTCACAGCCCAAGTGGGTCCCCAGTGCTCTAGTTCAACTCTGTCTGTACCTAATGCAAAAGACTGACCTGTGCCAATGCAAGAAAAGGATCTGTTGCAGCCTGCAATCACATGTGCTCCCTAAATTAGCAGAGAGATAATGCCTATATGCCACCTCCCAATGTGAATACAACTTTTCTGAATGCAGAAAAGTTTTAAATTTTATAACTATCAACAAATCTGTTGAGAAAAACTGTTGTGTTGAGATAAAGGACAAATAAATTAACTGTTAATATATGCCACTGTTTTCCTAACGTGTATGCATTATCCTGTTTCTTCAGTGCTTTCCATAGAGTGACTTGATATCCAATATTAAATAATGTAACAATGATTTATATACACAGTATGATTGATAAGACATATTATTTATCTATTACTACAGTGTAAATATAGGTAAGTTTTAAAATGCAAACAAAAATTAAATACAGAGCAGATCCTTTGACTGCTATTCAAATAAAAATACATTTTTGTGAGTTTTTTTCTTTTTTGGTATAGATTTAATCACAAGTGGGTTCTTATCACAGAGTGCTAATACAAGGCGGTCCTCTTATTCAGTATTTCAATTTGTGGTACTTAAATCCATAGTAGAACAGCTAGAAATGGAATCAAATATTTGTGAGAGTGCAACAGAAATGTCCATCTACTGCAAATTGACAGAGGCACATTTCAAAATTCAAGGATAATTGAAATACCATGTCAAAAACTGAAGCTATTTGTTCTGAGGAAGATTGGTTTCAGCCATGTTGATAGGCAGGTGGCCAATTTTCCTTGACAGGAAAAACCAAGTCAATTTCAGGGACAATTTCTCCATGAAGAGAGAGTACATCTCTTTAAACATTAATGTTCTGATGCATTTGCTTGTTGCTTTCGGTGACTCCTGCCTTTGCAAATACACTTTCCTTTGTCGAGAAGTTGGTTTAGCTAATATAATAATTTGCATATCAAGTAATATTTAACTTACCTATTCCTAACATTCTCACTCTTAGCTTATATTTATGCTATACTTCCTATTCTTCTTAAATATTAGATTATTATTGCTTTCTGATAAAATTACAAATGGAGCATGTGCAAAATATTACAAATTATCATTAAATTATCATACCAAGCATTATAAGTGCCTGTTAATCCATTCCCTAATAAAAAGTTTCTCCTGCTTCTAGTTATAAAACGTTCCTGTTTGGTATCATTAGACTTTTAATTTTATAAAAACATTATGGTGAATCAATTCAAAATAATAGTTTCGTAGTTCTACTCATCTGAAATGGATATAATACATACGTCAAGTCATTTGATTTCAATGTTGTGTAGTATGTGATTTTATGAACAGCACAGTGGCTTAGTAGCTATCACTGCTGTCTTGAAGTTGGGGTTGCAGGTTTGATTCTGATAGCAAATTGGGTTTTCCTTCAGGTACAATTTTATTTCTTTGGGAGATAGTTGACCTCCCTATATATTTTTGGAATATGAGGAAAAAACAGATTCTCCCATTTTCCAAAAACATTCAGGGAGCTCATTTATAAATTAAAATGAAATCAACCCTAGAGGTTGTGCTATGTTATAAGGAACTTTCCCACATATTTAATAAAAGGCACTAAGTTTGGCCATTAGAAGTAACTTGTGATAAGTACATTTTTCACCAGGCATGGATTCACAGCCAAATTCAGCATTTCATTATCTGCAATTTTTTTCATGAAAATTCTGCACAAAAAATTTGCTGGTGACAAACATAACGCTGAGACAAAGAAGTCACCACAAGAAAAAATATGTACAGTGACTTTAATGCATTTGGACAAATAGTCTCTATACTCCCTACTACTACTCCCTGGTGGCCCCGGTACAGGATGGGCACCTGGGCCCCTGTCGGGCCCTTACCTCTATAAATCCCATGCTGGGGTGTTGATAGCATGTAAAATCTCCCCCTAGATAACCACCTGCCATAACCATTATCATGGCACCGATGGGCCCCAAGGGGGTAGGTGCCTTGGTGCAATTGCACCCTCTGCACCCCTGGTAGTTACGCCACTGACACCCATTGATGTTAAAGCATTGGGAGTGAGGAAAAAAATTTAGCATTTAAAAAAATGCTGCATGTCAAAAATAATTTGTCACCTATTGACTTCAATGTGTTTTGCAAATTTATCAGCAATTCTGGGAATTTTTCAGGGAAGCAAAACAGGACAGATATGCTCATCACTAGGAATAACCCATAGAAACCAATATGTTTGCTTTTAAACAGGTGACAAGCAAATGCTACTTGCGGAATTAATAACCTAAGAAAACTCCTAGGTAATAAGGTATGTTAAAGTTTTGTGCTCCCATTTATTATATAAGTAAATAATATTTATAATACTAATTTGTTTCATTTTGATAAATATCTGATTTACACATAGAAGCTTTACATTACACAAACTGAGACCAATTAAATTATATACTGTTACCATCTGATGCATTCACAGCAACTGTTGTCATTACACAAGCTTATTCTTCCACTACATGTGAGAAAGATAAAAATTACTCCTGCGATTTCTGTGCCTGCCTGGCTTTGTTTACTAATGAGAGTACATTATAATCTAATTAAAAATGAGAAATTTGGAACATCTGCTTTGAATTTTTTATAACCCTAGGCTACTGTTAATTCCAACCCCTGTTTACAATTTTCTTCTGCAAGCCTCAGTCCTAATGTGTATTTGGGTGAGAGGAATAATGTGAGGGGCATTGCCTTCACCAGTGGCAAATACATCTTTACTTACTTGTGTTGATGCAAAATCCAACTTCTCAAGTCCAACAACATATCTGTTTTTGCTGCTTAACAGTTCAAGCCTCTTACGTTCTAAAAGATTCTTAAAAGTCTTGATTAATTCGAGGTAAGATGTTGATGTGACATAGATATGTCTTTGGAGAGATTCAAAAAACCTGTCCACAATTAAAATTACCATCACATAAGTCACAAGTAAACTCAGAGCAAGTAGAATTCAAGACATGTCATTCTTTTAGGAGCATGCTAGCTCAGGTATAAATGCACATTTTGTCCTAATCAATCCCATAGAATGACTTTGAGTTTTTTTTCCAGAAAACCAAGGCAATAAAAGCATTTTCACAGTAAAAACAGGAGAAAAATTCTCATTTCCACTAGAGCAGCTACAAGGTCAGGTCAGAGAAAAAGAAAACAGAAGATTATTCTTATGAATATTGTATGAGAAGCAATAACAATGATCCCCCCTCAAGAAATATGAGAGAGGTGCATTGGTCATGAGAATAATGTACAAATTAATGGCAATTCAGCTAAATGTTTCTGCAAGCTAAACAATGTCGGCATTTGTTTATTAAAAAGATTTATTTCTAGACACAATACAAAATAATGAAGATAAAATCAATAGCCATGCATAATACTGCAAGAGTAAATTGTATTAAAAAAGCATATTGTATTGCAGTGTATGCATACCTCACGTCTTAGAGGTCCAATTAATTAGTCCAAAAAGAAAGCCAAGTGACTTTTTAACTATTATATTTAGCTCTGTCCATTTCTCCAGGTAAAGTATAAAATTAAAGAGAGACAGATTATTTTCAATGGACACAAAAAAACACGTCTACTTGTTACATAGAAGTGAATAAGAAAAAAGTAGCACCGCTTTGCCACGTAACAACGTACAGCAGCTGTGTCAGTGTACGCTTCCTTCCGGAAAATAAAGCATACATAATGGTATGTAATCATGTAGCCATTTAAATAATGTGCTGTTCTTAGTGGAATGTAATAAAAACCTTGGTGACAGTTCACTATGATTGTAATGAGATGACTTGTATACACTTGTCCAATAAGGGTATTTACTGTAGGTCTATCCAACTTTTCCTAAATAAATGGCAGTGGATATTGTTATAATTAATTAAGCTATGCTTGTCCAGTTTGTTAACTTTGGTTATAAACTCATGAACCATTAATATCAAATGTTTATCAAATATCAAGTGAACTTACATAAAAATGAAAAACTATAAAACTCCAAGCCCTGCATTCCCCACTAACGTAACTAAATCTCACAGTTATTTATGTGTTCCTAACTAGAATATTATTTTCCCCACACATCATTTGTTGTGTTTAGTGGCAGAAAACTGGCACAATTAAGCGCAGTCCACTAAAAGAAGAGAAGGAAATGCATTTTAGGGCTCATAGGGGTGCTGTTTTATGTACCTATACTCCATTGTGTTATTGCTTCCCTCATATAATGGGTAGAGGCAATGGCATACATTATGCCTGATGGTGGACTTGAAAGGTAAAGAAAGAAGCAGCATGAATGCAAGTGAAGAAAAGACTCAGCGTGTGCTACTTTTTCTGCATCATTCATGCTGTGCATGCATTTAATGGCCTATTTCTAGGTATAAAATATAACCCTTTGTCTCCCTTCCATTAGCAGGAAATAAAGAAAAGGAACCTAGCAGAACAATTGCTTAAAGTGAGATGTAAGGAACATATTTTTGTAACATTGTAGAAGAAATTTTTTAAAATAAAGCCTGTAATATAGAATTTCAAAAACTGGCCTGAGAATACCTCTTTATCAAAGAAGTTAGTAATAATTTTCCTGAGAATGCCTTTTTATCAGAAGGTTAGTAAACATGATTTAAGACATTAGTAACAACTGTACTGAGAACATATTTTTCTCAAGGAAGTTAATATTACTAACAACTGACCTGAAAATATCTCTTTATCAAGGAAGGAAATAACAATTGGATTGAGAATACCGCTTTATCAGAGAAGTTGGTAAAACTGGCTTGAGGATACCTATTTATCAGATGTCCCGAAAATATATTTTTTTGCAGGGGAGTTAGGAACAATTAGCCTGAGAATACTTCTTTATTGGGGAAGTTAGTATTAGTCATAACTGAATATTTGGGAAGTAAGTAACAATTGGACTCAGAATAAATTTTTTTCCCGTGTACTCGCCTAACAATGCCTCTTTGTAAGGGAAGCTACAGTACTTGAATGTAATATACTGTATTTATGTTAACTGTAGGTGTAATAGTGTGTCAAAAGAACTAATGATCCCCAGTGCCGGTTTTAAGCACATTGGACCAATTTGGCCCAATTGGGACCCGCAATTATGGGGGCCCCGCTACAGTGTGAGCTCTGATTCCTATTCCCTTAATTCCCCAGTTGCCCAGCCTATCCCCATCCCCAACTGGCAGCCATCACTTGGACAGAGGGGAAAGCAGGCACTATTTGCATATCCAGCTCTGTGACCCTGTGACAGACAGCAAAGTTCATTTTAGAGGGCCCCACCAAAATGGTTCCAATTGGGCCCCGCACTTGCTACGACCGGCCCTGATGATCCCAACCCTCATAAATATAGCAATCCTCACTAAGCATGGCTCTCTGAAAAGTACAAAGGCTCCCAGAAACCAGAAACCAAAATATGTTTCCCTATTTCTACTAAAAAAAAGCCATCACTTTCCCCAGCATAATTCTGTTCAAGTCATACATAGTATCCCCACATTCAAAGGTCTCAACAAGTCCTCTTCATTCAAGTCTCCCTAACACACTGTTGAGCCATTTACAAATAGCTAGATGCAACTGCAGGAGAGCTAAGAGTCATAAAATTACAGCCCTTAGACTAGAGGGTTACACTTAGCCCAATAAGCATTGCTACTGTGCTCTGTGATTTGTGCTAACCCTAGATATTTAAGTATCTATTCCAATTTTGGTAAATGAACCTGTGTATCTCCTTATAGGAAAGATCTGCACAGTGGCACAAAGTATACAGTATTTATTTCTGTGACTTATTACTGATTTTGCAAATTAGTCCATTCCACTGAGGTTTTTATTACTGGGGTATTTTCACTTTGCATCTCTTAGGCTCACCCAACAACTGATTTGTATTTAAATATCCCCTGGTGCTGCTGTTCTGCTCTTGCTGCACACCAGGAAATTATTTAATTTTAATTAAATACCTTTTGGAGAGTGCAATAACGGTTTGATGGAAGTGCTGACACATGAACACAGCTTCTTTTCTGATTTCCTGTGACATTTCCACATCATCAAGAAAATGATTTGCCACCTTCTCAAGAGCATCTTCAGGCCATGCCTTTTAGAGAAAAATAAGAATGAGATTATTTATTGTACTGAGAAGGAAATTTAACCTATTTATGACAAAGCACAGCTGACAGATTCACAATGCAATTGAGATTAAGAATGAGACACCTAGAGTCAGAAGTGTATATTGCTGATGGTTTCCCATAGTAATGTTTAATAGTTCTCTTTTATTACATAGGCTTTAGTGTAAAATAGGGTGTATTGTTCCTACATCTATATCTAGTTTGCACTTACACTTTATGGTAGATGAAAAGGCATGAAAGCTGTATGGGTAAATGCTGAATATTCTGCTGATTGACCATTAGACAGCAGTAGTGATGAATGCCCATGGCTATCATTCCTGGGCAAACATTTATCAATTTTGCATTCTGTATAACCAGTACTGGTGGCAATACAGAATTTTCCACATGACAGGGCTTGCCAAGGATTGTTGCAAAGTGAGATACTATATTTCTCTTATTAATACATATGGGACATCTGTGGCAAACCACATATTACTGTATTTATATTTGGTTAAACTGCCTACAGCTTGATCTGGTAAAACTGTCTTTTTGATAGTTGTCAATTTTTTCAAAACACTATCCTCTGTTGTTTAGAAATTGATAGGCACATTTTAAAAATTATTATTTTGTTGGCATTGATTGCTAAGTTCCTGTAAATCACTTCCTCCTTCTATTCCTCCTATCTGCATTTCCTCAATTTGACCCCTAGCCTGTTTCTCAGACTTGTATGCCTGCAGTCTGCCCTATCCTTTGCCCTGTTTCCAAACTTGTTACTGCCTGCTTTCACCTCTTGCCTGTTCATGAACTTATCTCTTTTCCCTTTAATCTCGAGCAGTCATTAGGGAAATACCTCAACCAACAAGGTTTTCCCCCTAAAAAAACAAATTACTTAATGAACTCAGGAAAGGCCTGAGCAGTATTAAATTGCCCCCTTCTCCATCTCCATTCAAAATCTTACCATAACAGATCTTCAGGGTAGGCTTTAAGGAATATCCAGGAAATCAAATAGGCATCCAAATCTCACTAACTTTGATAATGTGCACAACCCCAGAGCACAATAATAACAATAATATACAGTATCTTACTATAATGATATATCTTACTGTAAAAAAGCAAAAGAGTTGTGAACTTTAACCTGGTATGCAAAAGTAACTCTAAAATAAATCAATTTCCTAAAAACAATGTTACAATTGCTATTTAAGACTTCTGCTGATTTGCTGCCTGTTACTGACCAGATCCTGACTTTGTACTGCATTTACTGATTGGTTTTGACCCTGGCCTATTCTATGACTACATTTTACTCTAGCCCTGTTACTCCTGTTGCACATTATGATTCCCTTGTCTGCCCAGAACTCTTTCCTTGGATCTCTCACTTTAAGACCTGGCAGTATTTGAGTAGAAGAGGGCTCCTCCTGAAGCAAAAGGCAACTGTTATCGGCAGAAGTGTGAGCTGTGACCAGAACCTTGGTGTCTGTTATGGGTATTGGCAAACCATACATGACAAAATAAAAATGTAATGTAATAATTGTTCACCTGAAACCAATCAATGGTACAGCAGTTGATCAAAGATGGAAAATTCTGAAGGTGATCTCGAAATGCGTGTCCAGTTGGACTAAATGCCAGTATGATGTGTAAGTTTCTTCTGAGTCTCTTTTTAAATTTGCTGTACAATTCAGATGGGGTATTCTCAATCTGTGATTCATTTACTGACAAAAGCTGGCACATCTGCAAACAAAATATACAGAATATATTTATACAATTCTTGAAATAATAATAATTATAATGTGATTACAGAAATCTTTGTGTAGACAATATAAATAAGCTCAAAACTCTACAAATATAGATAAAGTGAAATTTCTCTACTCACAAACAGCACTTGTGGAGTATCAATTGTGTTCTAAAGCCTATATCAACCAACAACTATTTGCATAGTTGTTATATATGCATAATAAAACATTACAACACAGTGATGGGCGAATCTGCGGCGTTTCGCTTCGCCAAATATTTTGCGAATTACTGTAGAAATTCACTAAATGGCAAAAAATTTGTGCAATGCCACTACATCTCATTTTGGATGCCGCCGTCTGTTCTTGGATGCCGGTGCCCATTGTCAGGATCCAAATAACGGATGCCCGCATCCAAAATGAGAATACACCGCAGGCGAATAAATTTGCCCATCACTACAACACATATTTCAAGTGTTGGGCTACCTTGTCTCTACTATATGCTTCTAAATCTTGGATTTTATTATGCTAAAATATACATTTTCTTGTTGTGGAAGACCTGATGATTATATATATAAATACAAAACTTATTTTCTATAAAAAAATAGACTACCATTTAATTCTGTAAGCTCTTGACCACTGTAAAGAAACAAAACAACATGGAAAATAATTACAAGCCCAAAATTATTTTGTCTTGTTCACTCTTCTTATTGTTTATTTGCACTGATTTGGTAGTCAGATTAGTTATCCTCTGCAAAGCAAATTTATATCATGAAAACTTCATAATGGCATACTGGGAAAAATAATTGAAATCTAGTACATCACAAAACAAAAGACTTTAAAAGTTTCCTACAAATTGTATTCCCTTTATTTATCAAAGTATTTATTTTCTGCAAAACGTAGTCATTGTAACATAAAATGACTCTTTTGCCCTCCTTTCTTTCTGTCTTCCTGCCTGAAAGCATCATTTTCTAAAGCACAATAAAAGAAAGATGACCTTTTCTAAGACTTCCAGTTTTTCTTCATTATTGAACAGGGAAGGAACATCACCAGTGCTTAGGATCATGTTGATGTCTTCCAAAAATGACTCATCCTATTGCAAGAAAGAAAATTGCTCATTTGCAAGTCAAACAATACATGCAGAAATGGAAAGAACACCTTTCATAATTCATTTATTCCTGGCATTATTTTATTTTTATTTTTAGCTGTGTGCACAAACAGGCTTTCCTTTGATGTTCACATGTATGAATTAGACCTTGTAAAACACATACAGTATAAACCGACTAATGTGCATGATAGGATAAAGCAACAGGCAGCTTCATTTTATTCAGTGACATGTTTTATACTCTAAATTTTGAATATGCATCAGATAATTTACTTTTACACAGCATAATTCAATTTTTTTTTGCCAATTAACAAATACCTTTATTTGATGATCAGCAAGGAGGAAGGCAGTAGGTGTCCCATTCTGTCCAGCAGCTCTAAATACCCTTTTCAGGTCATCTTTCCATTCAACAACAGTGTATGTTTTTTGAATACTAACTTGATAAAATTCAAAATCAGACATAAATGCAGCAAGCTTTGTTGCTGACTGACGACCCGTTCCTCCAATCCCTTAAATTATATTAAGAGACAATAAATAAATGTATAGAAAATGTTATGGCAATGGCAAATGAGAAGATTTGTTGCTGGTGAGACATCAGTTCTATCTGTGGACAACAGTTCTCCTAAAAATACAGTTAAACATATGAAACTAGCTTCTCCTGCATTTTTCAGTAGTAATGCCATTTTATATTTAACCACTGGCTATTTACACAGACACCAATGCTAACAAACTTTCAAGATATTTGTGGCTCACAGGTAGTGTAGACTTCTTAAGGGTAACAAATTTCCTTGTCTGCCATTACCTTTAACAAACACAGACTCACATCCACACACAAATATGGGAACTTTATCAAGCCCTAAGTTGTTTTATCTAGCACTAGAAAATGTTTATATTTACTATAGTTTGTTTAAAAAAAAAAAAAACTACTGAATTTTGACCCTAGAAAAAAACGTGTGTTACATAATAAAATTCGGTTACGACACAATTTCTAGAACTGGAAAAAGTTCTGTAGTCTAGTTTTATGCTAAAGATGCAAAATCTTCATGAAAAGCCGCTGTCACACCTCCCCTATATTTTCTCTTTGAAGTAGTGCTTGAGACCTTACTTATTCATGGTCATCCAGTAAAGGCTGTTAGATGTCCTTTCATCGGCTGATGTAACCTAGCAAATATGTGTACTGTGTGTGAGCACAAGTGCATAGTATAAACCAGGCAGTGGCCCTTAGTACTTAAAATAGTAATTTACTCTTAATTACAAAGTATATTTCAATGAAAAATATTTTTTGCATATAGTCTGTTGAAGGATATAATTTCCCATCCCTGCACCTAAACATGGCACTGATATAGCTCCTAATCCAGCCTTTAGACCCAAAATTGTGCATTGTTACAAATAACAGTTTTCAGTAGGTTATGTGACTACTGTGGTCTCACTGTATAAAGAGAGCTACATTCTAAGCCATAACGCATATTATTTATAGTCATTTGTATGCTTATTATCCTTCCCCAATCCTTTCTTTGCTACACATTACATTTTGCTAACAACTACAATTTTTATTTTGGTTGATATAGTCTCTTTAATAGCTGTGTGATAGTCTTACCAATAAGCAAACCATGACCACAGGGAAGTCTCAGGATTCTGCTAATTCGAGATATATGTTCAATGGCAAAATGAAACATCACCAAATTCATAGAAGTTTTGTAGCTTGAATTCAATTTTTGTAAGTAGTTCTCCATGCACTGAAAAGAAAAAAGCCCATTATAAGAATAACATCATATATATCCAATAGCAGATTAATTAAATGTGAGAGGCTAGAAGAAAATTGCATATTTGGTTTGTGCTGTCTTCCATTTAAATGATTTGTATACATAAAATATTACTTTAAAAAGACAGATAAAATAAAATTAACATAATATCAAGTAGTATGTTCTTAAACCCACTGGGAATATATGCAATCTGCTCAATTACATTTAATAATTCTATAAGTCTATATTTTCTTTTGTAGATGACTTTTTCCTTTTCAAGCATTTTCTGATTAATCAGAAAATTATGAATTTTGTGTTTCACTATAAAAAGAGCTACCAATTTAGGGCTATTTGGCAGACAAATAGCTCAGTAGCATGAAATTAAAGCAAATATTTAATCACTGCATTATAATAAATACATTGAATTGAATTTATAAATTATATATCACATAAATATAGCTAATAATATAATACATATTATTTACAATTCCTGATTCACTGTTTCACAGTGTACTCATTCAAATGAGTTTATAAAGGACAACAACAATGATTATGCAATGTGAGGAAGCAACCTCAATGCTACCCCTTCAACACCCCTTCAACACCCACCAACCTACTAGTGAGCTCTTTCCTATTTGGCGCACATTCTTCCTCAAAACAGCAACCCATCAGGCCTACTGTATATAATTAACATTCCTGGATTCTTATTATTTAACTTTTTCATATATTTCTTGCATGGTTTTATTTCAAAATTTTGAAAACACAAAAAGAACCTAAATAAGATGTGTTCTCCAAGTGTTAAGGGAAAGGGTTTACCTCAACCAGAGAGTTTCTTGGTAGCACAGATATCCAGTCTGTCCCTGGGCAAAAGGGCTGCATTGATAGTGTAGAAATTTCAATAGTACTCTCTCCACTAAAAGAGCCAAATATCTGGGTTTGAAAAAACTTAAAACTTGGCACTTGAATTTACCAGAGACAGAAATATCTGTCTCAAAGTAACACATTTTTAAACTAGTTTGATGGTAAAAATGCCCCTGAAGATTGTCAATAATTTACTCAAACCAGGAGGCCTAGTTACAAAATTTTAAACTTATATCAATGACATTAAATGTAATACAGATGGAGAAGACTTTGTTCAGTTTGGTGCACATTATGGACTTACATGCCCTTAAATTCTGGGAAAAGGGATGTTGCTTATTCTTTATCTGTATATTAAAATGAAACTGAATTTCTTAAGTTATATGTTGTGTATAGAGAGAGCATTAAACACTGAGGATGGAATAATCATACCATAAGATCCACTTTTTTATTTAGTAATTTTATACATGGTTAGTGCTCTTATTCTTGTCTATACATTACCTATACATTTATCAAAGGCCGAATTTATGTAATTTTTTTTTTATTCTAATAGACCCACAATTCGATTGGGAGGTTATTTAAGAAAAAATTTGAATGTCTAATATTCGGTCGAAAAGTCATGTAGACATGAAAAGTCAAATAGTATTTGATTCATATTCAATTAGTACAAATCCAGTTTTTCTTCCGAATGCTCAATTTACTATTTAGCCCTTGAAAAATCTGCCCCTTAATCTTAAACTGCAATCTTGTATCCAAATAATGAAGATGCCAACCTAAAATACCATATGCAATAAAGTATTGTTTGCAAATTCTGTTAAGTTTAAAGTGGACCTGTCACCCATACCCAAAAAGCTGTATAATAAAAGTCCTTTTCAAATTAAACACAAAATACAATTTCTAATTTTTATTAAAGCATTCCTAGCTGTTTTAAGATCATTTAAAAATCTTAGCTGTCAATCAAATATTGTCTACAAAAAACTTTTACAACCTCATACTGCTTGGGGAAAAACAATAGTAAATAGTTTATCAGCATGCTTTGGATCCTCCAGAGGCTCCATAAGGGGTGCATGTGTTTGATTTTTTAATCATGTATTAATAAACGTTTTTATTTTATTGAGAGCATGTTGTTGGAATTTTGTGTAGCTTTTTGAATCAAATATTGTCTGCCCTCCTCTATGCCTTAGGCATAAATGCGGGGCAGACAATTACTTTCACTTTCCATTCCTATATGTCACTGCACTCCACACATTCCCCTTTCTACTCACTTTTTAATTGTGCAGCCATGGCATGGGGATGCATAGCGGGCTTCCCATTTGCGTGCACAAACAAGATTCTGAGATGATGGAAGGCTTGCCTTAATAATAGTGTCCACAAAATGGCTCCTGTCTGCTTGCTATAATTATGAATTCCCAGACTGAAGGAAACAAGATTCAAATAGTTTATATAGCGTAATTAAAGTTCATTTTACTTGACTATGTGATGAAATAGGATTTTGAATAATTTTTTGGGTGACGGGTCCCCTTTAAAGGAATTGTTTTATTTTCCTAATGTCAAACATGCACATTTTATCACGTAATCCTGATGAGTGCTGTACTCTCTTATGCTATATATAATATATGTATGTAAATATATTTATACATAAACATTTATAAGGCTTGTGTTTAAAGAATCAGTAAAACTGCAGTAAATACTGAACTTACATTTTTAAGTTCTTCCATATCCAAAATTTCATTGTAACATTTTTCAGTTTTTTCTACAGTTTGGGGGACCATATAATCACCGAAGAAAAGACTTCGCATGTCATCATCCCGTATTTCTCTCCCAATGACCAAATGAGCAAAGAGAGGGGTAAATTTTTCCTTGAATTGAGACTGCACAACATTCTAAACACAGTAAAAAAATAAATAGAAGTGTTATATGTTAATAATAGATATTTTCAGTCTGCAGGAAGTCTGAACTGAACTATAAATAAAAGAGCTTTTACAACAATGTGAAAACATGAATAGATGGTAGTCATTAAGTCTTGTCTTTTAATCAGGTTGACATTGACCTTTCTGTCATGCGGTAATATATAATTTATGCGGATGACATACAGTACAGCAAGCTCTGCATAGGCTTATTTATGATGTACAACAAAGTAAAATATGTAAAAACATTGCATAAAATTTGTTGCACTAATGATTTATCAGTTGTGTGCACATTACCTTATCTTTCAGATATTACAAATTTTGTATTATATACACTGCTTAATATGCAATGTCTTGCAAAATGCAAAATTCCTGAATTAGTTAGAATTAGAAGGGTATCTAGGAATGGTATTTTTGAAAATCTCCTCATATAGGGAGCAGTTAATATACTACCTGATTTCAGTCAGGGCCAAAAACAACTTTAATATATTACTCATTAATCAGCGCTCCCCACAGCTCCTGGTTGGTGCTTTTCTGTGTTACAAATGTGTGGTGGGAATGTCCTAAACATCATTGCCTAGAAGCACTGTAGGATATGAGCAGCCAATCACAGTTTTGCCATTACCTGACAGGTTCTCCTGCTATGAACTCTCCTGCACAGTCTGGCAAAGTAACCAGCAGGAAGTAGAATAACTGGGGGATATTTATGAGGTTTTGAGTGACATTTTGGGGGAGAATTACCATGCCCAGCATATCAGGTCCTAGACTGGCACTGCAGAGAAACATCAATTATGTAAATGTGTTCCACTTGCAAGTATGAATACTTTAAAATGTATATGTTAGTTCAGTAGTCTTTTGTAAAAGGAGTAAAGGAGCCAAGTGTGTGGGTTATGTTGTCAGTTAACAATTTGTTAAACATGCTATTAAAATGAACCTATTAACTTAAATAAATTTTTTGGCTTGAATAAATAAGTCATTTGACATAACTGTAATGACAATAATTAACTCTAAACTATTTTGATTGAGCCATTAACCAATCACTACTTAGGAACAAATCTTTTTGCCAGGAAAAACTGGAAGCAGGGCAGACCACAACCACATAATATTTCAATAGAAAAAGATTATAGAAATCTTTTTATAAAATAACCATAGCAATAAAGTAAGAATATCAACAAATCAGGTAAAATCCTCTTTCTTTAATAGGATGTTAAAGCTTTATCATTCGTAATTAGTGATGGGCGAATTTATTCGCCAGGGGCGAATTCGCGGCGAATTCCCGCGATTCGCCGCTGGCGAATAAATTCGTGAATCACCAGAGAAATTTCGCTTTGAAAAATTCGCCGAAAGCGACGCGCGCCGAAAACAACGCGACGCGCGCCGGAAACGACGCAAGGCCGGAAACGACGTGACGCGCCAAAGTTGACGCGACGCGCGTCAAAAGCGTCCCGCGACTCGTTTCGCGAATTTTTCGCCGATTCGCGAATTTCTCTGGAAATGCGCGAATTTTTCGGCGAAGCGAATCTCGGGAGATTCGCCCATCACTATTCGTAATATAATGCATGGGCGGTTCTATGTCCTACTTCAGCTGACCAAACAGTCCCCATAATTATGTAATACAGGAGATATAGAATTTATGAGAGATATTTCAAAGCCACAAAAAATTGGAAAGAATGGCACATTGCTTAAAAAGTACAATAGGTTATAGACTTCAAGCGCCAAAACTCCTATTATCCCCATAAATTAAAAGTTTAAGAAAAAAAAACACACTACAGTTTTTAATAACTTTTTTAGTGTAATTGATAGTGAAAGCAGTGTGCAAGATTGCTCAGTTACACAGTACTTGCGTCCAGGACATTGCTGCACTCTACATTGGACTAAACAGGGACAAACTCTGCTGCAGTTTGTACCTGCATACAAATAGACAGACAATAGCAATTATGGTCTTTCCTGCAACCATTGATTTGTAGTGATGGGTGAATTTATTTGCCTGGGGCGAATTCTCGATGAATTCCTGCGATTCGCCTCAGGCGAATAAATTCTCGAAACAGCATAAAAATTTCGCCCGGCGAAAATTCGTTGGTGTCTCATTTTGGACGAGCGGGTCTGTTTTTGGATGCGGGCATCCGTTTTTTGGACACAGGCACCCATTGCGGGCGTAAAAAAAAAGACGCTGGTATCCATTTTTTGGACACCAGCAAAGGGTGCTGGCATCCGAAAATGGATGCCCGCATCCAAAATGCACGCCTGCATCCAAAATGAGACATGCTGCATTTCACTAATTATTTGCTAAATTTCCAGATTTGCCCATCACTATTGATTTGCTCATTGCAAACATTTAGAGCTGAATTGTCCAATAGACAAGTAGAAACAAAAGAATTCTGCCTGTATGTAATGATTCAGCAGTAAACACTGTCCAATGTTTTCCAACTTGGCATATCGATATCCAAGTCTTTTGCCAATATTGGTCAGGTTGTCTTCTGCCATGCATGCACCAAATATATGTTGATCTATGGCCACCATTACGGAGCTGCAAGAGTTGCATTTAGACTATATACATAGAATAGAATGTACGCGCATAGCAAAATGAGACATGCTTTGCAACCATTTTTTGTACTTTTCCCATGGTCATTTATGGTAAATAAGGTAATCAGCCTTTTCTTTTCTGTCCCCTTCCACTGTTGGCCTGCCAACATATGCAACTGAAACAATGCTGCAGTAGCCAACTCTCTGACCATGAAGGAATCTTGACACAGGAACAGGTCAAAAGGCTAATAAAGTTGTATCCAGAGGGTTACACAGTTTGTAGTTATAACAAGCAATTGGATTGAAACAGGCAGAAACCATGAAAGTTAAGAACAGGCTGAGAGTCAAGAACCAGAGAAAATTCTAATTAAACAGCCATGTAGTGTGCACCAAGAATGTTCAAAGAAAGACCACCTATCAGGCATTGAATGTGGGTCTTTAGCAAGAAAGGCATTGTGGGAGTTGGAACCTTGGCTGAAAAAGAGCTGCTACACTGAATTATTGGACCACATCAGAACAAGCAGTACAGTGAAAAGATAGGGAGTGGCTGTTAACTACTTTCAGAAGCAATTCCATTTACATAAATAAACACATTTATATAAATGTGTGTTACTCATTCTTTCATTAGTGTACTGTATCCATTCATTGAAGTTGTATTGGTGTATTAATGTAATTCTTTTAGTATATATTAAATGGTGAATACTTCAAAAATATGGTATATTTGTGGCTCGTAGATAACTAACTCAGGCCTCTCTGACTTTGCTGCATTGTTTAGTGAATAATGTTTAGAGAGATAACTAGAAATGCAGAAGTTGACCATTTCTGAAAGTCTTGCAGGAGCTCAAGATGTAATATACATTTGCTAAGCGCAGGTGGCTAATAATTCCTTAACAACTGGTGTTTAATTTGTTGTTTTTGTAAGCTCCAAAATATTAATAGAAATAATTTATGCAAAATATTGTTAGTTTTTTTTTAACTCTCCTTGAAATCTTTGCAAATGTTAAAGCATACTGTGTTCCAAATGACTTTCAAAATAAACTATTGCAAAACAGTGAGAAACTAATTAAAAGAACTTATTATAAAGAGACATCATAGCAAAAAAAATCTAACAAGCCCCGTATGATTTCAAAATTCACAATGCTCTAGAAATTGTTTAACTTAACATATAGTGCATTTTAAATAGTGATACATAATATCTATAAATGACAAGTTCTTTTTCAATGCATTTTGCTTAAGGAGAAAGGTAAGGTAAAATCATTGGCTGAAATCATAAACATGACCTCTGGTTGGCTCTGGAAAGCTAAAGCCATAGAAATAGTGATGTTTCAGTAAATAAAGTGTATGTTACTTAGATTGTTGTGCTGAATTGCATGAAATTACATGGTAGAAACAGGTAGAAATCAATAATCACAGTGAAAATATGGAAGTGCATAGCAGGATTTAATTCTTAAAATATATGCTCAAAATGTGTTATCAAGCAATTATTCTATTATTTATGTATCTGTAAGGTTTTGCAATAAAAATATCTGAAAAAATTTGATTATTAGCATACAATATTTATATTAAAATTTCTGTCTTTGGAGTAGTTTAGAACAACAACTTGTTGTAAAGATATTTTTTTTCCAGATTTTTTTACTGTGCTGACAGCCCTAGTTCCTTCTAACAGCTCCTACAGGTACAGTAATTATAAGGCGATCCCTTTGGTTGGCATGGTGAGGTATGGAAATTCACTGTTAATTACTATGAATGAATATTTTAGCCAGAAATGTCAGAATTTTAAATTAAATTAGTGTCTCAGCAAAGATTTTTTAATGACTCACTTAGTCAATCTGCTAACACAGGACATATTAAGTTAATTGTCTTTAACTTAGTTGTTTTTAAGTTATGGTAGATAAGTTTGTACATCATAATCGCACAGCATGCAGACTATAGAATTAGGCAGTGTTAACAAAGCTCATAGAGACATTTTGTTTTATGTTTGCTTCTGAAATATGTAGCCCCCTCGGTAATACCAGCTTGCTGTTTTATAACATTTTGGAGTCTAGAAAATTCATCTTAAACTGGTGGAGCAGACTTAGATGTTCTGATAAATGAATGTCTAGAGGAGTATTTTTTCCCCAACAGTTGCAGAAAACAATAAAACCTGCCCTTGCTGTGCACATCCAAATACTTGACCTAGATGTAAAATCTCCTGATGTTACGGCAGAACAGGTACATTTTTCCTTTATGATCAACTCCATGGCTTATTCAGATCATGTCTAATTAGAGCGCAGAAACCATATATTTCATTTTACAAAGCTTTACCGACTGCGAGGACAATCTCTGTTAAGTGTCTTGCCTCCGCAATGATGCCCCCAAAGTATAATTAACAAAGACTAAGATAAGAACTGTGAATGTGATAGTTTAATAAACAAAACTACTTTATAGAGCCATAGCATTTGTTTCAGTGACAGAATACCTAATAAAAGGAGTATTATGAAAATATTATCAATTGCTTTCATTCTGCTTTAGCAACAATGGTGCTATTTACTGAGATAAGAAAAATATTTTATCAATTAAAACTCAATGATTATTAAAAATAAACATATGAAGAAATGTAAATACTTACAGATATTGCTTTCCCGGTAAGCAATACAGCATTCAACATCCTAGTATAGCCACACAAGAGATATAGGGGCAGATTCACTAAAGCGCTAATTCGCCAGCGTGACGTCAAATTGGAACTTCACAAATTCACTAACATGGACACTGGCGAATTTACGCTAGCGAAGTAGATAGACTTGCGCAAGTTCGCACCCTTATGCCAGGCGAAGTTGCGCACTGACAAACGACTGCAAATTCGCAAATTCACTAAGATCAACATTTTCCTCAATGTTAGCACTTACGCTAGACGTTACTTCGCCTGGTCAGACCAGGCAAAGTTCAATACAATAGATAGGAGGTTGAAAAAAAAATGTCAAATTTTTTCTGTCCCAAAAAAATGCTGGCGTATTTTAGCATAGGAGGGTGATAGTCTGAAAAAGATCGATAATTTTTTTTGGGGGGGTTACCCTTCTTTCCCCCTACATTTCCTAACATATGGCAACTCAACTATACAGGGGCACATGTAGGGCAATAGGACAACTTTATTTTATTTATTAAAGGTTTCCTGGGCTTGTGTAGTGGAATGTAGTGGCTGTAACATATACTTCTATTATAAGTTAAAGTTCCCGCCATATGAAAATTAGGCTTTGCTAGCGTAACCGCGCTCTACCTAGCGAAGTAAAACTAGCGCAACTACGCTACCATTCACAAACCTGAGCGTAAATTTGCACTTTAGTGGATTTGCGTAGCACTGGCGAAAATTCGCCTGGCAAAGTGCGTCGAACGCTAGTGAAGCCTACGCTGGAGAATTTTCGGATCTTAGTGAATCTGCCCCATAAAGAGATAGCAGTGATTTAGCAGTGATTTCTGCATCTCTTTACCCCATCACTATTCCTGCAGCTATACTGTATAGTTAATAGTAAAAGCAACCAGTTGCATCAATTTTGTGGGATCTGAATAATTTTTAGGGGGGGTTATATCAATTCAGTGTATGTAGATGATGGACATTCACTGCTGTGCAATCTTCCATAATGCTGTTATAAATGCCGAGCTTTAGTATGACATATATTCCTTTTGCATTTCCACCTTAGGTCTTTCAGACACCCAATAATTTGTTACAGGTTGCATCTTCCAGCCCAAGGGGATCCGGATTGTTCCAGCCATTTAGCTCAAGCAATCATGAAGGAAACCCTGTGTAAGTTAAGGAACTCACACAGGGTTATGGGGGAAAGAAACCTTGTTAGTTGTGGTAGTTTTCCCTGAACAGGCTTTCTTAAATAAACATGTTTTGCAGCTTTTAGGCAAAAGGCTTGCATAGTCATAAATCCATAGTTATGACTTGCCAGACTTTGTATACAGACCGAACAACTAAGGGGCATATTTATTGTGCTGTGTAAAACAAAATTCACCAACAAATTTGCAAATAAGTGTAAAATAAATAGCAAGTTCAGCAAGGTGTGGATATTGTTTCTATTTTGATAATGATGTCAAATTGCAAAACTATAGGTTCCATGCAGGATGCTGTAACTTTGCAGAGTGATTTGACTAAATTGAAAAACTGGGCAGCAAACTTGAACATGAGGTTCAATGTTGATAAAAGCAAGGTTATGCAAAAATCATATTAAGCTTCTTGCCAAGATAAAAGCAATCAGACTACAAAACATTATCCCTTACCTAATAGGCATCTGATAGAGTCAACTGGCATTATATGATAGAATGCCTGAAATACTATGGACTGGGACCTAATACTTTAGCCTGGATATAATCACTTTACACCAACCCCATAGCCAGAGTAAAGGTTAACGGCACACTATCATCTCCAATACAAATAAAAAATGGCACGAGGCAAGGATGCCCGTTTTCTCCCTCTCTCTTTATTCTATCTCTTGAACCCCTTTTAAACCACTGCTCCCTGTCAGTTCTCCCGGACCCTGGTTTTGCCAGCAAAAGGTAAGAGCGCATGCGAGAGGAGCTGGGACAGACCTGCTCCCTTCCCTTTCTCCCGGACCCCGGTCTTGGCGGAAAATGGTTTGTGCACATGCGGGGGCAGGGGGCGCGGGGCCAGACCCACTCCTTGCCCTTTCTCCCTGTCATGCCACAAAAAGTACACATGTGCGGGGGGGAAGGTGGTTTCCCAGCAGATTGGACTTTGTGGCTGGGGGGCCCTGAGGCTGTGGCCCGGTGGCGCCTTGGGCCCCCCAGTCCGACACTGGACCACGAAGAAAAGTAGGTGCGGGTCTACCTAATATAGCACAGTACCATCAAGCGTCTATACTAAACCGTATCACAGATTGGTCCCACAACATGGACAACAAACTGTGGGTAGAATTAGAACGACTGGCCACTAGGATCCACTTAATACATCTGCCGTTGATTAACAAAGTACACAGGAGGATAATTCAGAAACGTCACCCCTTGGTGTTATATACTCTTAAAGTATGGGACACACTCAAGACCCCTCATCACCTAACAAAGCACCCCTCACCTTTAATGCCCCTGCTCAACAATCCAGCAATCCCAGTAAGCCTGGACCCAGGTTATTTCTAGAACTGGCTAATAGATGGGAATCTACATCTTATTAATTTTATCAAAAAAGGAGAACTTGTCACTAAATACCTTATCCCAACCACTGACAGCATTCGAAAAGCATTGTGCCCTTAGTGAACCACCACAACATAACATTTCTATGATGTATAGAGGCCTACAAACCTCAGATAACTTAAATAATCTACACTTCATACAATCATGGAGCACAGACCTGGGACTCACACTCTCAGAGGAGTAGATTGGCAATATGATACTTAAATTAATATGCATCTCCAGATGTAGTTGTATACAATAACTAAACTATAAAACTCTCACTAAGTAGTACAGAACGCCAGCAAAGCTGCAGTCAATATTCCCACAGACATCCGGAACATACTGGAGGTGCTCGGGGGCAAGGGGCAACATGATACATACTTTTTGGAATTGCCCGCAGTTGAAACCTTAATGGGAGCAGGTTATCGGGATCAGGTTATCTCTATATCAGAGGAAATTCTAAATTCCAATATAGATAGGAGCCCTGCATATTGCCTGTTTCACACAGAGGGGCAAATTCACTAAAGCATGAAGCGTCTAACGCTAGCGCTAATTCGCCAGCGTGACGTCATTTCGCAACTTCGCAAATTCACTAACACTGACTATGGCGCATTTTCGCTAGCGAAGTAGATAGATATTTATGTGAAGGTACGGAGGGGTTTTTGTTTATGGATGCTGGGTTTTCATTTTGGAGGGGTTGAACTTGATGAACTTTGTCTTTTTTCAAACCAATTTAACTAAGTAACTATGTAACTATGTTGTGGAATGCACTGCCGGGTGATGTGATGGTTGAACTAAACTGAACTACTGATATGGGATCCAGAATCTGAAAACTTGCTATCCAGAAAGATCCAAATTACAGAAAGACCAGCTCCCATAGACCCCATTTTATCCAAGTAATCCAAATTTTTTAAAATAATTTCTTTTTTCTCTAAAATAATAAAACGGTAGTACTTTATCCAAACTAAGATATAGTTAATCCTTATTGGAAGTAAAACCAGCCTATTGGATTTATTTAATGTTTCCATGATTTTAATGTATGAAGATCCATATTACAGAAAGAGTCATTATCCAGAAAACCCCAGGTCCCTAGGATTCTGGATGAAAGTTCTCACACATGTACTACCTTAAATTATTTAAATTATTTGGAAAACAAAATAAAATATCGTATATCTGCATTTTCTGTTTTTACATTTTTTTTTTGTTTCAGTTTTCCATTAAATCAAGTGGGAAAATGAAGATTAGTGATCAGACAGCTTTAAGAAGAACACAACACACTTTTTCAGGATAACAATGAACTTTTTAAAGGTTAGTCTATTGTTTAATTTGGATTAATTACCTGTGTTAAAATGCAAATAAAATATAATAACCCCCAGTTTATCATTTTTGTCCAAACCACCTAAAGCATTAAACCAGAAGGAACATTCACTTTACTGTAAAGGTCACAAGCCGCTAGCAACAATAAAAAATTCCCACTGCATGCCTATTTAGTTTCAACCTTTTCATCTTGTCACACACACAGTAAAATATCCAAATCCTTAACACATCAAGTATTAGATCTTCACTCCACATTGCTAATAAATGTGCTTAGACATAAAGTCCTGCAAAGTCTGCAAAGATGCCACCAAGAGGTGTTTGCTCCAAGAGATCAAAGATAAAACCAGTATGGAGTATTTCAGAAGGATGTTGTGGTATTCATTATACTAATATATCATATTAGTATATATATTTTAGAGTCCCAACACCTGAAAAAAAGAGCCTGATTAAAAGTATGCTCAATTATGAACATAAGCATGAAAGCAAATCACAGATTTGGAACTAAAAGTGCACATTGACACTGTTCCCAGTGTATTGTGCTCATACATGCTTCTACCAGCTTGTAGCCTCCTCTTATGAATAGCAAGCAAATGCCCCATGAACCTATGGAGCACTGGAACTACTTTTAGCCTTTATATAATTATATAATTACAGTCTACTGTATGTTTCCCCGTCAATTGGAAACTAAAGATGTGTACCAGCAGCGATGTCATTCCAACACATCTACAGGGTGAAAAACATGCACTGTAACTTGTATGCAGTTTACTAACAGATGCTACTTTACATACATATTAGAGCATTGTGTTCAAATATGATCACCTGCAACCTTAAGGTACCTGCAATTATGCTGGAATTCTGGGAACAAACATCAGCTGGTAAAAAGAATGTTGAAATGTAAAAAAAAAGCATTTAGCAGTTTGTAATCACTTAATTAATAAGGTTTGTTATCTTTAGTAATTACTGTACATTTTCAGGTTTGTACAAGTATTGGATCCATTATTCAGAAACCCATTTCCAGATAGCTCCAAATTATGGGAAGGCAATCTCTTGTAGACATTTTATCCAAATAATCCAACTTTTTAAAAAGCATTTCCTTTTTCTTTTTAAAATAAAACAATACCTTGTACTTGATCCAAGCTAAGATGCAATTAATCCTTATTGGAGGTAAAACCAATCAATTGGTTTTATTTAATGTTTAAATGATTTTCTGGTAGATGCAAGGTATGGAGATCAATTATCCAGAAACCCCCAGGTCCCATACCAGTAGATACACAATTTGCTTAAAAAATATATTGTGTTTCTTTGTTATACTTTAGTAAATCTTTTGAGAAAGTTTGTCAATTATATAAAAAAACAAAGAGGACTGGAACAGTAACACCTTTTACCTTTACAATCTGGAAAAATGCCAGTCTGTCTTGGCTGGTTGTAAGTCTATCACAAAATACTCTATAGACCTCATGGATCCAAAGTCTCATTAATTTCTGGCCACCTGCAGAACTCTGTGGCACCTGTGTAGGCTTCAGCAGTATCACACCCTTAATAATGAAAAGAGAAGACATTTTGAATTTTAGCTGCTTGTTGAGCAAATGTACTTACTTAGATGAGAAAATCTCATTTGCTACAGAACATTAGACCTTAACTCACAGTTTCAGTTAATTTAATTTAAGCACAGCACTTTCGATAAAAGCTAAGAGAAAGAAAAGTTGTAGGGGCTAAAAACAAAAAGATAAATATGCTGTACATGTGCATAAAATAATTGACAAATGATGACATGTTTATAGTTAATACTATGCACTATAATATTGCTAGCTATTTCTGGGACAACACTTTAATGGTCTGAAAAAATTTACGAATATTTATAATATTTATATTAAAATGAAAACTTCTTGCGAGTAGCAGAAAATACATATCTCAAATATTTATACCTGATTGTAAAAGAAGGGTGCACCTTTAAAATTAATATATATTTAGTGGTCCCTCAAAGTGACATATATTTATAGTTTAATAAACCTAACTTTTCCCCCTGATATTTTCAGATGAATTTAGTAATTATACCACAGTTTTGCAATCACCGTATGGTAGGCACTAAAACTCCCTTGCTAGAATGATATATCCACAAAATGCACATAAAAGTCACATAGTATAAGCATGATAAAAAATGTTTCTCGGTAAGGAGAAGCTCATACAGTATTACAAACATCTGATCTGGTACTTGTTAATTATACACAATAGCATTTTTATGATTACAACTAGGGGGACAGGGAAACATCATTGCCATGCTATGCTACTTGATAGCATAAATATTGCTATAATTATAACATCATATATATTGGGTTATGAGTTTTAGTTTGGATGTAAAAAAATAGAATATATTTAGTTTTAACTTTCACATTTCTGCTATTTTTGCATGCTAATACAGTAGATGGCTGATTTTCAAGTTATCTTTAAATAATACCAATCTTTTTCAGCTAATAACATATTTTTTCATAAAATGTACCCATGGAAATTGTCCAATTTATTCTGAATATGTTTGCTCTAATGACTTCTGGGCAGAGTCTTTTCAGGTATGAGGTAAGGTTAGAGTCTTTATATATCCCCCCTAAATGGGTAAAAACGACATAATGTACAGGAGAGACTACATGGCCTTCCCTGGAGTGCTGTGTAATATATTTTTGCAATTTTTTCCAGAGTCGTACAATTTTTTAAGAAAAAGGCCAGAAAAGTCCAAAATAGTTGGATTTTAGTAATTCCAGCATGGACCACAGAAACTTCCAAATAGGATAGGGACCTCAGCCATTGACTTATATACAACCTCGGCAGGTCTGATATGCCAGATTTTCGGATTCAGACTTTTTGTAGCATCAGACGTATAAATAAATCCCCAAAAATTCTAGTTTTGAGTTTTTTCCCATTTAGACTTATAAATAACCCCCTAAGGTTAGATATGTTAGAGTAACAGAACTGTCTCTAGTTTTGGCAGATTCCTCCTTGGGGCTGGTGGGGAGACAACCAATAGAGAAATAACAGAGCAGTACATGGTGGCTAGGCATATTTTCTAGAACCACAGAATGGTTCAGCTTTCTCCTGATCCTCTGTGCATGGGACAAATGGCATCTATCTATCGGCATAGCTGGAGAGCTTACAATAAAAGAGAGCGTATTTTAGGAAAAGTACAACCTGTTCGAAACTATATTTAAATAAACTATATCTAATAATGTGATAACATTATAAATGAAACTGCATAATATGTCACAGATGTGGCCCAGTCTCTTACCCCAACTGATGAACAAAGTTGTGTGTTTGAAATGCAAAAATAACATAAAATATGTAGCTATCCTTCCAATTCATGGTGTTATGACAGGTAAAGGACGTTGGGCATTCCCTAGTTTATTGCCCACCAAAATGATGCATGGAATTACTACAAGTACTACAAGTAGTACTACAAAAATATATAATATTATTTTTAGAATAATACATTATTAAAATATATTTCTGCTTTATTTAGTATTACTCTCTCTCTCTCTAAATGCATTAGCTAAGAGTGCCTTCTTCTACAAACATCTCATATTTCTTGCCATAAAATATTAATTGTGGGAAAGTGACCTATGTCATTGATGGGCACAGTGATTAGAAATACTGCAGCTGTCTCATTTACAACATCAAAATATGACTATATTTAAATATATAAATATCTCATGAGAGAAAACCAGGCTGACAGGCACACCTCTGCATAGCAATCAGAACAAACATCCTGTTAAATGAGTGCAGTTTTGCCTGTATGAACAAATTGTTTAATGTATAACCAATCAGCTTGACTGTCTGAATATCAAAAAGACAACCTGTGTGTGGCCAACTTTACACTACAACTAAAAACAAACCTGTAATTTGAAAATTGCAATGGTATGTACAGTAGTACTGATTTATTACCTGGATAACCCTCGCAAAATCCCGCAAGCTGAATATATAGTGAGATTTTGAAGGCATTGGAAGGAAAGTCTGTAACACTTGCCTGTAGACATCCATTGTGGCCCATACCAGTATCTACAGGGCAAATAGGAAAACTGTAATTAATGTAAAAGTTTGTATCAACATCTGAAATTATGGGATTCTTTTGTAACCTATTTGTAAACAGGAAGGGGAAACATTTAGGATAGGATACATATCCTAAATAAAAACATATATTTCAAATTAATAGGTATAAAACAATACTCACTATTTATGTGAAATCAACAGTGTTTCAGCTCTAATGGAAACCAATTTATGATTTAAGAGGTGTTTTGTACCTATTTATATTTAAAAAAAAAAAACAGCAATAACAAAAACCAAAATAAAAATACAATTGCGGAAGGAGGAATGTGAACACTCTGCCTTAATGATTGGTGTCCTTGGCTTACCAAGGAGAGAAAAATACATTTCAAGAAGAAATATCCAGCAGCTCTTAATGCATGCCCTTTGATCATGTACTTTTTACAGTGCAGGCAAAGTACCAATTTGACAGGCTTTCTCACTGTTGATATTCAATGACCTGGATGTAGAAAGCTTAATGTGGAGCAAATGATAAAAAGGAACAACAATTTACCTACATACTGATTTTTCTTAAGAAGCAGATTACCACAAACCATTTTTTGATGGCTACATTGATTTTGTTTGCAGGAAGCAGAGGTAACCTCAAGGTAACTGTCACCAGCAGGATATTAAAACAGAGCAGATCTGATCAATTGCTATAACTTGACTTGAACACTAGTCATAACATTCATCAAATGGTTCTTCATTATATCTATATATGAAGGGATGGGAGCACTTTTATTTATACTAACAGATTGTACAGGGGGACAGGCAGAAAGGGGCAACAGGCCTCTTTCTTTTGGTGATGCAGAACTACTGCATCTGCTTCTTTCAAAACAATAAAACAACAGGTTTGATAGGTTACATTGATTAGGTTAAATTGATTGTATAATATACCAGGAGGTTGCTTTATGGACTTAGGTGCTAACTGCAGCAGTGCAGTTGCCCAAAGAAAGAAATCAAATCTTTGTTTCATTGTGTAACATTTAGTAGACACTTCAAAGCTAATTGCTGATTTGTTGCTATTGGCCAAGGCACTGGTACAGTTTAGTACTTACTTTTGTCCTGTTTGCTATAAAAAGCTAAATAATTCTCCAGGGGATTAGAGTTTCTTAAAACATTATCTTTATTTCAAACAACTGATGTTTTAGAACTCGTGTGTCCCTTTCACAAAGTAAACAACATTGCATCAACAATTACTACCAATTATTTCAAATCTTCAAAACCCACCCCTTAATGGTGGGTTTTAAAATGTAATAAAAGCTTCATCATATTGAAATAAGATATTTTATAAATATAATTGATAAAAATTTGGTAGCATTTCTGAAATAATAAAGGTGTTCTTCACTATTTCCCCTCTCAGCACCATTCTCATTCATTTATTATCTTTTAGGGGGCTCATTATCCTAGCAGATATAGTAGAGCTAAATCAAATAACTGATTCTGGCACAAACAAAGTTTGACTTTGGACCAAATCCTGCATACAAATAGAGAGGACTTTAAAAGTGTGAACTCTAATACAATTTCTAGGCTCACTTGTAGGTGAATGTTGAATTCTAGTTGCTGATTGATTCCTCAGGGCAACATCACCGACAACATTTTTTATACAGCTTGATAAATAGACTCCAAATAGTAACCATTCCAACTGTGCAAATCAAAGCTGGGAAAATGGCTTCTATCTCATATCTCATGATGTAGAATGCATGGGGCTGATAGTAACAATGTCTGTTTCTCCTGTTTCTCTCAGGAAGAGGGAAACAGGAACAGGAATATGAATAATAAGACACTGCCAAAACAGCAGGAATGCCCTTAAAAAAAATGTCTACACAAGCAGGCCAGTAAACTTTGTTCTTATTGGTTCCGTGACTGACAGTATTGCTTCACAGAATGGTTATTGTGAAACAAAACTTTAATTTTGTTGAAAGAATGAATCCTGTACTATAAAATCTTGCTTTCTGTCACAAATATCTATTTAGTCATTCAAATCTAGCTTGGCATGCACAAGTTAGTTACACTATTATATATTATGTCCAAGTTTTTTTTTACATAATTCCTTCTGTAAGTAACTTTGCATATACGTGCATCTCTTACATGGAGGTTATATATTTGTGAGACAAATTGATTGTTAAAATGTACAGAATGGAGTTTGTAATATAATGACATCCTTTTGTGCACTAACATTATTTTGCTCTCATTCTTTAATAGAAATAAGTCTTTTGTATATTTTTTGTATATGGTCACAAATAGTTATATACCATGAGAGACATTTGTTCTGTGTATCAGGGATAGTTTTGTATACAGAATGTATTTGGGACAAATGGCACCCCATAAAATGGATGTTTTAAGGTGATTTTTAGAAATTTCATAAAACCAAAACTATTCACCGGCTGCGAAACGCAGGAATAAATTCACTCATCACTAATTATAATGTTTTGTCGTGGTACCTAATGCCATGTGGGAGACAGGGTGCTGTTTTTTTTATCTTGGAGAAGAAATAAATAGTTATCCATTCAGTGAGAATGCTCCAAATATCCAAATATATGGCTTTCTCTGGAGAATTAACTTTCTGCATGGCTTACATCCTTTATGATTATGATTTGGCAGTAACTGAATATTTTATGTATGTTATGTTTGTACCTAATGGTATGTGGTTGATAAAATCCCATAAATCTCAATCTTTGAGGTGAATTTTTTTAATTACTGAGCATGATTTTATAATAACTGAAAAAAATTGGGTAGTTTGAAGTAAAAAGACATTTGAATTATTCAGAATATATTATTTCCAATAATGTATAATTTCTTGGGAAGCCCTACTGTATTCAAGTTTCCTGTGATTTGTGAATTTCATAGTGAACTGCTGGGAGTTTTTGACCTACAGTATACAAGTCCGAAATCTCCAAAAAATTATTCATGTTTGGTAATAACTAGTTTGAGAGACATGGGATTTTCCAAATTAGTTGTATTTTAGTACATAAAATAAAATGTGTTTCTAAAATATAGGGGGCAGATTTACTATTGGTCGAATTCGACGGTGAATTTACCCCCAAATTCGACCAATTGAATTGTGGTCGAATTTGAAACCTTCAAATTCGAATATCGAATTTGAAGGTTTCTACCGCAGTTCGATCGATCGAACAAGCAAATAAAAAAAAATTTCATTGAACAATTAAATCGTTCGAATCGAGCGATTCGTACGATTTTAACCTTTCTATCTAAAAAAGTTTAAAAACCCTATGGGAGCTTACCATAGGGTTTAATAGCAATTTTTTAAAGGACAAGTAGTTTGACTGAAAAATATTCGAATAGAATTTTATTTGATTTATTCAAATAATTTGATTCGATCGAATTTTCAAAATTCAGTGGTCAAAGTGGCATTCAAAAAATGTTCGAAAATTTTAATTTTTGAAAATTTTTGAAAATTCGATCGAATTTCGAATCATTCATTTGAATTTAGTGACTCTGCGTCTAGGTGCCTATATTATGAAATGTGAATCTATTTAATTTCTTTAGGCAGGCCCAGACTGGCAATCTGTGGATTAGGGCTACTTTATCCTCCCAGTCTGGCCCTGTCTTTAGGTATTTAGCATCTTACAGTATATCTGGATACAAAATAGGAATTACAGAAAAATGTGAGCAGATTTTGCAAGCTTAGGTTGCATCCTGTCTACTGTCTGCATTAACACTGCCATTGAAATATATTGCCAAGAAATATTTGGCTCTTTTGACTCCTTTGACTCAAAAAAGTGTCACTTAAAAATATATATTTAATGTTTTCCACCAACAGCTAGTAGGCAGGCCAGAGGCCCTACACAGTTCTAAGCAATAGAGTCCTAAATGGCGTGTACCTGACTCACCCTGTAGGCTCACAATACTATTTCCAATAATAGTCTAATTTCTATCTTTTTCCTCTTTCTTTCTTTCTTTCTTTCTTTCGTTCTTTCTTTCTTTCTTTCTCTTTCCAGCTGGAATAATTCCTGTGCTAAGTCATAGATGTAAAAGGCCTCCACTACATTCTTAAAGAGAGGGTATTAAAATTCTGGTTTAAATACACTTGCCTGCTAAAATAAAACTCAGTTTTAATCACTATGAATGACATGTTTCTTTTAATAATGTTCATCAAAAGCAAAGCATATTGCATGAAAAAAAAAACTAAAGTGTAATGTCCTCTAGTCACTATGGAGCTGACTAAAATACAGTTGGGATACCTACATATTAAGCCAGTTAATATTTGAGATTTACTTTTAATGATGCCTGGGGCACACCATCTGGTACAAGCACAGGTGCAGGAAAGATTATTTATTTAAGTACATACAGCAACAGCAAACTAATCAATACTGAGATAATTAAAAAACAAATACGTATTAATTGTCATCAGCAAGTGCACTTTCTGCATATGCTTTTAGAATATTTATAGTTTATCTGTATGTAATTAGTTAATGGATGGAAACATATTTCATCCAAGTGGGATAAGCAAAGTACTACTCCACCGAGCTTAGAGGAAATAAAGAATGAATTTGATTTAGAGAAATGAAGAGGCATCCTGTTGAGCATAAACCATAACACCACTTGTTTTTTTATTGATTTAAAAATGCTCACCTCCAGATCAGTATTAAGCCAGCAAGGATCTTGCTGGAAGAACACTGTATGTGACAGTTTTTCAGATGTGAGCTGCTGAAGCCAAAATATTAATTTGACATAGCATTTACAAATGTTCTGATAAAGTCTACCAGCATTATTGCATTCGGTAGATCTTAAAGGAAAACTATACCCCCCGAACAATGTAGGTCTCTATAAACAGATATTGCATAAAACAACTCATATGTAAAACCCTGCTTCATGTAAATAAACCATTTTCAAAATAATACACTTTTTTAGTAGCATGTGCCATTGGGTAATCATAAATAGAAAATATCCATTTTAAAAAATAAGGACAGCCTCCTGGGATCCTAGGATCCAACGGTGCACACAAACATACCAAACAAACTATAAAGTTAGGTCACATGAGCCAATTAACAGACAGAGTTCTGTCTTTTGCTTCAACACTTCTTCCCTTTACAGTTAGAGTTGAAATATTTCTGGTCAGGTGATCTCTGAGGCAGCACACAGACCATCATGAAATGGTGGTTCAAGGCAAGAGATGTAAAAGGGCAATATTTACTTAAATATATATACCAGGTAGGTAAGATTCTATAATATGTCACTTGATTTGATATAAACAATCTGTTGCTCAAAAATTCATTTTCGGGGTATAGTTTTCCTTTAAGTAGATCATTTCCAATTATGACTTCAAAATTAAAATGATGACCAAAACCAATTGTTTAGCGAAGCAGAAGGTTGGTGCACTTGCTTTGTGTCTATTCAGTTGTGCACTTCAAGCTTGCAACGTCTCTAGCAGTGCTCAGTTCATATTCATTTTGTCTGAATGCTGTGTGAAGGAAAGAACAGATGGAATTGTGCATCCCTATTTAATAATACACTTAAGACCCGTTTGAGGGTACATATTTTAGGGGTGCAAAATAGTTTTTTTTTATTAATATGTTCATTACATACTGTAACTGCATACTGGGGTAAAACATGCATTCATATTCCACAATAGCTACTTTTATACATTGCTTTATAAGCAAAATAATTTAGGGCGTTTTTATTAAAATTATTTTGAAATTGTAGGATTCTTCTGAATATTTATATGTATTCTTCACAGATAATTTGCCTAAACCTGCTTGAAGGTGCATATTTTTATGGATCTGGTCATAATAAAATAGTATTTGAAAGAGGAAATCAAGACTCAAGATGATTACAGAATGATACAGAGCACTATCAGCAAGTTGCAGTGTGTATGTTGTCAAAATTCTTAATTCATAAATAAGTATTCACTTTGTTTTGTTCTTCACTAATACATTGTTCTGTAGTCACTTAAAACCTTTGTTTCTCACCACGAGGTCAGTGTTCGGATCTTTAAAAGAAGACCCTCTAAAGCAGTAAAAATGTCAAGCTGTTTTTTCTTTTTTTTGTTGAACATTTATCATAGTGCTAACCATACACTCTTACTTTTTATTCTACACCATGTCACTTTAAAAGAATACATTCTCATACAGTACAGTGAAACTAATTTCATGAAACCTGATATTGAGTGACTTTAAAGTAGAAGGACAGGTAAACTTACTGGAGAGGTCCTGAGTTTCTAGGCAGGCACCCCAATGATTCTAGAAACCTCACTGATTTTAGTCAATCAGGCACTTTTTTACAAAATGTGCCAAACACAGACTACTGTTTAAGGCGTGTCATGCAATCATCTTGTTCTGGTGTCCTACGCATTCCCAAAGCTGAGTTCATGCTCTGTATATAAAACATTAAGTTGTTTTGTATTGCACATGTACTTGCACTGGTCAGTGCAGATGATGTTTAGGACACCATAATTAAATGGCGTTGTTGTGCTTCTCAAACAGTACAGGATATTTCATTTTTTTTAAACAGAGCAGCCCCAGCCCAGGATAGCAGTTAAATGTCTAGAATCAGTAGTGGGGTAGCTAACAATTTAGCACCACCATATGATTTGACCTTTCCTTCTGCTTTAATATATTAAAGGGGTTGTTCCCCTTTGAGTTAACTTTTAGCATAATGTAGAGAGTGATATTCTGAGACAATTTGCAATTGGTTTTCATTTTTTATTATTTGTGGGTTTTATAGTTATTTAGCTTTTTATTCAGCAGCTCTCTAGTTTGCAGTGTCATCAATTTGGTTTCTAGGGTACAAATAAACCTAGCAACCCTGCATTCATTTGAATAAGAGACTGGAAAATGAATAGGAGATGGACTAAATAGAATGATAAGTAATAAAAAGTGGCAATAACAAGACATTTGTAGCCTTACAGAGCATTTGTTTTTAGATGGTGTCAGTGACCCCATTTGAAAGTTTCAAAGAAACAGAAGAAAATTGCAAATCATTAAAAAACTATGAAAAATAAATAATGAAGACCAATTGAAAAGTTTCTTAGAACTGGCTGTTCTACAATATACTAAAACTTAACTTGAAGGTGAATCACCCCTTTAACCTTCGTGCAGAATATTAATTTTTTAGTAAAATATTTTAAATTAATTATTACATTTTAAATGCTTATGAATTGAAATTGAATAAATTTTTTGACAATGTACAGTGTATTTATGGAGTTAGAAAGCCACCACCTCTTTAGTTGATAAACATAACCTGAAATACTCTAAATCATACTTGATTAACTGTTTTCAGTCTTATTCTTGTAATACTAATAAACCATAAAACCAGAGCTATGGTACACCATTTTTAGCCAGTTGTTATTTCAAATGACAAGGTTTTTGCACTTAAGTTGTGGTCTTGTATACACTAAACATTGTTATTCATTGTTGTTCAGCTGAAGCGTCTTGGTCATAATAGGCAATAAAATTGTTGATTATATTCTTTACAAGAGCATGTCATAATTCCTTTTGGAATTGCCTTTCTTAAAATTTATCTCCATCCAGCAAATATATTGTATATGTATCTGTTGCTGGCGAAGGCTATGTTTATTTATTGTAAGGCCAATTTAAAGATGAACAAAGTGATCCAATCAATCTTTTTTTAGTGTGAGATATTTAATGTGTTTCTAAGGCCACTGTCAGATCTTTACGGAAAAGGTAGCAAGTCATCTAATACAGGCTTTCAGCAGAATCATGTATTATATTCTGTATTTTGTGACAGATTTAATGTAATAATTGATTTATAAACAAGAATGTCTATAATACCCAAGAGCACACAGTTTGCTTTACTCTTCAGGAGTAGAATTCATTTGCCATTGTTTGCTTCACAAACAATGCAGCTGGAGTGTAATTTTTTCAATGGTTTGATTTTAATGTTTAAAGTATATTGGCATGTGTAATATACTTGTATATGTAACTAATTAGACGAAGTTCTAAAATCTATCATTTTCTCCAGTGGAGTTATTAAAAAACAGGAAAAAAGTGAATATATTAATAATAGAAAAATATTTTTTCATGAGCAGGGCCCTCCCCACCATGTCCATCAACAACATTCACTATGCATTATAAAATCATACAGAGTGTTATATCTTGTGTTTATATCCCCATGGGATGTGCCTTAAAAGTAAGAAGCTAATAAATTTCTCTATACTATGTTGCAGACAATGGCACTATTGTATATAAATAATAATAATAGCTATAAGTGCAAGTTCAGAAAATAGAGTTATAAACATGGGTAGACTTTGTTCAGATTTGGTTACCTATAGCAACCAGTCACTCTGTATGGACTACTGCAGTTCAATAATTGCAGGTATCATTATCTCTTGTTTACTTGATAAATGAAGCTTTTGTCCAAATTCCAGAATAATCCGAATAGATACTTGTGTGTAAGGACGCACCCATAGTGGTCTAGTGGGTCGCCCACTGCATCTCCAGTGAGGACGCTGGTCGCATGCTGCCTTACTCGTTCTGTGCCGGTCTCCTCTATGGCCCACACGGGGCTCACTTCCAGGTTTCATGGGCACATTGACGCTGGCGTGATGACATGTCATGGCGCAATGGAGCCAAATTCAAATACTATTTAAAGGGATTTCAGTGTACAGTATGTTGCCTGTTGTTAGGTTCTATTTTCCAAGTTCCTGGGTGTTCTGTTCTTTGTGAATACTATTGATCTCCTGGTTACTGACCCTTGCATTGCCTGACTATTCTGAACTCTGTATCCTGACCCTTGCCTGCCTGCTGACCATTCTGATCTATCCAATCCTGACCTTGTACCTGTCCTCTGACTACTCTTCATTCTCCAATCCTGATCCCGGCCTGTCTGACTATTCTCTATTCTGCTTGTGCTGGCCCGACCTGCCCCTTCCACGATTTGTTGTCTGTCCTGTCTGCCAAGCCGTTGGTGACAATTTGTAAATATTGGTGTAAAATATAATGTACAATCATTGTGTACCATTGTTCACCTATAAATCCATATGGAGTTATTAAGCTTTATATATCTGTGGGTGTAAAATATATTTAACTTTGTTAAATAAATTCAATAAAAGTCTTACTCTTGAGTATCTCTTCAAAGATGTATCAAAGCCAGAGGTGAAATGCCAGTCAACAATAGGTTGAAATATGCTCTTCATAGTCTCATCATTAAAAGCATCAATTGACAGAACATTAAAATGTCGTAAAAAGCGAGGAGTAACTGCATGTCTTCCTCCACCAGGTGGTGCCATGGCTAGAACAATTGACGTGTTCTTGATTTCTATCGTACTGGTATCATTTCTGCACAAAAGACACAGCATGCATATATTATATTAACATTGTGTTTTGTGTTAATAAATGTAGTAAGAATATCAGGAATACAGTATGTTACAGACATACTCATATGTGTGTGTTGCAAAGATCTTTCTTTTTATACAGAATATTATGAAAATAATTCTGGGCAACAGAGAATGACAAGAGTACTAAGTATCATGCTGACAACTAAAAATGATGGACTGCACCCAGCTGTGAGAAACAGGTTATGTTGTAAATATAGCTTTCTTTTAAAAGCCTCTTTTTCGACGGGCATTCAGTTACAGAGCAGGAAATAGAAAGAACAATAAGACTTAAAAAAATTAGTATTCTTAAACATACTCACTGGAAACCAAAATCTTCTAATATTTCAAAAAGGTGCATAGGATCAGTGTGAATGGCATACATATTTTATTTACTGAGCTGCTCTACTTTGTATGTTTCCAGCACACAGCAGGGGGGCATGCAAGCCTGAACAGTTACAGAAAATTGTAGAGTATAAAATATATGTGCATTTTAAGTATCCCAGATGTATTGAGGATCTAGATGTTTCCATAAAAATGGGTTTACAAGGGGAAATCTATATCCCAGTTTCAAAATAGCAGACTGTATAAATCACCATTTTAAAAAGTAAACATCCCAAGGGTTGTGTTCCCCATATTTTACTGAAGGTCAAAGGTGCAGTTGTCTCTTGTTAAATGGTAATATACTGTATGACATTTTACTGATCATTTGCAGCTGAATTTTTTAGCTAATACACTTTTAATTGAACCTCCTTCTTCCAATTTTATCACAACACATTTAAGCAAGTATATGTAATTTATTGTTTTGATTAGCTCCTCGTTTAAGTATATTTGAAAATCAGAAGCTGAATTACTTTCACAGACATTTTCCACCTCAGTTCCACTGCAACTGTGGGTCTGTGGGTCTGCAACTGTGGGTCACATAATTGTGAGTGAGCCTGAGATTAATCATCTCGAGAAGTGGAGAAGAAACAACCCAAATGGAATCAGATTTCAGTCTATTACTAGAAGAAGGCTTCCATTATATAAGCAACAATGGGTTTGATTCCATTCAGTAAGAAAAGGTTATCTCATGGTTTATCATGTGAAAAGTCATGGGCAAGATTCAATTTGAAGAGAAAAACCTTTTCTCCTAATTCAGTTTTAATTGTTTCAAATAGACTTCAATAGAGTTTTCACGTGCTAAACTGTGAGAGATGTTTTTCTGAATTGAATTGCATCTCAAATTGAATCACTGAATTTCATTTGGTCCAATGTATTCTAAACTATAATATATCAATTATGGAAGCCACCAAGGACACAAACATTTATACCTGTCATAGTATTCTGAAGGGACTTCTAAGATCATAATGTTAAAGGGAAACTGTCATGGGAATTTTTTTTTTTTACAAAATGCATTGGTTAATAGTGCTGTTCCAGAAGAGTTCTGCATTGAAATCCATTTCTCAATAGAGCAAACAGATTTTTTTATATGTCATTTTGAAATCTGAAATTAGGCTAGACATATTGTCACTTTCCCAGCTGCCCCAAGTCATGTGACTTGTGCTCTGATAACCTTCAATCACTGTTTACTGCTGTACTACAGCCTAACAGCAGAACAATGGGAAGGTAACCAGATAGCAGCTGCCTAACACAAGATAACAGCTGCCTGGTAGATCTAAGAACAACACTCATAACACTATTCAGTTACATTGAGAAGGAAAAAAAACAGCCTGCCAGAAAGCAGTTCCCTCCTAAAGTGCTGGCACAAGTCACATGACCGGACAGCTGGGAAATTGACAAAATGTCTAGCCCCATGTCAGATTTCAAAACTGAGTATAAAAAAATCTTTGCTCTATTGAGAAATGGATTTCAGTGCAGAAGTCTACTGGAGCAGCACTATTAACTGATGTGTTTTGAAAAAAACATGTTTTGCCATGACAGTCTCCCTTTAAAGAAGTTATATACATAAATAATTTGTATAGTTGGGGGATCCAGGTGCTTACACCATAAGCCTTCAGCTCAGGAAGGCATTGTGACAAAATATCAACTGAAAAAGGTTGGCACAAACTGGATCACTCTCCACGATGTAGTAAAAAAATGTATTTATTTAGAACAGCAACATCCCAAATGCCTTACGCGTTTCGTGCCTTTTGGGCACTTAATCATAGGCCTATGATTAAGTGCCCAAAAGGCACGAAACACGTAAGGCATTTGGGATGTTGCTGTTCTAAATAAATACATTTTTTAACTACATCGTGGAGAGTGATTCAGTTTGTGCCAACCTTTTTCAATTGATATTTTGTCCTTTTAAAGAAGGTCTTACATTATATATATATATATATATATATATATATATATATATATATATATATAACACTAAACACAGATTATAACTCATGGCATCACCAAGCACTATTAATAAAGGAATATTTTACAAGTTATTAAGGGTTTTTGAGTTGCACAGTCGGGTCTAGTCATCTACTTCTTGATTCTTGGAAGACATATTGTATATGCTGCAACTCCAAAATTCAAAATATTAGTAAATACAAATGAGTGGTAGATTTGATGATATTTGTTAAGACACAATCCCAATGCTTGCTTTTTCTTTACTTGAGAAGTTTATTTCTATAGAAGTATGTAATCTGTAACTGGCAAAATAATCACTAAATCTTGTGAATAAAAGAATTTCATGTCTAACATGCAAAGTGAAGCCTTCTGAAAGCAGAAGGTATTTACTTGTCTCATGCCATACACATAGCACTGTCTAGATATCAAAAATTTGAGTTTTAATTCTCCCATAAGGCATCATGGGCAGAGACATGTAAATAATTCCTTTATGTCCATTTGACCAACTAGGCAAGGGTATAGGACTTGGAGAACAGCAAAAAGGAAAACCAAACCTGGTTAGGATGAGAAGGACTGAAAGGAGCCAAAAAGCCCTTTACAAGCAATTACATGCAAAGTATCAGAAATCAGGTGTTACTTGTCTCATGCCATACACATAGCACTGCCTAGATACCACAAATTTGAGTTTTAATTCTCCTTTATGTCCCCTTGGCCAACAAGTATAACATGATTATTTAATTAAAGCATGACACATTTACAGATTAAACCAATAAGCCCAACTTTTTATCTGAATTCCATTAGCATTCCCATTATTAAGTCAGCCATCTCTTGCTTCAACCTTTCTTTTAGGTCTTTTACCTTTTGTCTATTAGAAATGATAGCAGGGAAAAAGTAAGGGTGGATTTTATTAAAAATATCTGATTTTGACATTTACAGGAAGGTACAACTTGAAGGTCTTGTTTGTATTGCAAATAAAATCACTGTCTGTCCAGATTTAACTCTCTGGGAACCAAAATATCAGATATTAAACATACTGTAGGAGTTAGCAAGAAATGATGATTCTATTACTATATTATTAAACCCTGTTATTTAGATAGCACCTATTATGAGAACTTCACAGAAAATACTTTTAAAGTTCACATCAGTGAAGCTTATAGCCTAGTTTCCTTTGTGCTACCACAATTATTTGTCTGTACGCACTGAATAGACCAGAGTCAATTAAATAAAAATAAATATATTAGACATAACAATTCAATAGCTCCACAAGATCTCATCTAAAACATGGGTAATAAAACGTGGCTACCAAACAATAACAACTCCAGGGAAGTACAAGGCTCTACATCCAGTGGACAACACTTTACAGCTACAGTAGGTAGCAGTACAATAGAGAGCTTCTAATAGAACTATCATTCTATATCTGAAAGTTTTCAGCAATAACTTGGGAAAAAACTAGGCTAGGACTTTCAGGAGAGCCACTTAGTCAATGCAGCTCCCTTATCTATACATGCATGTGTAAGGAAATAAAATATATTTTATAGTTGTAAATAGTTCTGGCAATATTCAGAGCAGCTAGTACAGGGCACCCATAAGGTGGTCTATATGGGAATCCCCACACTACAGTCTCTATAAAGGAGTGCAGGAGCTTTGCACTTCATCTTTTTAGACCCACCACAGGAGAGACAGACAATCCTGAATCATACCATGTGGGTATCTGACTCTTGACATAAATTGATAGTTTGGTATTGGAGTGTATGTAGCTCACTCTAGGGCCCAAATTCACTAAAGTTTGAAGTGACTAACGCTGGCGTAATTTCGGAAATTCGCGCATTCACTGATGCGCGAAGCAGTACTAACGCTAGCGAAAGAGAGAACGCTAGTGAAGATTCGCACGCTATCGCTAGGCGCATGATCGCCCTAGCGAACGGATGTAACTTCGCTAATTCAGGGTCAACGCTAGCGTTGTTTCGCACTAAACGCTGGTGAATTTTCGCATTGGCGAATAAATGTAACTCCGCAAATTGATTAAGATGCACATTTTATTGAACGTTACTTCCTTCGCCAGACTTGCCTTCGTCAGCTGTGACCTGGTGAAGGGCTTTGGAGTGCATAGAACAACCTCAATCCTCACTTACTTACATAGTAATTTTACACTTGAATTTTTTCTAAGTCTCAAAAAATGCTGGCGTTTTTACATTTTTGGGTGATAGGCTGAATAAGAACGAAAAAATTTTGGAGGCTCCCCCCTACATTTCCTAGCTCATGGTAACTTAACTATACAGTGGGCACATGTGTAGGGCAAAATAAATATTTTATTTCCAGTTTTGACGGTTTCCCAGCCTTGTGTAGTGATTCTACATATGGCTCCTTTGTAATTTGAATTTGGTGCCGTATGCAAATTAACCATCGCTAGCGTAACTTTGACAAATAATGCTAGCGCAACTTCGCAGCCTTACGCTACCCCTGAGCGCAACTTCTAATTATAGAGGATTTGCGTAACGCTGACGCAAATACGCCTGGCGAAGTGCGGCGAAGGCGTCGCTGGTGTACTTTCGCTGGTTAGTGAATTACCCCCCTAGGAGTGAGAGTTAGCTAATTTAAAAAATTACGGTATATGTTCCTGGTTTATTATGACTCCAGTTGCTCCATGTGAACCTCTGAGAATCTGCCAATAAACATTTGGCTGGGTTCAACTGCATCAAGTGTGTCATACCTACATCTCACAACACAGGCCTAGGGGGTGCTCAAGTTGGAAGCTCAGTAATTGTGGGTGCACCCAGTACACTTTAGTGTTCCATTAACTAATTTATAGACTTCTGTAGTACTTTCAGTTTATTCTGTGGTTAGGAAAATAGTGACATCTCTGGGGAAACATACTGACTGAAATTTAAAATACAATAGGGGTTATTATGACAGCACGTGCACTACAATTTCTAGCGCAATTAGCATGTTTTCTTCACATAATGTGTTTTTCCCCAGAATTCAAGCATCATTATGGTCACAAGAGGGCATTGTGTCTAACACAGTTGTGGCTGATGCATCAAAATGAATGCAATTGTGTTTGGTGTGAGAGTGACATGTGCATCTGATTCTTTGGATGCTGAACTTGTTGACAAAAGGGAGCAAAGAGAACCCTGGAGCTAACACCTGGTCTTGAGGGGGAATTCATTCCAGGTTTCCCCTGCATCAATAGGTATGCACTTGATTCGGGATGGGAGGCAGGAAGGACTGGGCAATTACCAAGAGCGCATGTGCAGAAAGTGGCTAAAATATATCATACAAAGAAATCTGTAATTAGCCATGGTAACAAACTATCTCACTGCTTTGGAAAAGTGTTTTCAGCTATCAACTTTATTGATGTTCCTGAGGGGAGGGGGGGATGATACATTTATAATTATTTTTCTAGATTCTTTAAAATATTTACCTCCCAATCAGTCCTCATCTACCTGAACGTGAAAGCAATTTATTTACCACACTTTCAAAGTTTGTAATAGAACCAATAATTTATTTCAACAGCTATATTATTTTAATACAGCCTTTCCCCATGCAGATTCTAATTGTGAAAGATATGTTTCAAACATAGCAGCTTTACATGACACCCATAGCCATTACAGTAACTTAAAATGATGCTTCCACAGGTGTGGCACAGGGGGAATCCCTGTACTGCTCACAATTCTGCAGTCTTGGCTTTTAAATATATTCAACTGACCATGCTAATGATGTTCACAATGTCTGGGATATCAAGATACCTCAAACCATTACCGTACATCTACCCTTTAAAATAAAATGTAGAGACTGACTAACCATATATCACTAGAGAGGATACATTCAAGCAGTGCTCACATAGCTTCTTATTTTGAAAGTAAAATGCCATTAACACTGTATGATTTCCAGCTGCAAACCCTATAAATTGCCTGTAGCTTGTAATCTGACTCAAACTCCTTGTTATGAGCAGAAGGAAGGTAGAACAGTTACCTTTACATGGTTCAGTGCCCTATTTGTAAGTCATGATTCCAGTTATAATGTTCTGTGACATCCGTCACATTAGGGGGATTATCAGTCAGGACCATAATTCAGGAGCATTGGTGAATAGAAAACATTAAATTTTTTTTAAAGCATTTGATATATGAAACACATTTTCCATGAAGATGAAGTCAGTGGGTGTGAAAAAAGCTTTTGATTTTAATCCTCTCTGTGTTATGTTGGAAGCAATAAATTGCAGCAGCCACAGGTGTACAGTAGCTGAACAGATGGAAAAATGTCTATAAGTTGGGTGCTCATTAGTATTGATGGCCCCTTGGCTACAATGTTTTTTTTTTCCCAAGGTGCACTTGTAAATCTGTTAAATATTCATAGCTATTGTGTGCTGATGAAGGAATACATGTTTTATGAGATGCCATAATCAACTTTCTGGGAATAAATACTGGACCCATGTCATCATCTTTTAGAATCCTGAATATTTCTTTGAAAAATATGCAATTTTCTTAAATAAAAGTAAAGTCAAAAAGCTTATATTTTATTATGTGAATAATTCTGCCAAATAAAGATATTTTCGCTAGCGAAATAGATAGACTTGGGCAACTTCGCACCCTTACACCAGGCGAAGTTGCGCACTGACGAAGGATCGTAACTTTGCAAATTCACTGAGATGAACATTTCCCTCAACGTTAGCACTTACACTAGACATTACTTAAGTTCAATACAATAGATAGGAGGTTGAAAAAAATTTTTTTTCTAAATCCCAAAAAAACGCCGGCGTATTTTAGCATAGGCGGGTGATAGTCGGAAAAAGATTGATAATTTTTTTTGGGGGTTACCCTTCTTCACCCCTATATTTCCTAACATATGGCAATTCAACTAAACAGGGGGCACATGTAGGGCAATAGGACAACTTTATCTAATTTATTAAAGGTTTCCTGGGCTTGTGTAGTGGAATGTAGTGGCTGTAACATATACTTCTATTATATGTTAAAGTTCCCACCGTACGCAAATTAGGCTTCGCTAGCGTAACAGCGCTCTGCCTAGCGAAGTAACACTAGCGCAACTACGCTACCGTTCACCGACCTGAGCGTAAATTCGCAATTTAGTGAATTTGCGTAGCGCTGGCAAAAATTATATCCTTATAAATGGTGCTTAGTGATGTCATCGGTTATAATCAGAACTTAGTGATGTCATTTCTGTCACATAACTAACTGAAACTAGTATTATAATAAATTAAAGTAACCCCTGTAGCAAAATATGAGGTTATTAGAAGTCACCTCAAAGTTGATGGAACTCCTTGTAATTTATAATATCCCTGTATTTTACAAAAGGGGGTCATTTATTCACTATATATATGTGTACTGGTCTGATTGCTTGTGCTTAGCTAAACTTTGATATCTTACCTTGCCTAATATACTGTAGGTCTATTCCAACTACTGGCTGAAGTTTTCTGACTTGCTTACTTTACCAGTAGCATAACCATCTCAATTCTCTGTCTTTCCATCTGACCATGTAAAAATAACTTTACTATCATTATCTTTCAAGAAATGGTGTACAGTACAATGCCTTGGTACAATACCTAGGTTCAATAAGTCTTCTACAAATGACATAATTTAGCACCAAATACCAGTGATGAAATATAATCCAAATATAAAGGGGCTATAGGGACTATACAGATACTATACAGATCATAGGGACTATACAGTTCATTTTATATGATGTATTGTATGATGAATAGAAAATGCAGACATACTAGTAATTTTTGCAAAGCAAAAGAAAATACTATTAAAGGGGTTGTTCACCTTTGAGTTAACTTTTAGTATAATGTAGAGAGTGATATTCGGAGACAATTTGCAATTGGTTTTCATTTTTTATTGTTTGTGGTTTTATAGTTATTTAGCTTTTTATTCAGCAGCTCTCCAGTTTGCAGTGTCAGCAATTTGGTTTCTAGGGTACAAATTACCCTAGCAACCCTGCATTGATTTGAATAAGAGTCTGGAATATGAATAGGAGATGGACTGAATAGAATGATAAGTAATAAAAAGTGGCAATAACAAGACATTTGTAGCCTTACAGAGCATTTGTTTTTAGATGGTGTCAGTGACCCCCATTTGAAAGCTGCAAAGAAACAGAACAAAACTGCAAATCATTAAAAAACTATGAAAAATAAATAATGAAGACCAATTGAAAAGTTTCTTAGTATTGGCCCTTCTACAATATACTAAAAGTTAACTTGAAGGTGAACCACCCCTTTAAAATGCAATTTTTATGCAAAATGTTTATGCAAAAAATAATGCAATTACTATACAATTGGTTACTGCAAAAAGCAGAGGACTGAAACATTTAATGCATATAGAAGTACTGTATGAAGGCATGTTTACATACTGTAGTTTTAATTCAGTCCTATCTCTGGTGTTTGGATAGCTTAAAGACAAACATTTGGTGCCACCTGAGGACTGGCTTGAAATATATTCTGCTAAGGCACTGACAAAAAATTAGCAGACATTCTAAGATAATGCAAATTATTAAAATCTCATTAGGGCAAGTGTTTAATGGAAAGTGAGTATATAAAATATAACATTCCCCTTGTAAGTCCTGTAATGATTATCTATTTTATTTACCTTATTTCAAGAAATCCCATTTGGTCACACTGTTATTTTATTACTCTGAAATGTATGCATAGTGTTCAACACATTTTTTCAACACATGGGTAAGTGTTATAGAGATATCCGATAACAAAATGTCTGAGGAAAGTCTCCTAGGCACAGCAGTAAGCAATTTAATTAAGGATTCAGCAAGTATCAGCACTAAGTGAATGCCACTTTTACTACTAATGTGCAGTTGTTTTGTTCTTACTTCAGGTGTAAACAATTAATAAATGCATTTAATTATACATTTGCGTGCCTTATGAAAGGATGCCCTGGAACAGTATATAATTACTGAAGTCTGCACAAAATACCATTAAATTAGTAAACTAGAAAATTTTAATAGTTTTGGTATGCTATGCATTTTATATTTCTGTGCTTGCTTCCTTATGTTGTATGTAGTATTTACAAATTCGTGGCATGGCACAAGAAATGGGCCAAGTTCCCCAAAGCATTAAAGTGTTACACAATCTCATTTTATATTCCTGAATTGGATTTTGCCATTCTTATAGAGAAAAGGCACCAATCAATACAAAAGAGAGAGATGACTATGTACTATTTGTTTAAAATTGGTTTTGTTGAAATTTAAAGTTCTGGGCTTAACTCCACTTATGAATCTATTAAAGAACATAGTATAATAAGAAAGACTGTTGTTGCATTTCTAAAACAAAATGGCCCCTCTAGTTGTAGAAACAACTACCTCTGAGATCAGCCGTACACACCTCATGGTTCAGTGCCAGCCCCCTTCATTCACTGGATGAGTTAAATTCCACTATCTAGTGAAAGCATTGATCTACGTACACGCAATTGACTATTGCTGGCAATACACGGGCAGATCAAGCTGCCGATATCGGTCATTTAGACCAATCTGACAGCTTATCTGCCCGTGTATGGGGGCTTGCGACGGGTCTTCCCGATTGATAACTGGCCACGATATCGATCGGGAAAGATCTGCCCCTGGCTGATTCTCATTCACATTACCACTTTGACAGAAATAAAGTATAATTACTTTTTGATATTTACTGTATTAAGCTGGCCATGGTTGCAAAGTTCCACTTGTTTGGTGGCATCGCCAAACGAGCGGATCTTTGCATCTATGGCCAGCTTCATACAGTATATCAAAAAGTTATGTAAATGGGAATCTGTCAGGGTAGGCCTAATAGGCACCCTAAGTAATTAGTAGGGACCAAGGAGGAAGCTTAGGGGTTAAGGTTCCAATAGCGCGGTACAGGCAAGGATCAGGCAGGAATCAAGGTAAAGGCAAAAGGTTTATATAGGCAGGCAAAAGCAATACAAAGTCCAGGTAATGGTCAAAATACAGCAAAACAGGATCAAAATGCACCCAGGAACAAAACAACAAAAGTCCGATAATTGGGCGCCATAATGGCGTCCAATGCGCCTTTAAATATTCAAATTTGGTGCCAAAAGGGCGCAGGCGCGTGACGTCAGTGCACCGCAGCATTGTGGCGCTATGATGTCATTACGCCAGCGCCACTACCCACGTGGCGGCCATGGGCGCCGCCATTGTGGGAGCGACGCCGGAACAGAGAGGACACGTCGCCCGGAGCTGCAGGTAACGATCCTGACAGAATCAGCCATACTAGCCGGCAGATTCAGTAAAATGTGAAGTGACTAATGCTAGCGAAATTTCGGCAGCATGACATCAGCCTCCCCTTCCCTGGTGAAGGAGATGTACAGATGTACAGAAGTAATTTTTTAGTGTAATATCTTCGAAGTACAAAAAATGCTGGTGTCTTTTCAATTTTGCTGGGTGTTAGGCCTATGACTAAGGGATATACTCCCGAAACACGTTAGGCGGTTTGCAGCAGTCTTTCTCAATAAATGACATCCAGATGTGCCGTCTTTTTGTGGAGTTCTTGTTAGGCTGCAAAAGGCATTTTTCAGGCACCCGGTTCCCCCCATAAATTTTCTACCATATGGCAAATTATTTAACTGTGTGATTATGTGTAGGGCATTAAAACAACTCTATTGACTTGAATTTATTAGGTGTACCATGCAACATAAATAGCTCCATTCCACTTCAAAGTGCCTGCTGTATGCAAATTAGCCTGAGCACAAGGCCAGGGGTGTCCAACCTTTTGGCTTCTCTGGGCTACATTGCAAAATGAAAACTGTCTGGGCCCACACATGAAATACACAAAACATTTGAAGTGTAAAGAGAATACACAGAAAATAATACAATACCATTTGGATAACCAGATGGAGCTATACACTGGAATATGGGACACCTGGATATTAAATAGACTTATTATATTATTATTATTAATTGGGCAGTGGGCAGAGTCCCCCCCCCATATCCTAACATGACGTTTCCTCGGGAACCAAGCGTTTCAAGCTGGGCCGCATTCATATCCATTCTGGGCCTCATGTGGCCATCGGGCTGCAGGTTGGACACCCCTGTGCTAGGCAGAATTGAACACTGGCGCAGCTTTGCTTTGCTCGCTCTGCCAAAGTAATGTTAGTGAAAATTCACCAGTGATCCGCGCCCTGGTCGCAACTTCGCACTTTAGTAAATTAGCGTTGTCTGAGTGAATTTTCACCTGGGGAAGTTTTGTGATGGCTGCTAAGCTGTCACTGGCAAATTTGAACTCTTTAGTGATTTTACCCCTTGGTTGGAGCCAGTATGCGAAGGCCTGTCTCATGTATCCATAGTGCTTGACTCTGGACCTCCTTTTTACCCATGTTGGTATGTTCCTTTACATGAGGAAGAATGAAACTTCCTATTTAAAATAGGAAATGTCTCTTAATATTATAAATTCTCTGAGTACACAAGACAAATCCTATAGCAGCACTATGAGAGTGCTGCAGAATTTACAGTATGTCACCAGCACAATAGTAGAAAAGCACTTGCCAATAAAATTGTACTAAAATGGAGCTTAAAGCTATTCACTGACTGGCTTTTGTTCCTAGTAAAACAGGCATGTCTATGTAGATCTGTATACAACAATCTAAACCGCTGAAGTATGCAGGAAGTCTGATGTTGTAAGAAGAACTTCTCAACCAATTTATTCTACACAAAGGACTGTAGGAATAGCAAATCATAGAAAGTTCAGCAATGTTAGAAATTCAGGATTGTACTTTTGTAAAATACTTAATATTCTGTCACTAATGTGTATTAAAGGTTCTAGAATTCAAGTAATGTGAATAATAATTGGGACATAATGTATGTAAGGGGTAATCCCTGGTACTGCAGGCTCCTTTTAATTAGACCACCACCTCCATCCATGAAGTTGTAATACCTGATTGACAGGCAGAGAGAACAATGTCAATGTAATGGTAATTGCTGTTCTGTTATTAATTTCATTACATTCATTTCATTAATTACTGTTTTGGCTTTTTTAGCGAGATATATGTTGCCATAAAAAAATGAGCCAACATTCAACTATTTCACTATGTGCACTTTCTACAAATTTGATATGCTATTTATAAGTGTTCAAAAGGCTTTAGTGGCTGTATTTATATATTGTAGTGATTACAAATTTATCAAAGAGTGAAGTAAAGAGTGAAGTTACGCTACTAGGTTGAAATTCCGCAGCTCTCCATTAATTTCTATGGGATTTTTAAAGGCATATTTATCAAAGGGTGAAATTTCACTTTTACCCATTGATAAATACTCGTTTCAAAATCCCATAGAAATGAATGGAGAGCTGCGGAATTTCACCCTAGTGGCGGAACTTCACTCTTTGATAAATTTACCCCTAGGAATAGACCTTTATGTACACTTCCAGACACTCCAAAACAGAGGCAAAGACAGTTCAGTTAAGCATAACTAGTCTTTGGCCAGTTTATTGAAGCTTTTGCAAAGAGGCAAAATACATAAAACAAAAAAACGTAAGCGTCTCCGACTGTAACTAAAACAAAGGTTCTTTCCCTTACTAATGCTGGCCATAGACGCAAAGATCCGATTGTTCGAATCATCAAAGAAAGTAGTAAAAGCACAGATCAGCCGACGTTCTGCCCCTGACAGGGATCCTACAAAAGTTGTACGATTAAAAACCTAGTGACGGTCTCCCACTGAAAATCATACGATCTGCAATAGACGCAAAGATATGATCGCCAGCCGACAGAATTTTTATAACCTGGCCGATCGACCAAACGACCGATCGGCATGGCACGACAAATGTCGGAACACTCCACACACGATCCGAAAATCGTACGAATCGAGCATTCGTATGATCAGATCGTTGCGTCTATGGCCAGCTTAACCCAGGACAAGAGCCTTGCGACCCAATCCCTTACAAAGTAAAATTGCACAAAAATGTTTGTCCACGCTTACATGGCAGTTAAAACACAGAACAGCAGCTCATGCTTTCCCCAAGGTTCTCTCTCTGTGTTTGAAAAAACCGAGCTCTTTTCATAGGGAGCCACTCCTGTGCAGCTAAATCTTAATCACCATGCAGCTATCTGTCTGGGAACTCAATTCCCCTGGAGCGGCCTCCTGGAATGGAGGATTCACCCACTTTTGCCCATTGACTCCAGGACTCCGTAAGCCAGCTTTTACTTAAGCTGAACAATAGTAAAACAAAACTTTTTATTTTTCCCCATTGCAAAACTGACATTTGCTGAGGTTACCACACACATGACAGGAATCTTGGGGAAACATAAACTGCATAAACCTGTTTACCAGTGTTCTCTTACAGTATACAGATACACTTCACTTAACATGATTATGTAAATATGTTCACAGTCTTTATTAACACTGTTTACTGATTGGTGCTTGTTTGAATTTAAATATATATATATATAATAGCAAAAAAATACCGCACTCAACAGGCTCAGTTAGGATAACTGATTTTAATAGAAAAACAAAAGATATTCCAATGTTTGATCACATCATAGTGATCTTCCCTGAGGAAGATCACTATGATGTGATCAAAACGTTGGAATATCTTGGAATATTTACTTCTTATTTAAATTTTACATCTCTACCCTCATAAAATGCTATAGCTACTGTACCAAACATAATATTAATTTACCCACTATGCCCATGACACCTGCATCATGGTTTTTCACTGTATGATGCAGTAAAATCCTTTACCAATCCTTCCCATGATTCATGCTAGACACACTTCCTAATCCTTAATACAAAAATGAGTGCTTCCACTTTCCAAATGCAATTAAAGAGACAAGAGTCTCTAGTTAGAATCATCTCAATCTCAGATACTTACTCTAATTTGACAAATAACAGGGACCCTGATGTCAGTAGCACACCTATTCACCACAGAATGTGGCAAAAATTCTGCCCCTTGCCTATCCCACCCCAACACACAGCCCCCCCCCCTACAAACACATGGCATCTGCCAGTGTCCTCTGTCAGTGTCCTCTGTCAGTGTCCTCTGTTTGCCCAGTGCAGTTGTACCATCTTCCTATTCAGAAGTTCCTTAAATGCCTAGTGTAAATAATGCAGGCTGGATTGTTATTGGAGCATTAAAAGGGTCACTGGCCCTGGGAAGCTGCTTTAAGATTCCACCACTGGTGATGGAATGTTATATTGTAGTACACTAGTTATGGGGTGGCCAATTCACACATTGAAAAATAAAATCTTGAAAAGAATATTCTGTATTTTATATTTGAACAGGATCTGGGTGGAGAAACTATGATATGGAGGATGTTAAGATACTGGTTGATATAAAAAATGTTATTAAAGTTGCCACACACTAAACTTGCAGGTGGAGTTGATACTTATGCTGCCTATATAATGGACCTGAATAAATGTTTCACACCTCTAATTTCAACCTCCTGTGATTTACTGTTACAGAAATAACTGTATATCGACAAGGTCCTTACCTAATTTTAAAAGTTGAGTTCTATATAAATATGTGTTTATAACCCCACCCAGGTGCTTTTGGCATGCTGTGTGTAAGAATACATGCAGAATAAGATTTAAATATTCAATGTTCCTAATAAATATTTTCAAGCCGAACTGGGAACAGAAATATTTAAAGTGAAAAAAAATGCAGTCATTCAGCCCAAGTGGTGAATCTCTATTGCTTTCTTTTGTTAGCAGTCTTGTGGACATAGTTTGTTTCCCTGTTGTATCTGAGCAGATGAAGAATTATAAAGACTAATACAACAATTTAACGCTTCAGAGAAACAGTGTATATCATTACTCCTCTGTAGCCAAGCACACTAATTAATATTTATTGCACCTGTCAAACCAGTAGCCGTGGTCAATCCATTGCCTCAGCAGTTCAATGGGAGGCTGGGCACCATATTTCTCCTTGGCAGGCATGTTTAGGTCATCAACAAAGACAAAAGCTTTTTTCCCCAGTGGAGCACCATAAACCCTCTTCTTTCTCCTGCAAAATTAAACCATTAATTTAGTGCATGTTAATTTTCAGCCAACTTTTAAACAGCAAGAAAGAGCAAATGCACACACCACCACACATCCATACATAAAATCTTAGTTGTAGCGTTGTTAGCAAAAACAAGGTCTTCAGCAATCCATGACCTCTGATTTTATCAGATGTGCCTTAAAGGTCACAAAGCATTGTGTGGTGATAGTTATAAATCCACATGAAATTTAATCAAAGGTGACAGGGCATTCTGAAGTAAATAAGCTTACTGAACCACTCTAGCTAGAACCTTTGTTAAATGCTGACAACAAATGTGAATAGCTGGCAGTGGGATTAATCAAACTGGAAGAAATGTAACAAACAAACTTCAGCTTATCTGACAACACAAGGAAAGGTTTTAATTTATAAGCTTGGAAGATAATGGCTTTCTGGTACTTAAAAGTTTTGTTTATGTAGTAAAAAGACAAAATAGTGCAGAAAGGATAAAGCTGGAGATAAGATGGAAAAATCTACCAGATAATAATATAGCAATTCTTATTAACCCATTAACTGACTGATGTTCTTAATCTGCGGAAACTAATAGAGGAAAGAGCTTTAATGTAAAGGAGAGGATTGAACATTTGAGACTGCAATAAAGGGAATGTAAAATAGAAGTTGCAAAGGACAGGAAAATGCATCAAAGTGAGCTGTAAAAAATTTTACATTACAGATATACAATACATGCCATTTTAATTGCAACATAATCTTACATCCTGCTGCTGGAGGTGTAGTCATATGATCACTTAGGTGCTGTTATTTATTCAAGCAGGTTACACAAGGCAGGCAATGTAGGTATAAGAATCATATAGCAGGCAGATAGGAAAAGCTGAGAAATGTCCAAGTAAGGTCAATGTTTCCAATACGGTGTGTGCACAAATTTGAGGCGGAAAACACAACACATTGTAAAGGATTTTGTGTGGAAACACACAATTTTGTATTCATTCTGACCTGAGTCAGAACTGAACTGAGTACAAAAGTTTAAAATGTGTGCACAAAATAATTTTTGGAGCACATTGCTGAGAAGGAAGGTTACCAAAAGGTTACAAAGAGTTTATAGTTGAAGTCAGGCAAAGTTTAAGAAGAGTCACAGTAATAGGTTAAAGTCATAAGTTGCAAGTTTAGACCAGAACTGTACATATAGGAACGATTTACTTAATTCACGTGAATAGATCGAAGTTCGATCGAATTCAATCAAATTCTGATCATAGGATTAATTCGATTGGTCGAATATGCAAATTAGGCTTATTCGATCATCTAATAGCGAACGATCGAATGATCGAATAGATTCGAATGAACGAATATTCGATCAGCGAAGGATTTAAAATTATTCGATTGCCTACTTCGCCAGATTTAACCTACCGAATTGTAATAGAAGCCTATGGGAACCCTCCCATAGGCTTCTGAGGCTAAGTCCCGATCAAATAGGATTCGTATGATCGAAGTCTTTGATCGTTCGAATCATTCGAATGATCGAATAATTCGCTATTCGATCGTTATTCGATCATCAAATGATCGAAGATCGAATAAAAGGGTAGCCTAAAACTATTCGATTAGCATTCGAAAATCGAATGCTAATCGAATATCGAGGATAATTGAATTTCTTTTGGGGAGTAGTAGCAAATTTGCCCCATAATGTAAGATCAGACAGAGTAGAACTACTAACAGGCAATGTCCATGGGCATCAATAGGTATTGAATATTTATATTTTGTGGTATTTGTGCACACTTTTGACTGAATCTGAGCTGGAACCCCGAACTATACACAGGAACAATGTTGCCACCTCCTTGCAAAACTATTTCAAGTGTAACTCATGATTTTTAGGTGGTTTTTACATTTGTGAAGAGACCTTACCTATGTTCAATGTGAACCAAAGTATATGTATTTAAAGTATGTGCTATATATTTTGTTAGTTTGCTTTGAATTGATGCCAGTGTTTTAGATTTACATCTAAGGAAAGTTTACTTACTCACATATAACATTAAAGGAATTGGTTAGTAGAAAAGTAAAAACTGGGTAAATAGATAGGCTGTGCAAAATAAAAAATATTTTCAATATAGTTAGTCAAAAATGTAATGTATAAATGCTGGAGTGACTGTAAGTCAGACCTAACAGAACAGAACACTACTTCTTGCTTTTCAGCTCTCTTTTGTTTACACTGGTTTCCCTGGTTACCAGACAGTATCCAATCAGTGACTTGAGGGAGGGCCACATGGTTCATAACTGTTGCTTTTGAATCTGAGCTGAATGCTGAGGATCAATTACAAACTTACTGAACAGTTATGTCCCATGTGGCCCCCCTTCAAGTCGCTGACTAACTCAGATTTAGAGATCTGAAAAGCAGGATGTTGGATTCTGGCTATTATATTAGACATCCAGTCACTCCAGCCTTTATAGTTTGCGTTTTTCCCTGACTAACTATATTAGAAACATTTTTTATTTTGCACAGCCTATCTATTTAGCCAGTTTTTAATTTTACCCTGAACTGTTCCTTTAAAGTTCTGCACTAGTGATGGGCGAATTTATTTGGCAGGGGCTAATTCGCGGCGAATTCCCACGATTCGCCGCTGTCGAATAAATTCGCGAAACGCCACGACGCGACAAAATTGTGCCGCGACTCATTTCGTGTATTTTATTCGCCAATTCACGAATTTCGCTGGAAATTCGCTAATTTTTCAGTGAAGCAAAACGGGGGTAGATTCGTCCATCATCTAACAGTGAAAGAATTTACAAAAATGTAGTTCAAATGAAAACAATAGGTATAGTACAACACAAACTCTATATACTGAACTTATGTTGAAGACAGGTAATTATTAATGAAATCCAATATGTTTTTTCATTGTTTGTAGAGTAAAAAGTAGCATCTTAAACGTTAATTGAGGAACTTTATAAAACCCTCAACTGTCTACAATTCCTTTTTTAGAATAGAGTCTTTGAAAGTAGCAGTACTCAAATGTGGTCTAAGGTAAGTTGCAATTTCATATCTTCTAGTTATGAAGAGATTTAATGGTACTCTGATAAATAAATCTTTTCATATGTAATATTTTGAAGATGTTTCCATATTTGATGTTTCTTTGCTCTTTATATCTCAAAAACAATTTCTGTGGTGACTTTAACATAAAGAAATAGATCTCACTTTCTAAATATGAGTGTATGTCATTTTTGCATGAACTAAATCCAATGATATTTTTACATTTTACAGAGAATGATTTATTAATCAGCATGCAAGTTACATGGCTTGGAGAATGCACATTATTAACTGTGTAGGTTTGTTCCATGCTCCTTTACCAGTAACAATTAGAATGTTTGCTTAGCTCAAGCCTATGACTTCATAAGTTGGGATCTAAAAGTTGTTACTTTATTCATGTATTGTATGTTATTTTTTCCTCTTGCTTCCATATGATGGATATAAATTTAGAAGTACTAATTAAAGTTGAACCATTACCATGCTTTGCCATGATTGATAAACCCACTATACTGAAACAAAAAAAGTTTTGTTTTTAAATCAGTTAAAATTGACAGTATTAGCAAAACAGATCCATGTGCCTGCTCTTGCGAATATGTTAAATTGCTTTGAGTGGTTAAACACAGTTTAATAGGCAGCACTCAGTGACAACACTGGGGCCCCAAAGCCCAGCTGCCTAGTCAGCCCCCTTAAAAGTAACTAGTTAAAAGTAATGCACTGCACCTTACTGGGAGGACAATGGTAACTGTAACTTGGTAACTGTAACTTGGTAACTGTGACAGGGTCAGGAATTGTTTAACAAACTATCATTGCAGCTCTGTAAAAAATTCAGAAAAAGGTCCCTTAGATTCTGGTTTCATGTGCAAGTGAGATTCATTTGCTAGTTAACAAATTTGCATTAGAGACCACTATCCCACTATTTTCTCATATAAATATTAGCCTAACCAGTCTACCAGCTTTCACATCCAATAACCTGTTATCCAGAATGCTCAGAATCTGGGGTTTCCATTATGTGGATTACCATACTTTATCTACTAATAAATAAACATTAAATAAACCCAACAGTAGTTTTGCCTCCACTGTTCTATTATTAGAGCAAAAAGGTATAGTTTTTAAAAATGTGAATTATTTGATTAAAATTGATTCTGTGGGAGATGATATATATATAATTCAGAGCTTTCTGTATAACATATATAGTCATAGCTAAATGGCTGCTAATCAGAAACATTTCACTATTTAGGTCATTTATGTTACAGTCATATGAAAAAGTTTGGGAACTCCTCTTAATTCTTTAGAGTTTTGTTTATTATTGATTCAGATTGAGTATAAAGCGCTATTCTATTATTAGAGAAGGTATAGTTTTTAAAAATGTGAATTATTTGATTAAAATGGATTCTGTGGGAGATGGCCTTCCTATAATTCAGAGCTTTCTGTATAATAGGTTTAGAGTTTTGTTTATCATTGGCTGAGCTTTCAGTAAGTAGAAGTAGCAATTTCTTTTTAATACAGTATATAACATGCCTTCTGGAAACAGTAGTATTTCAACAGTGACATAAAGTTTATTGGATTAACACAAAATATGCAATATGCATACTAAAATTAGACAGGTGCATGCATTTGGGCACCCCAACAGAGTGATACTGAACAATCTTTGTTTTCAGATCTTTAGAGTCTTCCATGCTGTCACTCCTCAGAGGAGAGTCAAACAGATGCATAACTTGCAAGTGGCCACCTTAAATACCTTTTCTCATGATTGGACTCACCTGCCTATGAAGTTCAAAGGTTAACAAGCTAATCCAACCAATTTGGTATTGCCAGTAATCAGTATCGAGCAGTAACATGCATTCAAATTAGCAAAATTACAAGGGTACCCAAATGTTTGCACAGCCAGTTTTTCACATTTGATTTAATTTCATACAACTGAATACTCCTTCACTAAAAATATTTGTTCAGAAAACACTCCAGTACTCGGGAAATGAAAGACATACCCCTGTTATCTTTTTTGTTGAAAGTTGAGTAAATTATTATGTATATGCTGTAAATACATTTAATTAGAACTGAGTTGTACATTGCATTTTATCATTAATTTATAATAACATGCTTGTGCATATAGAAAATTACTAGCAATAATTTGCAACTTAGGTATCATTTAAAAAATTCACATACAAATCAATAGTGATGGGCGAATCTCACCGATTTCGCTTCGCCGAAAAATTTGCAAATTTCCATTGAAATTCGCGAATTGGCGAAAAAATTTGCATGAATCACGGGAATTTGCAGCGAATTCGCCCCTGGTGAATAATTCCGCCCATCACTACAAATCAATCCTCGGCAAAGCAGATTTAGCCTAAGAATGACCAATCCTCTCCCATAAATTAGAAATAGTGCAGGTAATTTGAAGTTTAACATAAAATTGCTTATGGCTTAATATTAACAGGTACCACATGGGAAGCAGTGGAAAAAGCAACAAAAAGACACTGTACAGTTACAATTAAAGTTATGTTTAAACAGACAAGTGTAGAGATGTAATCACTGAGAAGTGTTGGGAAATAAACCACATAGGATTTGTTGGCAGAAGGGAAGAGGCAATTAACAACCTACAACCTGTTTATTTAATACACAAGATAAATCAACAAAGCTCTAAAGTTTATTTAAAATGGGAAAAGCTAGGGGCACATATAAAATGAGCTTGCTGCTTAGGTAATTTGATTAGAAAGATTTTTAATTTAAGACAATGGGGTTGGAGATTGTAGAAAATACATTTTTGAAGCGGGATGGTACCATAAGCATTTTACAGAGAGAGCAATTTTGGATCCATAGGTTTCAGTATAAATTGCATGATTGTATGACCTGCAAAGTTACCTGGATAAAGACGCTGCTGCTGGGAAAAGTCTGTGGAAGTGCTGTTACCATGCGGACACTGAGGTTAATCTTTTGGGTACCTCGACTATCGAATAGGCCAAAATTCGATTCAAATTGTAAATAATTTTAATCGAGTTTAAAAATTCGAATTGCTATTTTAGCCCATGTGGGACCTCCTGGAACCTTTAAAGGATGTTTTTGAAATGTTATGAAAATTTTGGGCCAAAATCGTTCGAATCGAACATTATTACATTGTTTTTGCTGTTTAATGTGCTTCTGAGTTGCAGCAGAACCAAATATGAACATGCATGATTCAGGAAAATGAAGATGAAAGTATTATGCATACTAAATAATGTGGCAGACTTAATTATCTTGGCACAAAGCTTGGGACGGTGATTCTTTAAAAGGAAGCAATAGTATCTGACAATGTGCAACATTTATATTCCAAAGGGCCTATAATTACAGCATTGTAACCACAACAAGAGGAACTCAAACTGGAATATCTCCTAGAGAATAATATATAAAAAACAAACATAATTTTGCTTTATTCATTTGCTGGCCTTCTGGAATATGAAATAAACAAAAGTATCCCTTTCCCCTCAAATGAATAGTTGCAGCCAGCTTGAGTTGCTTCTTGAAATGCCATATGTCACTTGCTAGGAGTGCGGTCTGACAGATTCTACTCATAAGGGAATATGGAAAGAATTTAGATGTTGTCATTCTGCCACTTCAGACACACTCTAAAATGAAATGAAAGCCCCTCATGATATTAAAATAAGAAAAAAAAGTTACAGCTTACACCGTGCTTGTCTAGATCTTCTCATGATTATGTTCTCAGTTTTAATTTCAGGGAACAAGAGCATTTAGCTTAACAGTTGGTTGAACTGAATAACACAATTCAATTATATTATTTTAAATTTTTATCTGAAATGTGATGTTTTTAAATATTTACACTATGAACAACAGAAGTTATAATACATATACTGACAATGCAGTCTGTTTCCATCATGTAGACTGTATCTGAGAACATACAAGAAGAAAACACAATTTTGAGCTGTTATCTCTATTACACATATTGGGGGGTGAAAGGGAGCAAAAATGAGGGAGGCAAAATTACTAGAATACAAGGCAAAAGCCAAAGAAGACATAATTGACCACACTGATAAAGACAAGGAGAATGAAATCGAATCGGAAGGCAGGGAAAAATTTGAGAATCAAATGTGGAAGGAGAAAGAGGTGACCGTGATAGATAAAAATTAGTGGAAAAACAAAGATAACTATCAGATAATAATATAAATGAAGTAACACTACACAAAAAGGATATTTAGGTTTATGAGCATTTAATAATGTAGTAATGTAGTGTAGCGCTATAGTAAACTCGAGTGCACCTGTCTCTGTCTATAGGCTTCACTCCCACTATATTGCTCCGGATGAGACCTTAAATCTTAGGGAGTAAGCCCTCGCAGCGAGGTGGAGGCAGGGTGTAGTGCAACTGTAACAATATTCAGGGTGCAAATAATTGGGCGCCAGTGGTTCTTATAACTTAACTATAGAACACGTTTATTGAACATACAATCCACATTGGAGTGTACAGCAGTAACATAGCACATGCAGGATCAACAGTGGATAGGCAATACTCACAGCACCTTTGGTCAGAAACTGTCCCCTTCACACATGGGAGACAAAGTATATGCAGCAATGAGGAGGTACACCCAGCTTTCAGCCTTTTCCCTAAGTGGAACCTGAGGAGACACTTTCAATCCTAGGTCTGTACACTTAGTCCCTACTCTGGGCAATTAGTACCCGGGATCTTAATCCCACTCACAATCCTCGTAGGAGCCTCAGACTGCTCAGCTAAATAATCCTGTCTATCTGTCACTCCTAGAACGACCTATAACGGTGAGTAGCCTATCCTTACTAAGCCTGACCTGCTTAGGTTCCACTCGAATACTCTGCCTGCCTGCTCAGGCTAGAGCCAGCACAAGATGGACACTGAAAGCATGGCTTACAGTGCTTTTATACTTTAACACAGTGCCATCTACTGGTCACTATGTGTAATAACAAGGGGCATGGATTAGAGCAGGAATAGGAAACAGTTCCCCCTCCTAACTGTATTTTAGGACCCACTTAGGTGTCCATAACACTTGGGGACTGCCTGCTAAATATACTGGGAGGTTAATTTAGTAGTCCCCTACAGTAGTAATGATTAAAAGATCTGAAGGTAAGGTTTAAGGGGGACTGTGTAATAAAATGCACTATGTTTGCTCAGGAGCATTAACCTACAGCAACCAGTATTATTACCGGTAGTATTTACTGATCACCTTTTTAAAAACAAACATCTTATTGGTTGTTATCGGTTACTAAACCTGGGCAAGCTTAGTACCTTTTATTACATATGGAAGAAAGTCTGCAAAACAATAGAGGAAGCAGATCTATTAATGCCGCCCCTCCCTTGGACTTTTCCCATGTACTACAGTTAGGGGCAGATTTACTAAATTCACGTGAATAGATTGAAGTTCGATCGAATTCCGATTGCACAATTTAATCGGATATTCGAATATGCAAATTTGGCCACTTCGATCATTGAATACCGAAAATTCGATAGATCGAATAGAATTATCGAAGTACTTTAACTTTAAATTTTTTTTCGACTGCCTACTTCGCCAGATTGAACCTACCGAATTGCAATAGAAGCGTATGGGAAGCCCCCCATAGGCTTTTTTTTCTATCACCTGCTCGAATACCATTTATACGATCAAACTCCTCGATCGTTCAAATCGTACGATTTTTTTGTGAAATCGAATGATCGGTATTCGATCGTACGATTTTATCGAGGGATCGAATACCGAGGTAAAAATAGCCTAAAACTATTCGATAAGCATTCAATAGTCGAATGCTTATCAAATTTCAGCCGAATTTGAGGGCTTTTAGCCCTTGAATTAGTGAATAATAGTAAATCTGCCCCTTAGTAAACAACCCCTAGTAAATGTTGGCAGAAGTAAAAGAAAAAAAAAATCCCACAAGAAATACAAAATTGGCTATTATTCTCTTAGAGAAGTTAACTTTTTCTGTGTCAGGTGTAACATGAAATAAATACCAACATTACTAGCTACACTAACGCCTTTAACAATATATTCTATTTACTTTTTTAATATTGCTAGTAGGATAGACATATAATCAGTGTGTTAAAAAAATATTACAAATTCTGTATTAAACTAGTTAATATGTAATTCAGGTACAGTTAAAAAGGAAAAAAAAATTGGTGAAGGAGAGGGGAGCACAGATAGAAAATGTTACCAGTCGGTTGCAAACTTTATACATGATTTACTATTGTCATTTAATATTGCATGCTCCTTGGCTAAAAAAAAAAAAAAGCTCTATTCTAATGGTGCAGGTCCTTCTAGAAAAACTATGTGTGTCACAAGCCATGTTTGTAATTTAGTGCTGTAAGTTATTTATATAACTAAGGAGATATACAGAAATTGTAATAATGATTTCATAAAAATATAATTAGGTTTTCTCTACATTGCAGTTTCAAAATAAAACTGCACATAATTTAAGCAATAAGGATAATGATCATTTAATATCCTTAAAACAGCTTTAGGTTTCTAAAAGTATCATTGCTGGAATTAGTAAACTGAATTTTGCATATCTTTGAATACATCAGACAATTGTATTTTATGTTTTAAGGAAGGCGAAATATGTATGAATTAACATATTATATCCTTTGTGAAATGGAAAGTGATTCAAACCCTGTTATTAAGTTTTCTTTATATAGTGTCTACATCGAAAAATATAATTTTACAGAAACCGTGTTACCTTCTTAGTCTAGATATCATATTCTATCATCAAATATGTTTGTTCTTATTCTAAGACACTTAAATAACCCCAACAACTCCAACAGTTAAGCAATGTTCTGTATTGTCCTGTTTCCTTTGGACTTTAAAACTGGTTTCTTTATTGGTATTATTGATGCTGCCCCCCCTAAAAAAAATCCTGAGGGGTCCCAGCACACAGAGGTTCCATTCCCCCTCTTGTGGAACCACTACCCACCCCCACAGTCTGGGCCTCCTGCGACCATATCATTATGCTAGAGGCTCTTAGGGGCAGATTTACTAAGGGCCGAATTTTAGAAGTAAAAAAACTTTCGAAATTCGACCCTCAAAGTATTTTTAAAGGGCTTTTTCGATAGAAAACGAACCTGTGGCTGTTATAGGCAGAAGCAACAGCTGACAATAGGGTGCTTAGCATTGGTTCTGGATTTAGGGAGCCAACTGTGACATAGGGTCAGTGTTGATGAACCTACAATAGATGCCACCAAATGACTATTATTATGATATAAGTACTCAGCATGAACTCAATCACTTGGAATATTGTTGCCAAACAATGACTTATTCTAATAATCTTATTATTGCAATTACTGCAATGTATTAGAAAATTATATCACGGTCTTATGCAAACTATGTGTTTATAATATACTGGTCAATGTGCCAGACATTATTATTATAATTATTTTATACAGGTATACTACATGTTGACGATAAACAACTCCCTTAGCAAGAGAACAACTATTCAGTGAGTCACTTGAGCATGGCAGTCTGTGGTACAATTTATTCTCTTTTGTCTGCTTATTTTATCCTTTTTTGTGGTAACCACAATTTCTCACTAAATATGCTTTGTCACGAAGCCAATGGTAAATTGCCCTTTGGGCCATATTGACTTCAGTGAGAAAAAGTTATCTCATGGTTTGTCATGTGAAAAGTCTTGGATAATTTATGTTTTCATGTGATAAACCATAAGACAAGTTTTTCTGAATTGAATTGCTTCTCAAATTGAATCATGCCTATGAGTTTTCACATGATGAACCTTTTTCTCACTGAACTAAATGTGGCCCTAAACTCTGTTGAAGTCTATGCGGAAAAATGCAACTGGATAAGAAGAAATGTTCTCTCCTCGAATTGAATTGAAGATAAACTATGAGATAACTTTTTCTTACTGACTTTATTTATTTGATATGAACAATAATAGCATAAAAAGTCATTTAGATGTGATGTTTTCTTTCACCAGGTCCAAAGAATGATGGTCTGCTAAATTGACCCATGTGTATCAATTTTTTTAATGGCTGGCATTTACTTACCAGCCTAATTACAGTACCAGCATGAATTTAAATCTTTGCCATTACAGTTGTTAAAGATGAATGAATGTATTTCATCTTTGTTAGTCATAATCAAGCCCAGAAAGAAGACCTGTTAATTGCATATTTAATTGCAAAATACTATTTTACATTTTATATGACACCTTATTTTACACAATAGATCAAGTTTTCTCTGTAGAGTACATCATTGTTTCAAAGTTATTACAGCTTATTGTTATAGGTAAGCTCTAAGGATTATACAGAAGCAACATTTATAACAAACCAGACTTTCCAGACAGACACATTGAATAACTGGCCTTATTAAAAAAAAAACCAAAACAACAACATGGCTTCTTCAAGAAATAAGGTTACATTTTGTTTACAATATGCTATTACCTTGGGTAATGTGTCTGTCATTTGTCCATTTAACTTGGTGAAGATTATATGAATAATGCTTTAGGCAAAGGACAGGATAACAGTGAGCTTAAAATGCTGACAAAGTGTTTTTCAACATCTTGAGCTCAGTTTGCATTTATGTATTTTTTTATTTTTCAAATGCTAGCAAATATATAGCTATCATGAACAACAAACAGTATACACCTCTTACATTTATTTTGTTTACACGTAGTCTTTGAAAAATTCTCAAGATACAATTTCCTTTTATATAAATCGATCTTAGAAATATGTAAGACAATTATGTTCTAGTGAATGGCCTTATAAGCAGAAATCAACGTGGCTTTATGAAGAATAGGTCAAGTCAGACGAATTGGATTGCTTTTTATGATGAGGTAAGTAAGATGATGTACAGTGGGGAGCAGTTGATGTGATCTATTTGGATTTTACCAAAGCATTTGATACCGTGCCCTACAAATGTCTGCTCTCTAAACTAGGGTCTGTTTGGCTTAATTAAAGGACCAGTAACATTTTTTTTTTAAATTTGTTTTACATAACAAAATAAAACCACCAAGACACATTTAACTTTAAATTCGCAAAGTTTTTATTTAGAAATAAATTACCAATACTCTGTTAGTGCACCTCTTCAGAAAAGGTGACAAGTTGACGATATATCATGCCACGCTCGGATTTCTCCTCCCTGGCTATCTCCTATTCAGAAATCGAACGCCACACAAAGGATTGTCACCCTGTCATCTTTTCTAAAGAGGAGCACAAGCAGAGTATCGTAAGTTATTTTTAATAAAGACTTTGTGAATTTAAAGTTAAATGTGTCTTGGTGTTTTTTTGTTATGTACAAAGATTTTTTTCTTACATTTTTTTAATGTTACTGGTTCTTTAACTTGTTTGCACACAGGAAACTGGCTACAGGACTGGGTACAGAGGGTGGCTGTTAATGGTAGATTCTCTACCAATCTACCAATGGGGCCCCTCTGGGCTCGGTATTGGGTTCACTTTTATTTAACTTGTTCTTTAATGACGTAGGGGAGGGTATTGTAAGTAATGTATCCAGCCCAATTATTTCCAACCAGGATGCAGCATCCTTACAACAGGACCTTGATAAACTGGCAATCTGAGCAGCTAAGTTGCAAATGAGATTCAATGTTGACAATTGTAAAATCATACACCTGGAGTGTAAAAATATGCAAGCTACTCATACTCTTAATGAGACTGCACTAGACATACAGTATCCATAATGGAAAAGGACCTTGGAGTTCTTGTAGATCATAAACTTGGCTGTAGCAAGCAATGTCAGTGAGCAGCTTCAAGGGCAAATAAGGTCTTGAGTTGTTTTAAAAGGGGCATTGATTTACGTCAGGAATGGGTTATTCTTCCTATTAAATAGAGCACTATTAAGGCCTCATCTAGAATATGCCGTACAGTTTTTGGTCTCCAGTGCTGAAACAGGACATTGAATATTGGATATTGAAATAGAGAGGGTCCAGAGAAGGGCAACTAAGCCAGTAAAATGTATGGAAAATTTTAGCTATGAGGAAAGGTTGGCCAAATTATATAAAATGTATACAGAATCATATAAAATTTCTCTAATGCTTTATTTACCAGTAGGTCTTTCCAGCTGACTCAAGGTCACCCATTCTAATTAGAAATAAAGGAGGTTCTGATTAAGGGTAGAACTACACTGTGGATTTCCATGCATTTTTGGCAGATCTGACACACTGTGCCAAAACACAATCGTAGAGTCAGATGTGATGGAAAAAAAGAAATACAAATGTTGGATGGTGTTGCAGTGTTCAGCCAACACGACACGACTGTCGGATGCAGACGCTGCATGCTGCATCCAACATTACTATTGTTTACCTTGCATCCAACTTGACGCATTTGTTTTGGCGAAGTGTGCCAGATTTGCAGAAAACACACCCAAATCATCTGTGTGGTTCTACCCTTTTTTACAGTAAAAAATTTGCTGCACCTCAAACAAAATTTGTCGGCCATAGTCATTAATGCTTTGGGCTATTTTTGGCAAAGCAAAGTGCCTCAAATTCGCCCACTCTTATATGGAACCCTTAAGGGAAGATTTATCAAGGGTGGAAGTGAAAATTAGAATAAACAATTTTAAATTTCAAGCTATTTTTGTCTACTTTGACTAGGGAATAGTGCAAATTTGATAAAAAATTTGCAAAAAACTTTAATTTACTGTCTCTTTAACTCAACCATTCACCATATAAAATCTGTCGAATTGCTGTTTTAGCCTACAAGGCACCTCCTACAACCTAATTGGAGTCTATTGGTGGAATTTGAAAATTCAATGGTTTTTTTTTTCGAATGAGCTATTACTTCGATTCAAATTATTCAAATTTTATTGAATATGGAACTATACGAATGAAAATGGACCTATCCGAACAAAAAAACAACTTTCGAAGTTTTTGCACTTTGTATAAGCACAAAAATATGATCTACACAAAAACGATTAATGCAGAAAGAACAAAACACACTTTAAAACAGGTAGACTGTTATGAAATTGCAAGTTTCAAAAGTGAAATAAACTTGTGACTCTGGGGGCGTGGCCAGTGACTTCATGTGAGAGGACGCAGTTTGCTTCATCTTCGTACATAGGGATACTTTGTCCTGAAAAAAATGGGGCTTTAACCTGATGCAATGGAGCAACACCGACACGACTGGGTAGCTTTAACTCAGAGGCACCTGATGGGGAAAATAAAGCCCGAAAAAGAGCCTCGGAGGCTGCTGCGAGGCTAGAAAAATTTGCACGCAAAGGCAAAAGCAACCAAGATGGCGGCCCTGCCACGAGCCAGGACAACAATGTGCGGGAAGGGCCTGATGAAGCAGAAAGCCAGGCTCCTACCCTGCTAGATGTAATAGCAGAGATAAAGTCTACTAAAGAAGGGTGTACTACTCTTATAAATGCAAAAAAGGATGAGATTAAACTGGAACTTTCAATCATCAAGCAGGACTTCCAGAAGCTAGAGGACCACACGTTTGCAGCCGAGCAGAGGATCAGTGATTTGGAAGATGTCTGCGCATCAGTACTGCAAATGCTTCAAACCCTTTGCGAATACGTCTCTGCATGCCTGCTGAAGTCGGACGACCTGGAAAACAGGCTCCAATGTAATAATATCCATCTGGTTGGTGTCCCGGAGTGGGCAGAGGGAAGCGCACTGTAGGAGTTACATGTTACAACATGGCTCCTCAATACCTTTGATAAAAGCAGGTTGTCGGGGGCATTCACAGAGGAGAGAGCCCACAGGGTCCCGGCTAAACCACCACAACTGGGGGCCCCTCCAAGAGCATTGCTGGCCAGGCTGTTGAATGCAATAGACAGAGATACCATTTTGTGGCTTGTGAGGGAAAAGAACAACCTGCAATATCAATCCAGTAAAGTCTCAATATATGCAGACTACTCCTCAGAAATACAAAGGCAAAGAGCCGAGCCAAGCCAAGGAATGTATTAGAGAATGGGCAATTTTCATGGCAAACCACCCTCATACCCTTGCCCTCCTGGCAGGGGACTTCAATACAGTGCTGAATCCAGGGATGGATAGCTTGCAGAAAATGAACTCGGTGGCTACCAATTCTCCAACAAACCTATTTTCCCTTATGGAAGAGCTTGATATGGTAGAGATGTGGAGACATATGCACCCGAATGACAGACAGTTTTCCTACTTCTCTGCATCGCATAGTGTGCTGTCAAGGCTAGATATGCTCTTTGGTAACCCTGCATTAGCTCACAAAGTAGAGTTTATAAACTACCTACCTAGGGGCATCTCAGACCATGCCCATTTGTTGGCAGGCCTGGCACTAATGGGCCCTCCTAAGAACCCCAAGTGGGCTCAAAACCCAGATCTGGCTCCATATCTTAAATAACCAACCAGAAATAGATGTACTCTTAGCTGAATTTATTAAAAACAACATGGACTCGGCTGATCCCCTGGTGTTATGGGAAATCTTGAAAGCGTATTTCAGGGGCATGGTAAATGCCCCAATTGTATCACACAAAAGAAGATCGGTGGTAGACATAAGAGAGCTGGAAGGTAAGCTAACCCAGGTAGAGCAGCAGGCCATCCAGCACCCTAGTGTAGCATCCCTGCAGACACTAAAACAAATGCAATCTCAATTATGCACACAAACAGTGGGAACAGGCCCATCAATCACACCATTTTTCGAAAATTAACATCTTTGAGCACGGGGAAAAGGCAAGGAAGCTTGCCTACATGGCGAAAAATCACACAACCCCCCCCCAGCCATAAATGCCCAAAAAGACCAAGAAAGGCAAATACAAAAAAACCCAGACAAAGTAGAGACATTTTAAGTACTTTTTATAGTGAATTATACTTGTCTAAACTTACAGTACAGAATGAGAAGATTAGGCACTTCTTGGCTTCATTACAATTGCCAGAATTACAACAAGAGTACCATTCATTTCTTGAATCCCATATAACTAATGAAGAAATTGGGGAAGCAATAGAGTCCTTCCCTCTGGGAAAAGCGGCCAGATCAGATGGAATCCCAGTGGAGGTGTACAAAAGACACGCAAAATTGTTAATCCCAGTCTTGGGAAGAATGTATAATGATGCACTTAACCAAGGTTATCTTCCCCCTTCACAATATGAAGCAGTCATTATATTATTAGTAAAACCTGGTAAGGCTCCCCATCTTAGTGAGTCATACCATCCAATCTCTTTGCTAACGGTGGATGTAAAAATCCTTTCAAAGGTGTTAGCAAGGAGGCTGGCTAAGGTTATAACTTTGCTGATAGGAGGTGACCAGACTGGTTTAATTCCAGGCAAAACAATGGCTCTTAATCTGAGGAGGCTCTTTTTAAATTTATCCATTTCCCATGCCAACAGGGGTACCAGAGCAATAGCGGCTTTGGACATTGCCAAAGCATTCGATACAGTTGGATGGCCGTACTTGTGAGTTGGCCAGATTTGGCATAGGCCCAAAGTTCACAGCACTAGTAAAATTACTTTATAGAAAACCTATGGCTTCCCTAAGGGTAAATGCAGAGGTAACAGATCTGTTTAGTTTAACCAGAGGCACTAGACAGGGGTGCCCCTTGTCGCTCCTCTTTTTTGCCCTAGCTATAGAACCATTTGCACAAGCAGTGAGACAACACCCCCAGATAAAGGGTTGGGAGATAGCAGGCAGAGCAGAAAAAATTCAGACGATAAGTTAATATATTTGGGTGACAGGGGCACCTTTTTAACTGACTTGATGGAAATAACTGCCTACTTTGGAAGGATTTCATGCTTATGAGTGAGCCCTAGCAAATCAGTCCTCTTTCTACTTGATTCATTGGCACCATATGAAGATATAACCGGGTGCCCAATTCAACTGGTAGACAAATTCATCTGTTTGGGGGTACAGGTTTCACTACCATTGTCTAAATATGTGGAGCTAAACTTGGATCCACTGTTAAAAGGGGTAAAAACCAAAACAGATCTTTGGGCCACCCTCCCTTTAGGCCTGATGGGCTAGATTCAGCTTACAAAAATGATCATTACCCCAAGGTCAAATATGCCCTATGGCACTCACCTGTGTTGAGCAATAAAGTTTTATTTACAACACTAGACAAAATACTAAAACAATTTATCTGGGGTAAGAGCCACAGCAGGCTATCATTAGACACATCCCAATTACCCCAAGAGTTAGAAGCACTAGCCTTTTCAGATAACACTCCCTTTTAGTTCCCCATTTAGAGGGCTGCTGGCAAGAAACACGAGAATACAAGAGGCTAAACTAAACCCTCTCCTGGTGCTACAGAGGAAGGTCTGGGCATCAGCCCATAGGTTAATTAAGCATAAAGCCTTACACCAAGAAACGCCAATATTTAATAATGCTGAGTTTGCACCCCTAAGCAACCTGAGGTTGCATAAATCTTGGGGCTTAGGGGATCTGTGTTTATTAGGCAATCTTTGGGAGGATGGCCAACCAAAACCTTTTGCTACCTTACATTCCACTAAAGGGCTGCCTAACTTCCAGTGGTTGACGTATTGTGACATTAGTGCAGTGATGCGCAAAAAAAAAAAAACAAAGAAAAAATATATCAAATGAAGCTTCCCAGATAGACATGGTGGTGACATGGGAAAAACAGAAGGGACTGATGTCAAGGGTGTAAAAACTTATAAAAGAGCAATAAAATGGTACTGAAGCTCCAAAACCCCACTCTAAATAGGAAATAGATTTCCCACAAATGACAGATGCCCAATGGATGCAAGCCCACAAGGTCCCTTCACAGGTCTCCCTGAATAATAAGTATAGATTGATTCAGCTATATATAATACATAGGGTCTACTATACCAAAGTAAGGTTGCATAAAATGGACCCAATCATTTCTCCTATCTATCACCACAATGCTTTTATGATTCTGTACTTTATAGTGCCCAAATACATAATGATAATTGAACAGAGGATAGAAATCACACAAGACTTCACAATGCCTATATTATTATTATGGAAGTTAAAAAATATATACAGGTATATATGCCTTAAGACCTTTTTGCTTTTAAAAGAGAAACTTAGCTTCTGTTACTTTTCTGAGCTTTAAATCTCCATTACACACCTGTTCTTCTGCACTTTGACAGCACTCTCATATTAGAAAAGTAATCAAAGACAACTTGGTTCACATATACTGATCAAATGAGCTCTGGAGTTCTAAAGAGCTAGCTCTATTTTCTGTCCTTGATTGCAAGCTATAGGTTGAGTAGTGAGATGGCGCAATGGCTTAATTCGAATGTATTTTACAATCTGGCTACAAACTCTAAAGTCAAGAATTCCAATGCTGGATAAGTATCAGCCACTGTGTTTTCATTCTACTCCCAATAAACATTTTGGAGCACTCACATTTTGGATCGTGTAATAAACCACTGGCAAAAAAGAATACAGGGTTGCCTGAAGCTTCCCATCTGAGGCCGTTTATTGAGATCACTACCATTTGGCTATCTACCTGTGTCTCACTAGCGTATTATATAACCAACTTGCCTTACCTTTAATTTTCTCCAATGACAGGTAACAAATGTATGCTAACTTTAACGGGGAACTCCTGCTTCCAAACCAAAATTTTATAAAGAGGCCTACATAACACAGAAACCCCTAATATATCCATCACAGATACTGAATATGAATAAATGCCATTTTCTATGCTGAAATCCAGCTGTTTAATAGTTCTTTTCTTTCTGCATCTTTTGAAATCCTGTCAGGGAAGGAGGGACTAAACACTGATGTTACAAATTGTAAAAACTTTTCCGCAGCTTACAGACAGCATGCAGGAACTACATAACCCACAATGCATTGCATTGTGATGGTCTGTTCCTTAATTAAAACACATGAGCAGGTAATTGTGGGGTTTGGAGGATGCAGATGTTAAGGGCAGATGGCTGCTGATACAAAGTAACAGCGGTCAGCCAGCTCAGCAAAGTAGTCAGACAGATTAGCAGGAGAGCAGGGGGCAAGGCTTAGGGAACTGTTCCAAACCATAAAAAATCATGAAAAGTCTGCATATTTTTAATTGATGTATATTGCAAAGTTGCTTGAAACTATGTTTCCTCATCAAAAAAAGTATGTTTGTGTGAAGTTTCCATTTAACCATTAGCAGCCTTAATCCAATACACAATACCCAGCTATGTGGATTCAATGGGATTTTAACTGCAACAACATTCTGTCAAATTAGACAGTAGACTCCTAATCTGCATTCAGAAAAAATAACTGCATTTTTATATCTATTGCCCAGATCAGTTCATTTTGATATTGCTCAGATCAATTTTTCAGTAACTAAATTGCAAAGTTCATTTAAACTGCATTTCTACACAAATGTGACCTTCAATGTACTTGTTCAAAATGTCTCGGCACAGAGTTGTTTAGAAAATGTAACTAATACTGCTACTTTATGCACTCATTCCTCAATAAACTGCCTCTAGTTTTAAAACATAAATGTTGCTGGGATTCAATTTAAAACATTAGTTATATTTGTGTAAGCTTACATGTGTGTCTTTAAAAGCAATAATAAAATAAATCAAAGGCATTCCAAAATAGGAAAAATCCCTTGGACATTTTCAACCTCAAAGACTATCCTTTTGCCCTCCTTTTCAGTGTGCACCTGCTGCTTTGATCATTCACGAACAGATGGTTCTTATTTCCGATTAAGATACATTTTAGTGATTCATTTTAATATGTAATGGACTTCGGAATGCCCAAGACCAGATGTCTGTTTATTCTCTCAAGGAAGAATTTTCATAAGTAAAACTTAAGACGACACATGCATTCTGAAACAGTGTTCTATTTCCTCCATGATATAAATCAGATTATTTGTCAACCGCAATTAAAATGTAGTTTTACTGGTAATCAGAATTACAGGGTGAAAAATCAGTTTTCATTCTCACTGTCACAACTTAAGTCAGAGCAGCTAATATTATTTTGTGGATAGTCTCAGAGGAGCAAACTAAGCACTATTACATATTTGATTTTAATTAAAGCTCAGGGTACCTTTCGAGTTTTGTTAGGAAGATGTCCTGGGTCTGATTAGCTGTAGTCTGCACTGAGAAGTTAATTTGACATACAACATATTTTTCTTGAGGTAACTGTCGCAGGAAGCTGTTTGTAATAGCTGTCTTCCCGGTGCCTGTGGGGGCAACAAAAAGTAATGGCTTGTCTTGAAGCAGTAACATCTCTAGGAAGTACATCTGCATAGCGGTCCCTGGTGTGCTCACTATAATGTCATTAAGCTGCAAGAATAGAAAAAAACAAGGCCAAAGATGTAAATAAAATGTATTATAGATCACCCCTTTCACACAACATTAAAATTAAAATACGTTTAAATACATTTGACATAGAAGATAAATGAGAATATTATTGGCAAAAAAGCCTACATTTATTTTTTCTGCCTCCTTTTTCATTCAGAGAGTACTTGCATTCAACATGTTTACTAGCAGTGACCTGGTCTTTGGTTAGGAGGACAAATTATTTCCAGAATGTAAAATAATCATACACAAAGGTTGTGTATCCAAGTGGATCCAAGTGTGGTGGCTGAATAAAATACATGTTTGAATGGGCAATAAGGATATACCTTTGTCAGCTGAAATGGGATAGATTTGCCCATCACTACTGATATGTTTTGAGAGCAATGGATGTATTTGATGGGAGCAATGTTGATTTTCAACATACAGTACTGTTATGTGCACCGGAATACCAATGCATGGTTACACATATATTAAAGCCATGTTGTGTGCAATGTGAGTTTTTTATGCTTTTGCATCATTTGCCTTCACCTAGCTTTCTTTGGCACTTTTTCCGACATGAATTCCCTATTCTGTCAGTGCACATTGCCCAAGCTGGCTCTGATTTAATTTAAAAAAAATTCTGTACTCAAGCCCTATTTTGATTGCTTTTTCATATCAATGACTTCTGCCCAAACTCTTGATTCTAGCCACCTGTCCTGATTACTGACTCATCTGTACTCCTTTTACTTTTGTTAGTCTCTTTAGTGTGGAGGTTCCCTGTTAGAGAGCAGAAAATTCCAGGGCCCCAAAAGGGCAATGAAGAACTATGCTGTTTGTTTCAACAAAGATAGATCCCTTTCCAGCTGTCACGTAGGATTTCAAAATAACAGTCTGTTACAAAAAGAATGTCCATGCTTTTTGGCTTTTTTTGGAGGATGCAATAATTATTCTCGCAGAAATATGTACAGGTATACACACAGGTGACTCATATTTACTGTTGTCTATTTATAAAGAAAATGTTACTGCATTAAAGATTAAATATTATACCTGTTCCATTATTTTTGAAATAACAAGCAAATGCAGTAGCTACAAAGCCTAACATTCAATTAAGAAGACTATTTTAGCTTTACAAAGTTACAGAACATTATCTAATAAAAGTTTCCCTTTTCTAAGTAAAGGGTGAACAAAAATGACTACGCTTGGCAGTGCTTTTATAAAGAAAAATAACTCAATATTCCCTTAATATCTTTAAGCAGGGCTTGAATATCTTCTTGGAAAGAAAAAATATACAGGGCTAAAGATTTATCTATTATTTCATATATTATTTTGTATTGGCCCGGGTGCTACCATAAGTCAAAATCATATCTGTCCTATGGGGACCAAAATGTTGGCCTGTTACTTTTTTAGCAAAATGTTTAAAAGTTATGTTTTTCATGTAAATCTCCTGCTGTGCACATATTATCTCATGGCACAATTTTCATAAAAAATTAGAACTTTATTCCTCCAACCACATGTCGACATGTGGTTGGAGGAATAAAGGTCCTCTAATTTTTTACAGTATATATATATATATATATATATATATAGTTCAACACAATGCATCTTAACATACCCTATTTGCCCTTGAAAGTTGTTCCTCTATACTATGCTAGCACATAGCAGCATATGCAATAGAATGCGCTGCATTTCCCAGGTCCAGTAATCAATGCTTTAAAACAGGTAACAAGTAAATGCTACTGGCTAAAATACACCATATTGGTGTATTATCTAAACACAAACCAGAAATAAAGTGTCATCCATCACAAGAAAACTAAATGGTTACAGTGCCTGTTGTACCATTGGCTATAATCTCCATTTCTAAAACCTTTGTCCTGTGAGAATAATATGTTTGAGGTACAGGTGAGGCATAGAAATGACTGTATTTTGTTCAAGCCAATGAATGCTAGATGCAAGAGTGTCAGGGAGGCATAGGGGATCAATAAATAATCTATTCAAGTATTCACTGTGTTTTCAAAATGCAAACTCACATGAAACCAAACCTAATAAATCTTTTGAAGTCTTTTGATTTTTAGGGGTTTTTTTAATCAAAAGTCGAATTTTAGAGTTTTTTATTCAGTAATGAACTAACAACTCAAATAATTTCTTATTTAAGAAAAAACTTCAGTGGAAAAAACTCAATTTAGTAAGTTTGTGTTGTGACACCCGAAAACAGGATGTACTTTTCTCACAGTATTCTAACAGAATTTTTCCTAAAACACTTCCATTTGCACCACCAACTATTCCATGCGGACAGGGTTGGAGTGGAGCCTTAGGGGCCCTCTGGGGCTGAAAATGAATGGCCCTCCTGGCAGTTCCCAGGGCCCCTTTCAGACATCCAAGTCCCTGCCCGGCTGCCCGAAAAGTCACCATGTGTGCATGCTCAACAGTGTGTAGCACACATGTGCAGCACATCAGCAGCAGTGTTGTTCATTACTTTATGGAGAGCCGGGGTAGTTGGTCTGGGCTGACACTGTATGTAGAGAATGCTGATGCTAGAGAGGTAACAATTACTGTTTTCTACCAGAAATATCAATGATTTATTTGAGAGAGAGCAAATTTTCATATCTTACATTCCAATGTAATCAGACATTAGAATATGCTGATTAGTGATGGGCGAATCGGCAGCGTTTCTCTTCGGCGAATTTTTAGCGAAATTCACGAAATGGCGGCAAATTTGCTGCATCCATTTTTGGATGCCAGCGCCCATTGCCGGTGTCGATAAAAAAATGGATGCTGGCGTCTGTTTTTTGGGCGCCGGCATCCAAAAACGGACGCTGGCGTCCAAAGCAAGACTTTTCACCAGGGCGAAATTTTGCCGCGAATTCGCGACAGGCAAATAAATTCGCCCATCACTAATGCTGATATAATATAGAGCTGTTTAGGTAATAAGAGCTGGAGGAAATATATAATATATTCAGTAATGATGACATAAAAAAGCAAAGGTATGCACATAAAAGTGTTCTCACTGGAGGATCCTTTTACATTAAGTGGGGGCCTGACCTAGGACTACTGAGGAAAAACTGTACATTGTTGGCTCACTAATGCACTCTGTGTAGGTTGCATTTTGCTGCAACATTCAGGTTGGAACACCACTAGGGTGTTATTTAGCAACATTAATAATTTTTATGCAATAGATTTAATTTGTTCTAGAAATCATTATTTTGGATTTGGGTTTATAAACGCAAATTTTCTATATTTATTAAGTGAAAAACAGCAAAAAACTTGAATGTAAAACTTCAACATCTTTCCTTGATTGATGTAAAACGTAATATCTTGAATATTTATGTTAACAAGTAAAATATTGTATAATACAGGGTAAAATTTCCCTTCCAAAAAAAAGTGAAAAAAATAAAAAAAATTTATAAGTATGACTTATGTAATTTACATTACAAAAAAAAATCCAGGCATAACACTTTGGTAAAATCTATTTAAAAAGTCATACATTATACTGGCAATTTTTCCTCTACAAAATAAATGTAACATTTAATGCCATATTTTGCTTTGCTATAAGTCTGAGACCCTGTGCTTTTAGTTCTGTCAGTAATATTATATACAGTATATATATATATATATATATATATCAATGGTCTGCTTAGTATTAATTTAGCCAGCTTGAAACCTAACCCTAGTAACATCCTGCAGGTATAAACAATTTATAACTTGGGGCAGAGTCTTTGTTTGCCTACAGCTATATATGTTATTATGCTTCAGCAAACATTTCATTTAGAAAAAATGAAACATTTTCTATTACTGAGAAATAAAATTATTTTCTAAAACAACCTCATTCCTCTCCAGAAATTTTGGAATTAAGGTAGAACGAAGCAGGAAATTGCCTCTGGCAAAACATTCAAATTTAGGTTAAATTGACAGAAATCATTTTAAAGTTTAAACATCACTTTACAAGTTGACATAAATCTGTTTGTTAAATTGACCATCTCGGTAGACATACAGATTCATTTTAACTTATACAGCATGCTGATAATGGTGCCGGAAATGCATAAAATAAAAACATATTGGGAAATGGAAACAAATAATGCAATAGGAAACCTAAGAAGCAGTTTAAAATATTAGAAATTATAATTATTCTGGTCCATTTAAAATACAAAAAATATCATCCTGCAAATCTAATTTTAATATTTAACTTAATTTCAAACATATTTTACAGTGTCAATTTATACATTATTGTACAAAGAGTAAAGATTTTGCAGCCTCACTAAAAATTAATTGGACAATACAAATTTTCAACCAACTTTTTTACTTCTCAGTTAAATAAGAAGTAAATAAATAAATAATATTGGCTATTACAGAAAGAAGTCACTTTAGTTTATTCGGGATTTTTCTTCTCAAAAATCATCCACCTAGTGATTTTTTTTGCCAATACTCTGACAATTTTCCAATTTGATCAACATAGTATAATGTTCCTGAATGCTTGAGATTTTTAATTTTGCAAGTTAAAAATGATCCCATAGATATAATAGGCCTTTAATAACCCTACATGAACTGATTATGGTGGCATTGGAAGTTGTGTATATTGATGCCTTTAAATTCAGCATCTACCATCCCTTCCTTACAATTTACTAGATAATTTACTTAACTTTACTGAATTTAAAAATATAATTAGATTTATATTGTTTATTTAGCCTGCCTTCACTTTTTCAGCAAACACTGAATTATGCAACATTGGCAGTTCTGCTGTAAATTTGCTTAAATCCTTTACTTTAATATACTATGAGGCTAAATTAGCATACTAGGTATTACTTAATTACTTATATGGTGACCTATACTAAAAAGCATAATATATTACAGAGAATGCAATTTTATTTATGTACATGAAGAGGGCTCTCCCTCTTCTGGCACTTTGTTGTGTCTTCCCTACTCCTATTCTTTTTGGTGGTTAATCTCTGGGTTTTCTTGTTTTTTAGTTTTACTGTATTCTGTGGAAGTATTAGTATAGTGTTCACCCAGCCTACCACTTTACTACTTCCCTATATGCACTATGTGGACAATGTAGTGAAATATTTTGTGCACAGTCCATAAATCCTGCTTTTTAAAATTGATATGCACTGGAATATTTTTAGTGACAGGTTATTGGTTTTCATTATAAAGTACAGTTTCTGTTTTATACATTTATTTTCAGAATCTGTATACTGATTTTTTCCAAGGGGGGTAAAGAAATCATAATACTCATACAATCTTCAGTTCTCCCAACAAACACAAAACAAGTCTTTCATGTTTGTGACTTACACTCAATTCCAGTATATGTGGAAAACATATTACTAGACTACAGTCACTACCACAAGATCCATGTGATAGAGAAAAATATATTTTCAACTATTAGAGCCACTTTAAAGGCATATACTTCCTGCTGCATCTAATTTGGTCATAGGGGTTTTTCTTTGTCTCTGTTGGCTTTATTTATAATATTAATATTTTTCATCCTCACAAATTCTTGCCTGGTTTATGGGTTTATAGGTGTCTTTGTCATAATATCATAATAAGAGGCTTTGTTGACTCTTAATAAAATATGTATCTGGGACACCACATAATGCCTCCCTAATGCAAATGCTGAATATAAGATTTGCATTATTTGTGAGATAAAAAAAATCCAGGTGTTTTGTTACTCAAGGAAGAAAGTTGTCACGCAACTGTTGAAAAGCTGCTTTTGTTTTTGGAGTATACATTTTTACAGCACACAACAGTTTAATTTATACTTTTAGGGCTGCATAAAAGTAGTATATTTTAAAGGATTTAACTTTGCATTTAATGAGAGGAGAAATTAAAGGAGAAAAGAAAGAGAAACAGGCACAGTAAAGAGAGTTTAGTAGTAGTTTGAATGGTGGCTTAAATGATTCTTTTCCATTTAGTATAAGTTTGTTTATTGGAACCCATGTGGTACAAATGATTGGTTTATTCCAGGAGTATAGTAGGAGCCAATCCATTCTATGAATAGCTTCATATTTTACATCCAGAGGAAATACCACAGAAAGGGGATTATAAAAAACTATAAAAAAAATGGAGCTTTCTTTGCTTAGATGGTTTTAGTACTTCATTGCTGTGCCAGGGCCACCAACCAATTTGAAAATCTAAGCAGTTCCTTTTAGGAAAAAAACAAACTCTGTAATAGTTAGATTATTCTAAATGGTGACTCCAATTTCTTAATCTGTAGAGAGATTTCTTGATCATTCCCTTTTTCAAGATCACAGCTGACATGATCTGAGTTTCTATCTTAAGTATGTGCTTTCCTCAATCAATATTGTGACATTTCTATGTTTTATTAACAACATATTGACCATGAGTTTCTTAATGTTAAAGGTGCTGTGTGATCTAATTTTCTTTTGAAAAAGAGCCAAAGAGATTTTCTATATAAACCAGGAATTTACAGCAATTTACAGTTCTGTTATTGAATGTCAGTTATAATGCAGTGTTAACCTCCCATGCCCAGATTTTAAATCTATTAAAAAAATGCACCTTAAAACATGGATTCTTAAAAATGTAATTTTTCTACATTAATCATCAATGTTATACATTCTTTATTTTCATAACACAAAAAAATAGCTACAGGCTATTTTGCCAAGGGTTCTTTTCTAAGCTCATAATTGCTAAATTAATGCCCTGACAATAAAAAGCAGTGATAAAAGTAATCAAATGTTGCCACCAGTGATATACAGTACATAAAGATTGTCAGTAAGTACACAAAGACTTTATTTGGACTTCAACTGATGGTTTATGTGACAAGGCAACATCCATTTGTAAGATATTGGGAGTGGGTTAAAAACACTAAGGGGCAGATTTATCAAAATACAAGATTGTGGAAAAACCAAAGTGGAAGAGGAAAAAAAACTTGTGCAACTTTTGTTCTTTAATGCTAGCTTATTTAAGAAAAAAGTCCCAATAATTTTCAATGAGTTTGAAAATCTTGAATGTTTTAATACCTGGGTATATAAATAAATAAAAAATAAAGTTGTCAGAGAACATTCCAATTTGACTTATACAACGTTGCCAGCTTTTACTTGCAGAGGTTTTTCTGGCAGCTTTTTGTGATTTTATTCTTTAATAAATTCTTTAATAAATGGACACTATTCAAGGTAAAAATAATATACTATAATATATAATATATATAAATATATATTATATATATTTTTTGTCCATATATTGCAATATATTTAAGCTGGCCAACTACGTCAAAGTCATCCCATATCTGGCCAGTCCTACGCTCAATTTTCATCTGATTCATTAAGAATTCCATTACTTCATTTTACAAAGGGACTAAGTTTTACCTGCAACTTACCTGCTGCTTTCAAAGTAAAACTCCCAATCATGGTTGCCCTTTTGTTAGACACCAGTGGGATCACCTGACTATAGCTGGGAAGGGTGGGGGCTACAACAGAGAGCTGGTCACTGCTCCAGTATAACTACAACAAACAAGAAAAAGTTGTGCTCACCACTAATTTTTAAAACCATTAGGCGGGGGTGCAATGAGGCTGTGACCACAAAATGAATGAATCAGATGAAAATTGAGCGTAGGACTGGCCAGATATGGGATGACTTTGACGTAGTTGGCCAGCTTAAATATATTGCAATATATGGACAAACAATCCCTGTTGTTTAAAGGGTAAGGCATTTTTTAGTAGCTGTATGCACAGAATGTCTCAATGTCTTAAATATATTGATAATGGGTTGAGTGCAGAGGACCTCTTGCATTTGTCTATATGTATTTTGTGGTCACAGCCTCATTGCACCCCAGCCTAATGGTTTTAAAAATTATTGGTGAGCACAACTTTTTCTTGTTTGTTCTACTATCAATATTCACCATTTATTGAACTTATGGAACTGCAATGTTATGTATAATGCTGGTTACATCATTAAATTGGCATCCGATTGCCCTCTACATATTGTACTGCCTTTAGGAGTACAGGCTAGGATATAGTATCTGGAATATTAGGGACCTGTGGTTTTCGAGTTATGACTCATTTTCATAAATTGGATCATTATCATCTAAACATGAAATAAACATGAAAAAAAAAAAAAAAAAA